>QAXD01000208.1:119678-132408 GCA_004335575.1 Haematococcus sp. NG2 | reverse complement strand
ATGACGGCCCAGCCGCACCCGCACCCGCAGCCGCAGCTGCAGCAGCCGCCGCAGCCGCCGCGCCTGCTGCCTGGCTGTTGGTAGGCCCCGGGCCATCGCCCGCCATGTGCGGCTTCTGGGCCTCCCCAAAATACAACAGGCACGTGCTGCTGCCCCCCGGGCTGCTGCGATCCAGCCGATGACCGTTCTTCCGGCCCCTGTGAGATGACCCACCCACTGTCCCTGGGCCTCCCTGCCACTGGCTTGGCGGCTGGTTGTTGTGGATGTTGCTATTGTTAATGTTGTTGTTGTTAAGGTTGTTGTTGTTAATGTTGTTGTTGTTGGTGGGGGTGGGGGTGGGGGTGGTACCTGGGCAGCGGCTGGCATGCTCGCAGCTCGTGCGGTGGCTGGCAGGTTCCGGGGCCTCTGAGGGAGGTTCCCCCGAGTTTGAGTGAGGTAACCCCGAGCTTGATTGAGGTTCCCCCGAGCTTGAGGGGCGCTGGCTGAGGGGCTCGGGCGCCCCGCTGCCGCTGCCTCTGCTCCTGGGCCCCTCTAGGGCAGGGGCCTCACAGCCAGTGCTACATGGTGCAGAAGAGCCGGTGCTGCATGGTGCAGCTGCAGCTGTGGGAGGCCCACACCCGGCCGCTGCCTGTGTCCCTCCTTGTGAATTAGGGCCTGAGGGCCCACCAAGGCCTTGGCAACGGCCCCCTTCTGCGGCCTCCAGAGCCGCCGAGTACGCGCCCAGCGCCTCCTTCGCAAAAAAGGGAACACAGGGCGCAAGCGAGGCAGCTGTGTTTATATACCGTATGGTATATATATAATGTATATAATGTATGATATCATTTTGTATACATGGACAATGGACAATACCACGCACAGCTGTTCCGGCCACCCACCCAGCCCCAGCAGCTGCCGTGAAGCCGGCCACCTGCTCTTGGTTGAGCCACACCCCACAGCAGCACCCCCATGCATCCCCACCCTTACGACATCATGCAAACAGCATCTGCATGGGGCGCGTCGCTGTCGTACAGCAAAACGTCTGCATGCCCTGTGCACACTGCATCTCGAGCACCAAGGCACCGCAGAAGCAACGCTATAGTCATAGTCAGCAGTCTCAGCACGCAGCTGTGCCCCTACAGTCATGGTCAGCAGTCTCAGCACTCAGCTGCGCCCCTATCGTCATAGCCATCGGTCTCAGCACATAAATGTACTGGCATAAGTGGGATTTGACCAGCGAAGACAGCTCACATTCCCTCAGCTGTGCGGACGCACCTGCAGCATGCCTCGCGCCTTGTACATGGCCCCCACAGAGCAGAGGGACGGCGCGTGGCGTGGGTGTGCATTCAGGATGGACATGTACGTTGCGAAGGCCTGCAGCATGGGACGCGGCAGTTGGGGGTGGTGGGTGCATCCGGTGCACTGAGATGGATCCTGGCTTGCCATGCGTGGGCAGCGCGCACATGATGCGCTGGCTGCCCAAAGGTGGGAGCAAATATGATTGTGGGTGCAGCACAGGCATGCAAGCACAGAGGGCTGCATGGGGGATGCCCATGCATCAGCTTTTGGTCTGTTTCGTGTCTGTACGTAAGTTATGTCTCCATGCGTGTGCGCATGCAGCAGCATCAGCATGGGGCATGAACTTGCGTGAGTCCGATGTGTAGACACACAGCAGCAGCATCCATGCATGCATGCGGGTGCATGGGCGTTGCCCCGGCCCTGCGCCTGGCCCTGCACTTACTGCTGGCCCATTGTTAGCCGCTTCCAAGCACTGGCCCCTCAGGTGCAGCAGCTCCGCATCAGCGGGTGCGCGTGCAACTGCACGGTCCAGCAATGCCAGCGCCTCAGCTGCACGCTTGCCCTTGAGCAGAGTCTGTGCCAGCCGCATGGATGTTGACACATCCATGTCGCATGCAGCTGGGCCCAGAGGGGAGGCACAGCTGGTAGGGGCTGTGCCCTGGGTGCCTGGCAGCAGGCCGGAGGTGCTTGAGCCCCCTGTGGCAGAGCATGCGGCCTGCAGGGAGCAGCAGCACGTACGAGAGGCCCCTGTTCAATGCGTGCGTGTCAGCCCCCGATGATATCATGGTCAGGGCTGTGCCGTCCAGGCATGCACGAGCAGCAGCCAGTTGTGTACAACATGTGCAGTGTCTCAAGCTGCCCAACACGCAGCAGACGTGCAGCAAACTGCGTCGAGTGCGTGCGCCTGCCGTGCGTTGCCCCGCCTGGCGATGCTGGAGATCTGCTCAACCACAAGGCTGAAGCAAATTGGCTGTCCAACCTCGCCCTCACCTGCCCCGCGCTTTGTGAGAACAGGAATACCTGCCCCGATGCCATGTTCATTTGAACCGAGTGGCCAGTTGCGTCTAACACCGAAAACTACCCAGACCTATACGACACGAGAATACATTACTCAGAGGTGTGGCCTAGTGCGTAACTCAACTCGGCTGGTGACATTAGGCGACAGACCCTTTGTCCCCCAGCATAATCCGCAGATCATCAAAACATTTCCTCTCGCTTAATGCTTGCAACCCACAGGCAAAACTTAGGCAGGTCACGACATCACACACTTGGGCAAATGTCTGCTCACGCCTGCCGCTCATCAAACACTCTTCGCTATGTTGTTGATGAATCAAACTCATGGGTCGAGGCCCCATTGCCGTCGCCAATCCTCGCAGCTCAATGCCAGGTGCTGCGCGTACAACGCAATCAGATTTTGCCGTGTTATGCCACTGAACTGATCCACCTTCTGCCCATCCAGGGTCGGTTATGGCTTGCGTCAAGCTTTTTATCGTGTGCGGGCGTCCAACATAAACCTGGATGCGCTGGAGCTCGACATGCCTGAAATTGATGGCGATCTGCAAGGCGTAAAGCGGGAGCTTGGGGGCGAGCTTAATGTGGGTGATATGGACATGCAAGGATGCCTTGCCTGCATGTCGCCATTACCAGAGCATGCCATGACAGAGCATGTCACGCAGCACTGGCCATGCAACCTCGAAACAGCGCCTGGCACACGCACAGCGACACCAGCTGCTCCAGGACAGATGCGGCATCGTGCGCATGTTCAGAGGCTGTCTGGACTCTGGAGTGCAAGGGGCGTCAGTTCTCATCCCCTCTCATCTATCCCCAGCATCACCTCCAGCATGACGCAGCAGTACACCGGCAGTACCATGCCACACCCCCAGCTCACTACCAGAGCTGCCCCAGCCACTAGAACTGGCTCCTGCGGGCACCCATTCCCATCCCCATGCACTCCCTCTGCTCCTGTTCCTGTGATGTGCCATTGCAAGAGTGAGACAGGCCACAGCAAGAGTGAGACAGGCCCCTGTGTCACACTGTCCCGCTGCACATGGTACATACAGAAACAGAACATACTGTACCGGGTCACGAGCTGGGTCGAGAGGAGGGTTGAGGGATCGCAGCAATTGGTTATGATACAGGGAAACTCTGTAATGGTTCAAGTTAACTATTGGTAACCTATGTTCCGTGCTGTCAGGCTCCAGCACGCAGAACCATCTGTGGAAAGCCATGTCACAATCATGTGATTATGGTCCGTGCCGTGTGCTGAACGCCCCATGTCCCCGTGCAGGCGGAGGGTGTGGCCCTGTCATTCAACTTTGCGCGGCAGGCGGTGCAGGGGGTGGAGAGTGGAGTTGTCCTGGTGGACAGGTGCGTGCGTGTGTGCGTGTGTGTAGCTGTGTACGTGTGTGCGTGTGCTTGTCCTGGTGGACAGGTGTGTGCGTGTGCCAGCGCCTTTGTTATCACGGGGCCCCTGGGCCCGGGCTGCACAGGACGTTTGGATCCGTTGCTACTGCACTAATAAGACATAATCATAACACAGTGTTTTGCCGTGTTCTAAGTATAAATTCAACCCGGTGTTTCTACTGCACGAGTCCTACTACAACCCAGCCAGTGGTTGCAGTACTGCTGAGTCCACTAGTGTCATTGCTATGGCTCGCGTGATGATGTGCCTCTTGCTACCACTGCCCCCTGATTCCTCTTTTCCTCACCGCCCCGTGAGTCCTCTTGCTGCCACCGCCCCCTGATTCCTCTTGCTGCCATCGCCCCCTGATGCCTCCCGTGGCCACTGCCCCCTGATTCCTCTCGTTGTCACTCTTACGGTGCACATGATAATGTTCCTCTTGTTTTCACTTTGCCCCCTGGGGCCCCAGGACACATTGGGGCCGGCTGCGTCTGGCTGGGGGTGGCGCGCGCGCGTTCTGCCACAACCAATCCACCAACGACTTCAGCCGCCTGGGCCCTGGCCAGGGCTGCGACACCGTGTTCGTCACATCCACTGCACGCACTCTGGACCTGGCCACCGCGCTGGTGAGTGTTATTATTAGTTCTTGCTCTCGGTCTTTTTAGTAGTTCTGTTACTAGTTACTATGAGTTTGTGCGCCCCTGGCCACCGCGCTGGTGAGTGCTCGGGGTCTGGGCAGGCACGGGCAGTGTGCGCGTAAATAAATGTGTGACATGTCTCATGGCCAGCAGTGTGTGTGTCATTAATGTGTGACATGTCTCATGGCCAACCTGCGCCAACCTACGCCTGTTGGGTTTAGGGTTCAGGGTTACCCTAGGGTTTAGACCCTAAACATCTGTAAGCCAGTCAAGGGCCCATCGGGGGCATTACCGGCATATCCATGGGCGCCTGCATGTAGCGTACCGCTATGATTCTAGTGGACTAGATATATGGTGATCTGGGGCACCATACGCATCAAGACCTGTTAGGGATTTGTTACACTGCAGTTCTATTTATTAATAGTTGTCACTGTAAGTTCAAGCGCTCCTGGGTGGCGGCGAGGCTGCCGGGGTTTGTGGCTGAGGGTTCTGGCGTTGTCACACGCGCCCCTTCCTTACATACTAAACTTGCACCTCACGCCTTCCCGCGGCTGCTGGCATAACGAACGGGCATATCTAGGGTTTAGCACAAGCACACTGGCATGACGGGCATATCCCATGGTGCCTGCAGGTGTTCAAGGAGAGTGTGATGCTCCTGGTGTCCCCCTCCATGAAGCAACAGCTGGCGGAGCGGTTTGAAAAGTACATCTTCCCTGCGGATAATGTCCAGGTCCGTGTGTGTCAGCGCTGTCCAAAACACGGAGATCCTTCTTGGGGATTTTCATAGGCATGTCCTTTCCGGAAAGGTGGTGCGTGTGCGGTGTCCTATCGCTGCCCGCCAGTGCACCCAAAATCAGGGGTTCACACAGCTGCCGTGCAGCGCAGTGCAGGGCAGACTGGAACAAATGTTCAATCGAGAGTGACGTAGCATCAGCTGCTACTTGCGCTGCGTTCTGTTTGCGCCCCTCGCCACCGGCCCTCTGCCACCACTTGCTGGGACCACAGCTTTGCTGGCTTGCACCGCACATGTTTTGCTTGCAGGCGCTCATTCTTGCATGTACTGCATGTATTCAGTGAAACGGATTGTATGTACTGCGTGTAGTCACTGAAACTGGTTGTGTGTACTGCTTATGATAAACGTACTGCTTGCAGGTGCAGGACGTGACAAGCAAGACGTGTATGGTGTCCCTCATTGGCCCTGAGGCTGCCACGGTGTTGACGGAGATTGCAGGGGTGAGTGTGCCACTGGAGTGTGGCACTTTTGTTATTATTAGTACTAGTGCCGCGCTTGTGTCACCACTATTATTATAATAGTGCGGCACTTGTGTTAATATTGTTAATTTTATTAGTGCCGCACTTGCACGTGGCAGGCCCCACAGCACTTGCATGTAGAGGCCTGCCATGTTGTACTGTGGTACTGCATAATCTTGCTCTGGCCTGCTGAAACATCTGTGAAACGCGGTGTTATTATGATCATTCATGGCACCGCTGTTGTGTTCGTGGCACCACAGGACACAGTGAAACCCATCCTCAACGCACCATACGGCAACCACTTGCTCATTGGCTTCCGCAACACGCCACTCATTGTGGTGTCAGGTGGGCCGGCATGCAGAAGCATCTGTGAAACGCCATGTTGTTATTGTTATTGTTGTTATTACTACCTAGTTGTGCGGGTACCTCAGTTGGTTCTTGCTTGCACCCGTGTTTCGCAAGGTGTTCTGCATGTTCGCTGCAGCCCAGCATGGCATGCTACACGCAGTAGTGCAACGTTAGTGTGGCATGCCGTTGGCTGAATGTGGCATTGGGCATATGTTGTGGCACACCGCAAGGCTGCTGGCTCTGTCAGACTCTTTCAGACTCATCTGTCAGACTCTGTCACAGCCTGTCAGACTCTGGCAAGCAGGTGCAGCTTGCACAGACGCAGTGCATGCTGTGTGAATGAATGAAAGTCGTTACACTGGAGGGAAAGGGAGGCTGTGTGAGCCTCCTGTTGGCTCTCTAAACCCTCCCCATCCTTTCGCTGCATCTATCATGTCATGCCTGCTACGTGTGGCTGTTTGGCACATGCAGGCAGCGGGTTGTCGTATCCTGGCTACACTCTCATTTGTGATGAGAGCATGGGTGGCGAGCTGTTTGCACTGCTGGCGTCCAAGGTGTGTTGCCCCTAAACCCTAACCCCTAAACCCTAACCCCTAAGCCCATAAACCCTAAACCCCTAAGCCCATAAACCCTAGGACCTACAACCCTAACCCCCTAAGCCCTAAACCGTGCCACCCGATGCATGCCGTCTGTGGCTAGCATGCTGGATACTATACAACAGCTGGACTAGCACTGCCTACCGTACACTCTTGAGGTTGCATGCCATCCATGAGCACACAGAAACAGGACACTGTTTAGCCTGTTTAAGGTTTAGGGTTTAGGGTTGCACCGCCCACACGCAGGTGGCACAGGCGGGACTTGAACCCTAGACCGTCAGCCCTCGATGCCGTCTTCAGTGCTCATCTGGGTCCCTTGGTCTCCACATGGGATGGGCGGTTGGGTCACATGGGGGTGGTCCAACCATAAACCGTGAACCCTGAACCCCTAAACCCTAAACCCTGAACCCTAAACCCTAAACCCTAAACCCTAAACCCTAAACCCTAAACCCTAAACCCTGAACCCTAAACGGGGAATCGTTTTGGTCTCATGCTGCCCCCCACCGGCTGCAGAGCTGCATCCTTATGGGCGAGCATGAGTGGGAGACGGTGCGAGTGCTGTCTGGACGGCCTGCGCCAGGCTCTGAGCTCACCCAGGATGTGAACCCACTTGAGGCAGGCCTCTACCATGCTGTCTCCTTGGAAAAGGTAGGTCCTTGGAAAAGGTAAGGTCCTTGGGAAAGGTGGGTATCTCTACGATGCTGTGTCCTTGAACATGGTGGCTAGCTGCGGTACAAGGCAGTACAAGGCAATACAAAAGCGATGCGTGCGGCCGGTGCTTACAACATGCGCAAATGGAACATGAGGAAGTCGAACATCAGCAGGCGGTGTGTGTGGCTACAATGTGAAGGTGAAACGGCGGGTTGGAACTGGGGCAAGGGGATGGAAACAGTGAGCCGAAGCTGGGGCAGCACATACAGTTGGAGTGGGACCCTGCGGGCGGCAGGTGCTGTTGTTCATGTGTAAATTTTGCTTGGCTGGCCTGCTGCCCCTCCAGGGTTGCTACATCGGCCAGGAGACACTGTCAAAGCTGGCGAACCTAGATGGCGTGAAGCAGCAGCTGTGGGGTCTGCTGCTAGACAAGCAGGTGCGCGGTTTATTGCAGAGCTTGGTTATAACATCCATGGACGCAATATTTGTCTCTGAGCATTCATAAGACCTAGCAACTACAAGTGGAACCATTACCCTAAATCCTCAACCCTAAAACCCTAAACCGTGTTGCTGCAATCAAGTCCAGCCCCGTCCCATCCGGTCCTGGTGCTCTGTATTGACATTGTCGAGCGGTACTGATAACACCCTTGCAAGTTTTTCCCTCTTGCTTCAGGTCGCGGTCGGGGATGAGGTGGCTGCAGTGACTGCCGTGGGCGAGGGGGAGGCTGGGGCACGGCTTGGCCGAGTGACCAGTGTAACCACAACCCCTGACGAGACACATCACGCCCTGGCGTACTTGAAGTGCAAGAGCAAGGGCAAGCAAGTGGACTTGTCAGGTGAGGGAGTGCTGGGGAATGGTGTTATTCAGGTAACACTTGCTTGTCAGGTGGGCGAGTGCTGGGCGAGTGGTGGCACCCAGGTATCTGTCCCCAGGTGCTGTTTCGTGCATGCATGCTGGGGGGTGTCCTGTTGGTTGGAGGGTTTAGAATTCAGGATTTAAATGTTGAAGCTAGGGTTGAGGGTGCAGGGTTTAGGTGTTGAAATTATGGTTCAGGGTTTAGGGTTTAGGGTTTAGGGTTCAGGGCCACGCAGGAAGTTGGGCGCTATGGCGTGGCGGCTGCGCCCCATGTTGGTGACACCAGCACCGGGCTGCACAATCAGGGTTTGTTGAGCTGCCTTGCAGTGCTTGCTAATATATAATAACACGGCGATTCACAGATGCTTGCTTGATGCGGTGCTTGTCTCACGCGGTCCGTTGCCTGCCACGTGGTGCTTGCTGCACCTGCGCAACCCTCAACCTCACACATGCTGCATCCGCAGGGCTGGAGGTGCGTGTGGGGGAAGCTTCAGGGAAGGTGGTGGCCATACCCTACGCATCACGCACCTTTGCGCACCAGCTGCCACAAGATGTGGCGGGACCCGGGGCGGAGGCGCGGCTGCAAGCAGCAGAAGAGGAGAGGTAATAATAATTCTAAAAATAACACAGTAAATACCGTAGCAATGGGTGCTGTGTTGCACAGCAGGCTGTGGCTGTGTGGCGTGCTGACAGCCATGGTAATCATAATAGGAACACAGCGTTTCACAGACGTTTCTGCATGCCGGAGCCTGACAGTCATTATAGCCATAACCCATAACCAAACATCTAGATGCCTGTACAGTTATGTTATGTTATGCTATGTGTTATGTTATGTGTTGCAGGCGCGCCAAAGCAGAGGCGGCCGCGAAGGCGGCGGAGGAGAAGGTTGCGCGCCTGCGTGCGATGGAAGAGCGGCTGGCAGCATGGCAGGCGCAGCAGAACGCGTTCAAGGCGGCGCAGCAGCAGCAGCAGCAGCAGCAGCAGCAGCAGCAGCAGCAGCAGCAGCAGCAGGCAGCCGCAAAGCCAGGGGACGGCGGGCAAGCATGAGCACACGTATGATTCCAGTGTACAACAGCACGCCTCCTCCAGCAACACACGACACCATCACATGGAACCTGGTGTGATGAGGACAAGCAGACATCTGAGCTAGCATCCGCGCACGACCGCACGTTGTGGGCTGGCAGGGCCTGGTGCTGCCCCATCAGCCAGTCAACACCTGTACGCATTAGTTGGGTGTGGCCGCTGCCTGTGCCAGGTGCCCCAGGTCCGTTGATGCATGTGCCGCATGGCGGGTGTGAGGGTCATTGTGCAGAACGAAAACAGCCCTCATCACGCCTGTTGTCTCATGTTGAGAATCTGGAAATGAAATCATGAAGCGCACGGTCGCGAAGCAGGCCCCTGTGGTGCCTGCCCAAAACACGCTGCGACCAGTTCCGCAGACTAGCAGCCAATTTGCTCTTAGCATTGTGCAGCATGGCGTGGCCGCTGCGTGGGATGTTGCGACTCGGATCGTGTTCCTGTGCCAGTCAATTGTTTTGTCCATTGTCGCGAAGCGCTCCTGGGTGACCAAGCCAATTGGGTATCTGGCTCAGACACGTGTTGGTCAGGCCATCGTTGCTTTCTTGGCGTCAATTGTGGTGTTCAGACTGCGGACCTGGGTCCGCCATATGAAGCATGGCGCGTCAGCCAGCATCACGTCTTCCTTGTCGCTCCTGTGGGGCAGCCTCAGGTGCGATGTTCAAGGCATCGTGCATGCCCACCGAAGCACGGCTCGACAGCTGTACACAGGTCAGCATGAGCAGCAGGCATGTCGCAATGCCTTTCATGCCAACTGGTGGCTGTGCTCGATGCAGGCTCAACACGCAAATGCAGTTGCACGTGGGCCGGCCCAATTGGGTTGCCCCGGAACCGGCATCACCCACAGCACCGGTTCGCTCTTCTGTCCAGGTGTGTGCAGCTGCGGACCTCTGCATGAACACAACACGATGAACAGGGTGAATGTGTGCATGCACTCAGCTGTCCTGACATACGGGCTGCTCATTTGCCTGCCCCTTCAGCGCACACTTGCTGGCACGTGATGTGGCCAGCCATGCCTGCATTGCATGTGGTGTACTGCCTGCTAATTATTGATACTGCTTATTGCTACTCATGATGAATACTGCTCACTATGGCTCGTTATTGTTACTACCTGCGCGCAGCTGGGGGCAGGCAGCAGTACCACCAACACACTGGTGCTACAACCCCCTGGTGACGAGCTGCGTGTGGTATGCTCTCAGGTCTGTTTGTGGAAGCCTCTTTTCAGGAACTCCACACTTTATTTAATAACAACAACAACAACAATAATAATAATAATAATCATAATCATAGTCATACCTTAATCATCACCACAATATGTATGATCGGTGGCTCTTCCACAAACCTACATCCTGAGCAGGGTTACTCCCAGTGTGGGACAGAGAACCTGCACATGCATGGTGTCTTATCTCAGCCGCCTGCATGCCTGACGTGTTGCATCCTCCATTCTCCGCATGTGGTCAGTCGCCTTTATTTTAATTGATAACCCGTGCTCTGCCGCGCATGCAGGAGCTCACCAGTACCATCATGCGCTTCTTGGCTGCACAGCAGCAGCAACCAGCCAGCAGTTGCAGCCAGCCTCAGGCATTCCTCATCAACAGCCCAAAGGTGCGCACTGCCTCTCCCTTCTCAGGCTCGGGCTCCCTAAACCCTAATACCACACCCTAAACCCTAAAACCCTAAAACACTTAGATACATGTGCCTGATCATCTGCGGCAGCCCGGCAGGTGTGGGAGAACGCACACATGTGAACCGAAAGCGCGGTATCTCCATGCATCATGTGCCTCACTGTTTGCTACCATAATCATTACATGTGTCTCCATCTGTTTTGTGCTGGCAGGCAGGGAGTGAGGTCATGGGCGTGGAGTCATTGGGGGAGGAGCGGGAGCATGAGTTAGAAAGGCCTCTGGACCTATTGCCAGCTCAGAGCCTGCTACCACAAGGTATGCCGGCATGAGGTCACACTGTACTGCAGGCGGCAAGATGCTGGGGGCAGTACAGGGCGGTGGTGGCTGTAGGAGCAGGTGCTGGCTGTGCAGCTTCGCACCCCAAACACATCTCCAGCCCAGTGCAGAGCTGCAGCCCCTAAACCCTAAATTCTAACCCTAAACCCAGGTGCTTTGCACAGTGTTGGATCGTGACCATGCCCCCCCCCGTCTCTTGCCTCCCTCACAGCCGTCAGCAAGGGCCCCGGCCACACGTGTGATGCACCTTCTGGCCACCTCCCCACCTCGGCCCTGCCTGCAACGCCTGCCTGCCATGGGGCCACACAGCAGGGCCACCATGGGCACTCAGGACCAGCCCCTGAGGGCGCTGCACGGGCCACAACCGGCTGCTTCAGTGGTGCGCAGCCACAGCCGATCAGCGTGCCACGGGGCATGCCCAAGGCAGCAAGCCTGGGTTCAGTGGAGGGCAGCAGGCATGGGGGGCAACAGGGCGGGGGTACGCACCCTTTAGTCTTAGCATCAGATGATCTCTGGAGGACGACGTATGAGAACCCGCTCGCAGCCACGTCCCTGAACCAGCAGCGCGTGCATCAGGCCCCACAGCATGGCCCGGCCCACCCAGCGTACAGCCCGCGCACCTCCCTCGCACGGGGGTTGGACCTCCTGGACCCCGGTTCGAACCCCGCTGCCGCCATGCCTGGCTCACCTGGGCAGACGTCAGGGCCGGCGGTCGGTGGGCCCGAACACGCAGCCGTTGCACCTCATTCGCCACAACCAGCCAGCAGCGCAGCTGCGGGTGCCTTTGGGCGGGCAAGCCACCCGGGTTCTTCAACGTCCGGCCATGTGCTTCCAATGTCAGGCCGTGCTAGCGGCAGCACTGCAGTGGTAGTCTCACCCTCCAACAGCTCGGGGAAGGAACGGAAGGCTGGGAGGCAGCCGGTAAACAAGGGGCCGCACCCGCAGCCCGTGCATCCTGCTGTGCACCAGCACGCTTCGCAGCGGCAGCATGAGGGCAGCGGGCGGCACCATAGCAACGACCATGCCACTGGGGCACCCAGCAGTGGGGCAGGCGTGGAGGTGGCTGCGTTGGCACCTGATGCTCTGCGTGCACCAGGTGTGCTGGATGACGCTCGGGCTGCCACCACCGCACCCCTGGCACTGCAGCACACTGCCAGCAATAAGGCAAGCACCACACCCCTTTCACTGCAGCACAGCTCCAGCAATGCCAGTAGCGCCAGCAATGCCAGCAATAAGGCAAGCAGCAGCACGGGGGCGGGGGCAAGCCATGGGGGCAGCGCGGCGTTGAGGTACGCGCAGCGCATGGCACAGCAGGCGCGGGGCTCGCCCGTGTCGGGGGCGGATCCCGAGCCCGCGTTTCTGAAGCCGGGCGCGGCCCCGCCCCCACCCCCGCTGCCCCTGGGCACGCTGCTCACGGCGCCATCGCTGGGAGGTCTGAGATCCAGCGCCGATGGTGGGGGCAACAGTGTGGGCACACCCACCGCCCTCACCTCGCCCCACACCCTGCCCCTGTCGCTGCTCAACACGCCGACGGGGGAGCTGCGGCAGGGGGCGCCGGAGACAGCGGCCGCACAGGCCATGTCACGGGCGTCACGCTCGGGCTCTGCCTCCCGCTCCTCCAGTGCTGGTGGGGGCAGTGCGGGGGGCGGGGCAGGGGGCAGTGCAGGGGGCGGGGC
>QAXD01000208.1:95448-108718 GCA_004335575.1 Haematococcus sp. NG2 | reverse complement strand
AAGGTTGCTGAGTCGTGCCTGTCGCGCTCTCTCAAGTGTAACACCCCTTACCCTTACCTATGTGCCCACTCAACGCACACCTCCAGTCGCCCAGCCAACCCCACCGGCACACGCACTACTGGTGGGGTGCCTGCTGAGCAGGCCTTGGGGCAACCCAGGGACACCCCTCCCTCAACACACGCCTGGCATGAGGACGTAGACCGCGTTTCACCCAGCCGGCCCCACACGCACCTTCAGGCACTCAAACCAGCCAGGCCCCCACGCACCTTCAGGCACTCAAACCAGCCAGCCACACACACACCTTCAGGCACTCAAACCAACCCTACTGGCACACACACCTTCAGGCACTCCACCAGCCGGCCACACAGCTCCAGCTCCTCCAGGTCCTCCTTCTTCTTGGAGTGCCCCTTGTCCACCACCTTGCGGATGCCGTCCGCGATGCCCTCCACACGCTCCAGGTCCTGTGTAATAATAATAATAACACGGCGTTTCACAGATGTTTCTGCATGCTGGATATCCCTACCTCTATCCCTACCCCCTTCTCTCTCTCCTCCCCTCCCCCCTCTCTCCATCCCGGTCACACGGCACCTCTCTTGTGCATACACATGCCCCATGTATGCCTGTACGTAATGCCCGACTGCCTGTGTGTGTGCGAGTACGCTGGACTGTACGCTGAAATGTGGAGCTCGGAGGCCTGCATGAGTTTTCACGCCGCTGATCTGGGGTGTGTGCGCCAGCCGGTGTGCGCGCGCAACAGTGTGTGTGGTTGTTGCTGTGGTGGTGGTGGTGATGGTGGTGGTGGTGGTGGTGGGTCAAGGACGTGCTCTGTAACAATGCAACATGCAACAATGCAACATGCCGGACAATGGTGGTGATCGTATGAGCAGCTGCGAACGACAATGGTGGTGTGAGGGTGAGGGGCTGCGGACACATGACGGCCACACGGCACATGCCTGACACAGGGCACATGACGGACACAGCACACAGGCCCGGCACAGGGCACACGACTGACACATGACTAAGCAGACTGACGCAGGACACATGACTGACGCAGGACACATGCCCGACACAGGACACATGACTGACACAGGCGATCAAGGTGGGGCACACACACCATGAGTTGGGCATACACACCATGGCGCAGGTTCATTATCTATGCGCCTGCATCTGTGTTGCTCACATTGGCATGTGACTATGCTGCCCAAAGCAGGACACCACAGATTTTCATGTGCAACGCTGAGTTGGGCACACACACCTTGAGCCGCAGCTCCGCGTGGATGATGTCCAGGTCAGCCATAGGGTCCACGCGGTCCTCCACATGGATCACGTCCGCGTCGTCAAACGCCCTGCGGCAGTGCAAGCAACGCACGCCCACTCCCATCAATCCCCTCCCACTCCCAAATAAATCCCTCGCAGTCCCGAATACCGAGCATAGTACACGCGAATAGTTGAAATGATAACACGGCGTCTCACAGATGTTTCTGCATGCCGGAGCCTGACAGGCAGTAGCTAAACAGACATGACATGATGGCAGTAAAACTAGTCCCAGCTCTGGAGGTCTGAGGGGCGGGACTGCAAGAGTTAGACCGCGCACGACATGAATGACACCATGGCTGTGAGTACAGGCGCATGAGCCACCGCCCATCACTACAACATGCCTTTGAAACATTGAAGCTGCTGGGGTATGTTGGTACAATCCTACTGGGTCACCAACACCCTGTAACAGCCCTGTTTCCATTCATATGCCCGCCCTGCACGAGTGCAAAATCAGGATAAACCATTGACAGTGTGATCAGATCAAAGGGGAGGTGCAAGTCCTTACCGGCACACATGGAAGATCCCATCCACTGATGAGATGTGTGAGAGGAAGGCGTTGCCCAAGCCCTCGCCCTGGTCAGGGTTCAGGGTTCAGGGTTCAGGGTTCAGGGTTCAGGGTTGAGGGCTCAGGGTTTGGGGTTTAGGGTGCAGGGTTTAGGGTGCAGGGTTTAGGGTTTGGGGTGCAGGGTTTAGGGTTTGGGGTTTAGGGTTTGGGGTGCAGGGTTTAGGGTGCAGGGTGCGGGGTTGAAGGTTCAGCGTTCAGGATGTGAGAGGCGATCGCAACATGCCTCGTGGCAAAAGTCACCACGTTCAGGTGCTGATGGGAGGATGGGTGCATCCTATGCACTGACCATGGTTGAGGGTGACCGCAAGCACGCCAGGGGCTGAAGGAGTGTATGTGCACAATGCCCTGATACATCGTGTACCTTGCCTCCAAACAAAACAGTGCATGCTTGGCTTTGCCATCCATGCCATCCGAGAAGTCCCCAAGCCATGAGCAAAACCAAAGATGGATCGCAGGTTTTGGCTTCCAGCCAGCAATGCGGGAACAGTCCCCTTTAGGAGCCTCAACCCCAAGCCCTCGACCTGAAACCCTAAACCCTAAACCCTGAACTCAAAATGACGAGGCACACCTTTGATGCCTTCTGTGAAACACCATGTTATTGCTATTATTATTACCTTTGACGCGCCCTTCACCAGGCCAGCAATGTCCCAGACCTCCAGGTAGGCAGACATGGAGGACTGTAACGGGGCGGTACAGGGCGGTACAGGGCGGTACAGGCGGTACAGTGCGGTACAGTGCGGTACAGGTGGTACAGTGCAGTGAGGACACACAGCGCAGTGCAGCACAGTATTGTGCGCATAAACAGTGCAGCACGACCTGGTCCAGCAAAGCGGCAGTGGGCATGCCGCATGCGGGTGCACACAAATTTTAAAAGTGATGAAATGCTGGCGCGCGGTGCATGAACGCACTGAAACAGAGGCCAGAGGCTCATGGTGCTAACCCAGTGTGTGAAGCCCAAAATGTTGGCCCCGGACCCTGAACCCTAGATTGCAATCCCAAGACCCTAATCTGATGCAGTGCTGACAGGTACTTCATACGAGGTCGCGAACCAAAGGGTTCACAATCTGTGCATGGTCGCCAGGCCAGCACTTCGCCCCCAACATGAGACCGTTCGCAGTTCGCACCTTTGGCTTGTACAGATTGGACACCAGCCAGTCAAAGCGCTCATCCGGCACGTTGACACGTGCCTGGTTGGGCTCTGCAGCAAGGTGCCATGAGGATGTGGGATGTAATAACAATGATAACATGGCGTGTCACAGATGTTTTTCTGCATGCGGGATGTGTGGGGGCACAACCGCCGCTCGGTGGATGCGTACTGCCAGCTACTGACACTGCTACTGCCGCTGCCGCTGCTACTGCTGCTGCTACTGCCGCTGCTACTGCTGCTGACAGTGGTACTGCTGCTGCTGCTGCTGCTGTGGCGACACGGAGGCCACACAAAAAGCCATTGTACAGCTGCATGTGACCTCCGATGCGTGGGACGGTCACAACGTGAACCCCCTGAACCATAGACCCTCAACTTTGGAATCCTGAACCCTAAACCTTGGGCCATAAGACGCTCTGGACCCTCAACCCTGTATTTCGCGACCCTCAACCCTTCGTGACCCTCAACCCTGAAACATTGTGTTAAGATGATCATTAATCCGCAGCCCTGAACCCACCAATGGTGCAGAAGGGGAAGTTCTCAGCCGGGATGCCCATCTTGGACAGAGTGTTGAACAGTGTGGACTGTGAGGGAAAAGGTGGGGGAAACCTTTGATTGGGGGAAAAGCTCAGCGTGGCGCCTAAGAAGCGGGTCGCATGACAAGCGTGTATGGTGTGTACACGAAAGCAGGCGCGGGTGCTGCAAGGTTGTCGTACATGAGTTGAGCTGAGGATACGGGAAGAACCAAGCCCTAAACCCTGAACCCTGAAACCCTAAACCAAGACCCTGCACACCTTGCCGACGTTGGGAAGGCCCACAATGCCCATCTGCGTGTGTGAAAAAACACATGCGCAATGGACCAAGGCTCCTATGGTCATCACAGCCAAGGTTGGACGTGATCATGCAGCCAGTACCGTCAATGGGCGTGCAGTTCAGTGGCAGATCTCTCGCAGATCTCCTCTGGTCAGGCGCTTTGTGCATGTACATGGCACGCAGATAACAGCAGAGACATGTGCCCCCAATGCAGCCGGCACTTGTCCCCGCATGCCTTCATCCTGCGTCAAATGCTACAGCCAGGCAGCAAGCGTGTGCAAGACGAATGGCACAACCACACAGCAGACACACCTTCAGGTTTGACTTGAAGCGGCCCAGAATTGGGCGCTCCTTTGGCTGCAAGCACAACAGCCATGATGCAATGTATTGCAAAGTTCTGTGCCTGGCTACTTAGCTGCTCGGCTGTGCCCATGCTGCGTGAGGTGCACCATGCAAAGTGCATGCTTTCCTCTCCGCCGAAAGCCGAGAGGGTGATGGACAGATGCCAAAGCTGCAACATGCTGCGCGAATTGGCCAGCGCTATTGCAGCTGTCAAGTGCACCATCTTGACGAGACGCCGTCGCGGCTCAGGGGATCAGCGTGAATGAAAAGATATCAGCATGTTATTGGTTCATATCGGTGTCGTGACCCCTACCTCCTCTTCCTTTTTCTTGGGCGGCATTTTGAGGCGGAAGATGACGTCGATGCGCCTGATTTGATACTGTTGCAGCTGATGACAATGCTCACATGCAGGAAAATCTTCTTACAAAAGTTGGTTGGCAGTACAGCTTGGCGGTTTATGCGGGAACCAGCACGAGCACTAATGCGCAACAATGTTGATTCTATTCGACTTCTTCTTCTGTCTTACTGGATCAGATCAAGCACACGGCCGAATTGGTAGCTGTTAGGCGCCACGACTTTTGAACACGTGCGGCTCTTGTTAAGACCTGAGTTTGCTGTTAATATCTTTTCTGCATGAGAACGCAGTTCTGGTCGGTTCTGGAAGCTGGAATGCACCAATCATTTGGGTTCTGGTGACAAGTTTGATAGCATAGTGGGCAGAGACTGTTTGGCATCAGGGTATGCATAATGTGCATGTGCATGAAGGCCATGCAGTCGCGGAGATGCCTGTGTTGCTTGACTGCCCTGTCCTCCCCCTCCGCGCAGGCTGCAGTGAAATGCCTGGCAAGGGGCTGCATCTGCAGTATCGGGTTTAGGGCTCATGCTTGAGCTCAGAATGCAGATGTGATGCATGCCATGATGCCAGACACAGCGGTTCATTTCCCTGCGCTGATCTGACCAGCAGCTGGGTAGCGCCTGACGTGGGCTGCACCACTTGTTTGGACAGTCGGTGCATCCCGACCTGGTTCCCCTGGGACCCCTGTGTGCTTCCCTGCAAACCTCCTCCCTCATTTCCCACTCCACCCCATCCAGCGGCAGGTCATAACCCGTGCGTAGTGCACGGCTTTGAAGTAGCTCGTCCAGATGGACCCAGCTGCGCTGCTGCGCCTGGAGTGCAGCGTCTGCTTCACAGACTATGACGCCGACGCGCGCGCACCCTGCGTGCTGCTGTGCGGCCACTCCTTCTGTGCCGCGTGCTGCGCGGGCCTCACCACCTGCCCCAACTGCCGCGAGCCCACACGTGGCCGGGCAGTACGCAACTACACGCTGCTGGGCGTAGTGCAGCAGCTGCATGCAGCAGGCAGCAGCAGCGGCCGCATGGGCGGCCCCAGTGGCAGCACAAGTGCAGGCGCTGACCAAGCCAGGGCTGCTGCTGCACCAGTAGCACTTTCTGGGTGGGATGCCACAGCAACAGCTGGTACACAGCGGCCAACTTTCCTCCAACCCCACACTGTTCCCGCCACATCTGCAGTGCCTGTTGCGGGCCCAGCCGCACCTGTGTTGCTTCCTGGTCCCCTCACAATCCAGCAGCTGCAGGCATGTGTGCGGTCCGAGATGGAGGTCGCCATGTCTCGGCTGGCAGCTGTGCTCGGCCAACAACAGGAGAGTTGGAGCCGGGAGGTTAGTGCACTACGGGCACTGGTGGTAGCCGCACTGGCATCCAGAGAGGATGCAGCAAGACAGGGTTTGTCAGGGCCTGCAACAGCTGCTGCTGCAACAGCTTCACCATCCGCTGCTGCAACAGCTTCAGCACCTGCGACTGCATCCACAAGTGTGGGCGCTCGACATGCCAGCTTGTCAGCCTCCACACAACCACTGCCACTATCCTCTGCTCCCTTCGCAGCAGCAGCAACCTCCCAACCCATCACAGAGCTGTCACACCAACTGCAGCACACATTACTCGCACAGTACCTCATGCGCCTCAACCCCAGCCCCGCAATTCCACCGCTACCCGAGCAGCAACAGCAGCAGCAGCAGCAGCAACAGAACCAGCAGCAGCTGGAGCAGCAGCAGCAGAACCAGCAGCAGCAGCAGCAGCAGCAGCAGCAACAACAGCAACAGCAGCAGCAGCTGCCACAGCCCTTCCCCACCACATCATACTCCTCCCCACCCCAACCTACACCACCTGCTCCCACCTATCTTGGGCCTCCAGGCTGGCAGCAGCCGTGGCTCCAGCACTCCTCCCCCTCTGCCCCTCCAGCCTCTCCTGGCCCTGCCACCTCTCCTAGATCACCTTCCTCACAACCAAACCATGCGGTGGGGTCCCAACACCATGTGGTAACAGATCAGCCCCAAGCGCTGCCATCCCAAGCACCGTTTTCGCAGCTGCCTGGAGCAGCTGCTCTGCACCCACCTCCCCACCTCACTGCCGCCTCCTCTCACTCGCCTACCACACCTCCAGCAACGCCTGTGCCGCTCACACAGCCACACCAAACGGCCCAATCAGCACCACAGCAGCAGGCAGTGGCATCACTGCCGCCTGCGCCACTCATGCAGCCGCACCACTCCGCGTCACCATCACAGCAGCAGGTAGCAGCACCGCAACAGCAGGTGGCAGCCCCGCAGCAGCTGGGACTAGCAGCCCAGCAGGTGGTGATACCACCGCCCCCTCAGCCAGCACCACAGCACCCGGGGGCAGCATCCAAGCCAGCCCAGCTGGTGGGGGAGGGGCCGTTGTTGGGCCCCTGCCAGGGCTGCTCCTGCATGGCACTGGGGCAGGGGCCCAGTGGGGAGGCGTTCCTATGGACAGGGCACGCGGAACCTCCCCTAGTGCGCATGTGGCGGCTGGACACGCGCGCATGCGCTGGGACATGGTTGCACCGGGGCGCCCCCACAGCGCTCGCCCTCTCCCCCGACGGCCTCACTCTTTCCACCGCCTCGGGTCACACTTTGTACGTGTGGGATGCGGGGGCGCTGGGGAGAGGGGAGGAGGCAGGATGGCGCGTGCAGGCCGACATGGGGGAGAGGGATGGTCCTATTAATGCTCTTGCATTTGACACAGGGGGGCCGGCCAGCCAGGGCACAGCAGGTGCAGGTAGCTGGGCGCCCCTCAGGCTACTTGTGGCGCAGGGGCCCCTCATCAAGGTGCGGTGCGCAGGGAGCGCTTGATCAGGTGCAGAGTTCAAGGTTCAGGGCTTAGGTTGTAGGTTTTAGGGTTTGAGGTACAGGGGGTTTGGACGAGGGTTTAGGGTTCGGGCAGAGCAGTACCTCAGCGTTGTGGCAGAGTGCTAATCTACGGGTTGCTTTGATCAAGGCAAAACCACCACCATCTTCCAGCAGCAGCAAACACTTGTCAGTGGCATGTGTGACTGCAGACTGACTGCGTGCCTGTGTGCCTGGACTACAGCGGTGCCAGTCCTTGTGCTGGCCAGCTTCAGTTGCACACGGCAGGCACCATCGGGGCTGATGCATGTGTTTGAAAGGCACCTCGAATCTTACAAGTGGTGGTGGTGGCCATCATGGTTCATGGACCTCAATTGTCACCCAGGTCATCGATCTCATGCATCTCATCACCTTCACCTTATCTCATCACCCTCGTGATCACCCTGATCATCTCATCACCCTCATCACCTTCACCTTATCACAGGTGCTGGGCATGGCAGCAGGCGGGCGCAGTGTGGCTTGCAGGTGTGAGCTGCGTGACAGTGCGTCTGTCGTGGCCCTCGCAGTACCGCCCCCAGAAAGTGGCCTGCCAGGCACCTGTCTCACTCTCAGCTCTCACGGGGACCTCAAGGTGTGGGATATTGTGCGCGAGGAATGCAAGCACGTACTGCTGGGCCCCTTCGTATCCTTTGCTGTTGGAGGCAGTACAAGCAGGAGCAACAGCAGTAGCAGTAGCAGCAGTAGCAGCTCTCAGGGCGCGGCTGCCAGCCACAGTGGGTTTGGCTGGCACGCAAAGAGCACCCCGCGCAGCACACCGGCTGTACATGTGGTGGTGGCAGCCGTCAGTCTGGCACAGCCGCTGCAGCAGTACACAGTACACGTGGACCGGGGCTTCCAGCTGGTGCGCAGCATGGGCAGTACACACCCTGGGGCAGTACATGCGCTGGCAGTTACACGGGATGGGCGGTACACGCTCAGTGGCGGTACAGACAGGGCCCTCAAGGTATGGCTGGCGTTTTTTTACCCTAAACCCTAAAAGAGTCCTGAACCCTAACGCCTACGAGTTCTAAACCGTACAAACTTCAAGAGCCCTTAACCCTAGGAAGTAACTGTGTCTATCTTATGCAGGGCAGTCTATGCTTGCGGTTGTTTCAGGTTGTGTGCAAGTCATCCCATTTTTGCCCACCCGAGCTTTGCTGAGCTGAGTTTTTACTTGTGTGCCATCTGATCGCTGCCCTGCCTGGGCTCAGGTGTGGGATATGGTGAGTGGCACATGTGCTACATCTGCGGAGGGCCAGCACACAAGTGGTGTGAAGTTCCTGGCGGTTGCAGCTGACAACAAGCAAGCTGTTTCGGGCGGGGAGAGTGAGGTGTTTGTGTGGAGACTCGAATACTAATCATCATAACATGGCGATTAGCGACGGCGTTTCAAAGACGTTTCTGCATGCCGGAGACTCTGATGGCCAGCAAATCTACAATGGACCGCTGAGTGGCCCCGCTGCCTGCGTGCTGTGTGGAGTGCTTTTGGGAGCTGGTCCTCTGTTGTGTGGTGCTGCTGATGACAGAGCGCCATCGTGGTGAGACAGCGCGCCATGCAGATTGGCTGCGTGCCACACTGAAGCAATGCAGCAAGACTGCAACAGGGCTACGCCGCTGGCAGTCTCATGATAACAGTATGTGCAGCACAGCTGATCCTCTGTGTAGCTGTGACGTTCAGTCGCTGGGCCACATACGCACTCAGTGTACTCATGATGCTTGCCTGGACTCCGTGCCGCAACGGTGTACTATACACGATCCAGCATACCGTTCCTGCCTCAACGACTGTGTTGGCCCCTGTTCAAGTTTTCATGCATGATGTGCTGCTGCTTGGGCCTCTGGAATCGGAACTGCATCCCGCTTCATGAAAACACATAATTGCATTGCAATTATCAGGAAAAGGCGAATGCACTACTCTGTTCACTGGTGTGGAAGTTCATGGTCCGCTCAGTTCCATATGATTGGTTCAAGACGAATCCTGCTTCATTGATGTCATCTCATTGATAAAGCATCGTGCTTCGTGTTCATCGCGCACCTCTGAGCACTTCAGTGTCTACCATTTTGTGTTCTTGCCCTGTACATTCCGTTCTTGAGGAGACAATTGAGATATATAGGTTTTGCCATGTTAGCACGGTCTTGCCTGCGGGGGCCTTCCAGGTCTCCTTGAAGCTCCGCACGATATGATGATTGTGTCCTGAATAGCAGGCTGGGTTTAACGGGCTTGGCTACAGCAGCCTAGGAAGGATTGGCCCTTTTCAGCCATGCCCACCAGCCTGGAGCTCAAGCAGGCCCTTAAGCAGGGACCGCCGCAGGAGGTCATCGTATTTGAGCCCACCGCGCATGCGCTGGGAACTGGATCGTATGCCTCAGTCATCCCATGCCAGCTGCTCATTACGCCTTCTGAAAGTATTGCAGCTGCTGCCAAGGTGCTCCACCCTGATGCTGCGTCCAGGGACAGCGCAGCGTTCAAGCTGTTTGCCCGCGAGGTATGCTTCATGGTTGTTTCCATGTCGGAACTACCACACCGCCATGCTTTTGGCTTCCTGCATCGCCAAACGCATGACGCTACTGTATCGTAATGCCCTGCAGGCTCTGGTCATGGCGAAGCTCCACCACCGGTGCGCACCCTTTCCATGTGGCAGCATGCATCCTGGGGGCATGACACGCGCTGCACATGACTGCTTGCTGTTCAACACCCTGTTGTCTTGCTATGGATGCCATGATGGAAAGTGCACAGGTGCAGCAGGGCATGGGGCAGTGACATGTGTGCATCCGCATCCATGCATGCAGCAATGCCCATGACGGCATGAGGCTTTATTCACAGTGTTGCACGCATGGGCTGCTGCAGGAACATCGTGCGCTGCTATGGCCTTGTGCGGCTGCCAGCCAATGCAGCTCACCTGCCAGCCCTACAGCAGGCGCGACACCATGCCCATGTGCCTGCAGCAGCAGACCCACACAAGCCCCGCCGCCCTGCTGACGATGGCTTGTGGTGCATGCTGCTGCAAATGGCCGACAGCGGCAGCTTGGCCAAGCTGCTGCTCAAGCAGATGTGCCAGCAGTTCCGCAGCATCTACTCAGATGCCCAGATGCTGAAGTGGCTGGCAGACATTGCCTCAGCGCTGGCATTCTGCCACACCCAGTCGCCCAAGGTGGTGCACAGGGACCTCAAACAGGAGAACATACTGCTGCAGCGTGACCCCAAAACCGGCGAATTGGTGAGCGGGCTGCATTGAGCACATGGTTTGAGCACATGGGTGGCACATCACATGTGCACCCTCCAGCACCTCCAATCCACATGCTCTGTAGTGGTTCATGCGCATGGTGCACATCAGCAAGTCAGCATGCATGCACAAGGCGAAGTGATTAGCAGTACAGTGGTACAGTGGTACAGTGTGAACAGCGGTACAGTGTGATCTGCAGACATTGA
This sequence comes from Haematococcus sp. NG2, assembly GCA_004335575.1. Classification (NCBI taxonomy): domain Eukaryota; kingdom Viridiplantae; phylum Chlorophyta; class Chlorophyceae; order Chlamydomonadales; family Haematococcaceae; genus Haematococcus; species Haematococcus sp. NG2. The sequence continues at coordinate 97,909 of QAXD01000208.1, read as the reverse complement.
AGTACAATGTGAACAGCTGTACAGTGGACCTAGTAGTTCAGTGTGGAGAAGACGCATTACAGTGTGACGAACGGCCCACACGTGCCGTGGCCCATGCATGTGCTGCCCTGCCATGTCACCACTGGGCGGTGCCTGACCCCCCATGCCTTGCGCATGGCGGCTGGTGCCATCCTGCCATGTCACCACTGGGCGAGGCCTGACCCCATGCCTTGCGTACGGCGGCTGGTGCGCAGGTGGCGATGCTCACGGACTTTGGGCTGCATGTGCGTCTGGAGCGGAGCCGGAAGCCCGCGCTGCGCTGTGCAAGCGCGAGCCTAAACGGGAACCAGGCGCTCCTGCCGGACGCGTTTGCGTCGGGGCACGCGTCCGCACACCACAGCAGTGCCAGCATGGCGGAGGCCGCGCACCTGCGCAAGCTCAGCAGGCACAGCATGGGCAGCGAGGTGTTCCTGTCCGTGGCCACTGCCCGCGCGCATGGCTTGGACGTGCCGCCCATGAATTCGGGCCAGCTGCTGCAGCGGCGGTTCTCAGTGGAGGGGGCTGTGAGCACCCCTGGGCCTGCCTGGGCCCCTACCCTTGAAGGTGCCAGCAACGCGAGCCTGACCGTGATGCTGGGTGTGGAGGAGGCGTCGCAGGCGTCTGCACATGTGAGTGGCATGGTCATGTGCCACACGCATGGGCATGCGCGCGCCACACGCATGGGCATGCGCGCCACATGAATGGTGGTGCTCGTGCCGCATTCCACCTCTCTCAGGGCAGGGTGGGGCAGGCTGTGGAACAGGCAGCGTGCAACTGCTGCCGTTGTTGCTGTTGCTGAGCTGCGTCAGGCGCTCTGTTGTAGTCTAGGCGGTTAGGATACGCGGTTCTCAGTGAGCCCCTGCTTCAGGTCAGCCCTAAAGCCTTAACCCTAAACCCTTTCTTGTGCGGGAATACAGCCATGTGTTTGTTAGCCTGTTCCTGCCCCTCTTGACCCAGTGCATGCATGGGTGGCCGTGTGCTGCGCGCGCTTGTGCCAGAACTAAGGTGCTCGCGACGAGAAAACGCCTCAGCGCATGTGAGTATGGGCCGCGATCACTAGTGCGCTGGTACGCTGACGTGCTGTACTGCTGGTGCCCATGTGTGTTCCCTGCAGTACATCATCACAGAGGAGGAAGGGGAGCACGCAGCTGGCAGCAGCACAAACCACATGCTTCACAACGGCAGCCATGGCACGAAGCAGCGGCAAGCATCCGCGAATGGAACCACCAACAGCAGCCCCCGGCCTTCTACGATGGAGGACCGTAGGGCCGCAAGAGCCAGTCCCTTGTCACGCCCATCCAGCTGGCAAAGTGGAGCAAGGCAGGCGCAAGCAGACGCATCCTATGGCACGCCAGGTGATGCCCCACTCGCACGAGAGATGGTTGCCCGCCCCGGCGCCGTGGGCCAGGCAGCACAGAGCAGCAGCCAGCGCATGAAAGACATGTTCCCTGTGGCGGGCGCGCAGCGCGCTGCAGCACTCGCAGCACAAGCGGCAGCACAGGCGAACGGCACGAACACAGAGCAGGGCAGTGCAGCTAGCGCGCCGCAGACCCCTGTGGCAGGCATGCAACACGCCATGCAACACGCCACGTCGGAGGCAAGCGGGAACGGGGTCACGGCAGGGGGGGCTGCACAGGGCATCAGTGCCAGCACGTCCACCGCCTACCCCTCGACTGCCAGGCCCCACTCCTCCTCCAAACACAGGCCCTCCTCCAGATCAGCCAGCTACTCCACCTCTTACGCGCAGTACCCAGTCGCGGGGGCGCAGCGGGCGGCAGCATTACAGGCGAACGGGGGCGCGAGTCCGCTCCCCGTGGCGGGTGCACAACGCGCAGCCGCTCTGGCTGCAGTAGCAGAGTCTCAGAGCTCGGCTGCCAGCAGCCGGCCGCCCTCGAACACACCACAGCCGCCCGGGTCCCCTGCTGCCCCACAGCAGCCTGTCTCCCCTGTCGTTGCCCAGCTGCGCGGCAGCGGCAGCACCCTGCCCCACTCCAACTCCCTTCCACCGTTGAAGACGGGGCCGCAGGGGCCCCAGGGGGGATTGGGCTCCACCCCACATCGTGCTGCTGTGTCAGCCTCCCCCAGCCCTGCGGTGGGGGGCCGTGGCAGCATGGGCGCCCATGCAGTGGGGTCCCCAATGGATGTGGCGGGCAGCAACGGCCACCCAGCGCTGCTGATGGCCAACCTCTCACAATGCTCACGGGACAGCTGGTCGGCCGACATCACACGCTCCTCCGACTACATGTCATGCGTGATCATGGGGGGCAGCGAGGCGGATCACGGCTCCATGCGGGCCACCATGCGGCAGGCCATGCGGCCGCTCTCACGGGGTGACCTTGAGTGGGTGTACACACTCACTGGTCAGACTGGGAGCCACATGTACATGGCGCCTGAGGTGTACCTGAAGCAGCCGTACAATGAAAAGGTGGGTGGGGTCGGGTGG
>QAXD01000208.1:74180-85732 GCA_004335575.1 Haematococcus sp. NG2 | reverse complement strand
TGCGGGTTGGCGTGGTTGCGGGTTGCGGGTTGCGGGTTGCGGGTTGCGGGTTGCGGGTTGGCGTGGTTGCTGGTTGCTAGTTGCTGAGCCACTTCAACCCAAACCAGATCAATTCAAACCCCAATGAAATCATCAACCCCAAGCACATCAAAATGGAACCACACTCGAACCACATGGTGTTATCACGTCCAACGGTTTGCCCATGGTTGCATTTGTTCCCTGGGTGGGTTGGTTGGGTTGGTGGGTTGGCTGGCACTGTAGGTGAGAGTGCTTCTGTTGCTTGATGCAAATGCCCTGTCCTCAGCTCCTGCAGGGCCAAGGGCTGCTGGTGCACACGGTTCTGAATGAATGAAGGTCGTAACACTGGAGGGGAAGGGAGGACCCACTGTTGTTCATTTTGTTGTTACATGAGCCTTCAGCCAGACACGGGCTGATCGGCATTGCATGCTTAAAAGCTCGCCCTAGCATCAAACTCCCTTGTAAACCTCCTCGAGTTTCCTTTCAGGAGCACAGGTCCCCTGCATGGGAACACCCAACACGCAACCCACCAAGCACTGTGTTGCCCCACTCCATCGCGTGTATCTGCCCCGCAGTCCATCTTCTCGCTGGGTGGCCCGCGGCACCGGCCCAAGGGCCGTGCCTCACAAGACTCGGACGCCAGCTGGCCCCTGGCCACGAGCTCGCGCCCGGGACTCCCCACCGCCAGCACAGGCGCCCCAAACCATGCCGCGGCGGGCCCTGCAGCGATGGGCTCTTTAGGGGCCCAGGCCGCGCCTGGGGCGAAGCTTCCCAGTGGGGACTCCAGCACAGGCCACGCGGGCTACAGCCGGTCGAGCGGGGGGTACGTTGTGGGCGCGCTGCCGGGCGCGGGCCCACCGTTGACCCCGCTGACCCCACTGACCCGCACCTCCCGCTCCGCACGCTACGCGGGGTCTCCGCCCGGCGCCCGCCCGGCGGCGGAGACCCCGCCCGTACTGCTCACCGCACGCTCCGCGCGGTACCACCCCGTACCGCCTCACAGTGTGACCCCGGACCCCCCAGCCGCCACCCCCTGGGCGCTGGCCAAGGCCGAGTTGCTGGCAGGGCTGGCCCACCGGCCGTCTATGGAGGCACCCTGCGGCTTGAGCACCGGGGACAGCGCCCACGGCAGCGTGAAGGGCCTGGTGGCTGCTGCGGTGGCTGGGGACGTGAGCTGTGAGGGGGCCGGGCCAGAGGCGGGGGAGGATGGTGAGGCTGGTGCAGACCTGCTGGCCCCACTGCACACGTCAGGTGGGCTGGACGGAGCAGCCGCTTGGAGGGTCCTGTCAATGGGCGGTCCCTTGGGTATCATGCCGCCCGGCCCGCCCGGCCTGCCTGTGCCCCTCGGGTTCACGAAGATGTCGATGGTGGCCGAGGGCAACGAGGGGGCGCCCCACAGCCGCACGGGCGTGCTGTCCCGTATGACTGACTTGCTGCACGCGCACACTATGACTGACTCGCTGCACGCGCACACGGAGGCGTGCACGACGGGCAGCCTCAGCGGCGACACCCACATGGTGCACGAGGCGGCCTGAGATGCCGCTTTTTGTGCGTGATGGGCCACGCTATGCGCGGGGTGCCATGCTGTGCGCAGCTTGCCAAACGTGCGTGATGTGCCAAGCTGCATGTGATGGGCCATGCTGTTCGTGATGGGCCAGGCCATGCATGTTGGAACACACACAGCAGTGTGTGGCGTGCCATGCTGTGCGTGATGTACCACGTCGTGCATGTTGGGACACACACAGCAGCGCGTGATGGGCCACACTGCGTGTGATGTGCTAGGCCGTTTGTGGCGCGTGTTGAAGCGGTGGCGCGGCATGAAACATGCAGCCAGATGGGGAGGGCACGAAGGCTGAGGCACATGGTGTGCCTTTTGTAGCCCCGGCCTGGTGCGCGCAGCTAGCAGATGCCTTGCTCGGCGTTTCCTGGGCCTTTATTTCGTGTTTCCTTTGCTGTTCAGGGTTGTTGAGTGCAGCAAGTGGCGGCTTGTTAGTGACTGTGTCCTGTGTGTGGGTGGCGCAGCAGCAGGGGTCACTGGGGGCCTCCCGTGAGGTATGTACCCCATGCAATGTGCGATGTGCGGGCTGTCACCCTGAACATACATTGCGCTCTTTCTCCCGCCAAAGTGTGTGGGGTAGGATGTGTGGGGTGGGATGGCCGCGGCTCCAGCGTGATTTCTTGGCTAGCATGACAAGATGCAGCTGTCTTGTACTGGGAAGCGGGGGCAGGTAAGGAATAAATCGGGGCTTGTGGAGTATTGTATGTTTGGTGGCGCTGGATCCATCTGTGGGAGCTGGACTTGTTGGGTTTGTTGATGATGCAAGTAAAAATAGAACGTGGGGCTGGCTGCATCCTGGGATGGATGGGCAGGTCTTTCACATGATGATAGATGTCGGATGATGGCGAGTAGCTGTGTCCAGGATGTTCAGGGTTTAGGGCTTAGGGTTCAGGGTGATGCCCCAGCTGCGAGACTGAAGGGTGAGGGGAGCCTGCCGCACCCCTCACAACCCCCTGGCCCCACAGCTGATGAGCTGTGTGTGGGACGCATGGGTGCATGCAATGGGTGAATGGGGTAGCGGGCTAGGAACGAGTGGGCTAGGAATGAATGTGCTGGGGAGGAATGAGCGGGCATGGAGGGGCGCTTTGTTTGGTGATGCGGCTAGGAAATTGGAACATGGGCCTGGAAAGTGTGCCTGGAATATGGGATGTGTGCCTGGATGGAAAATTTGCCTGGAATATGGGATGTGTGCCTGGAAAATTGCCTGGAATATGGGGTGTGTGCCTGGATGGAAAATTTGCCTGGAATATGGGATGTGTGCCTGGAAAATTGCCTGGAGTATGGGATGTGTGCCTGTTGAGTATGTGCCTGGGGTATGGGATATGTGCCTGGACGGCTGGAGCATGGAATATGGGACTGTTGAGGCCGCAGGCTGACAGCTGCTGCAGTTTACGTGATGCTCGCACAGGCGGTTTGCATTTGGTACATGCGGAGCGCGCCTTTCACTACTATGCGCGCCCATGTACATATTGCAGTCACTGCTGCTCACTCCTTGCCAGCGAGATGCTTGTCCACCTGTGTGCGCACTTTCTTATGTGTCTGGGCCGAGACCTCGCCACCCAGATGCTTGTCCGCTTGTGTGCGCACGCACACTTTTCTATGTGTCTGGGCCAAGACCTTCCTTCTTATGTGTCTGGGCCGAGGCCTTTCTTCTTATGTGTCTGGGCCGAGACCTTTCTCGGTGTGTTGCGTGCCCATCCATCTCTCTGCTGCTGGAAGATAGACGGCGACGCATGATGAGTTTTAGGGTTTAGGGTTTAGGGTTCACTGGTTGGTTGCGATGCCACTCATACATGCATGCGCCCGCGCTTGCTGCAGCCTGTGGCCTAGCTAGCTGCTTGGCTGCAGCGCCCACGTGCAGTTTACCCTGAACTTCCATGTGCTGTTTACCATGAAGCGCCCACATGCTGTTTACCATGAACTATCATGAACTCTGTGTCGGTGTTTTACAGGGCCATTACGGCGCCGGGCCCGCACTACTGCTGGGATGGGTCGCTTGGTGATTGGGATGTGGATGATGCTGACTGGTCAGGTAGTTTCAAAATTTCGATGACCACTGTGTACTGCAGACGTACGTCATGCTGTCAGGCAGTATGACCACTGTGTACTGCAGACGTACGTCATGCTGTCAGGCAGTACGACCACTGTGTACTGCAGACGTACGTCATGCTGTCAGGCAGTACGACCACTGTGTACTACAGACTGAGCCACACTGCGTGCACGTACACATGGGTTTGTGTGTGCTGGCAGTCATCATCGTTGGCAGCAGTGGCAGCGACACTGGCGCTGGCGCTGGTGTTGGTGCTGGTGCTGGTAGTGCTGCTAGAACTGATGCTGCTGGATGTGATGGTGATGCTGGTGCCTGCTGGTGGTGGTGGCGGTGGTGCTGGTGCTTCTTTTGCTGCTGTAGTGTTAGTCTAGGCATGCATGCGCCCCAAGTCAACTCCATCGGCTCTAGGGAGTGCAACACCAGGGGCAATGTGTGTCAACAACGTCTGCTGGCCTGCACCACACATGTGCAGCCTGCGCGCACCGATGCACATGGCAGCCGTTCCGTTGTGCTGAGTGTGCTTGGCGTTGGGTTGTGCACTACGTAACTTACCACACTTAGCTTGTGCGCTACGTAACTTAACACAGCAGCAGTTGCTGCAAGCCAGCACGCATGTTTCACATGCCCTGGATCTTGTGCCTACCTTGTTGCCTGTCTTGTTGCTTCAAGCACAGCCGCACCATGCATCATGTGGCTGGCAGGCTGGCAGGCTAGCAGGCAGTACTTGCAGACAGTACAGGGAATCCAGTGACTTTATGCTCTCAGTGAACCGGCGTCCAGTCTGTGCTTGCAGTATGCGCAAGGCAGGCTGGTGTGGAGTTCGCAAACTTTTCATTTTCCAACGACAGACTGAAATCTCTCCGTGTGACAGCAGCGCCAACACGCAAAACGGTGAATGCTGTGTATGGTAAGAAATACGAAGTTGATGCAGTGAGTACGCCAGTGTGCGTGGGGGTTGCGAGGTCTGGACCTGCAACATGAAAACCCCGTCAGTGCCGGACCTAGCGGAATGGTCTTGGGACGCTCTGGACGCTGCCTGTGATGATACAGTGTCGCCGGTGAGATGCATATGACGGTGTGTTCCAGCCACAGTCAGGCTCGAGGAGTGCTCAGGCAGACAGAGCACTGGCGAGCGCTAAACAAACACCTGGTAATCGGGGATTGCGCATTAGCGTTGACATGCAAGCATGCTGTACAGCTGACCTCGCCCATGCCAAAGCAGCAGCACTGTAGCAGTGGATCATCACTCAAACATGCGCTGCTGTGCTGTTGCTTGCTGTCTGTTGTCTGCTGCTTCGCCCAGGCATATGCCATGCCAACACACAAGCTGCTCACTGCAGCTGGCTTCCTGCTTCTCACTTCCCGGAAGGTGTGGCATGGGTTGCGACAGGTGGCATGGTTTGAGATTGCTGTTAACTGACGTGCATGCACGCAAGCATGTGTTCTAGGGGCGGCCTAAGACCCAGACTGTCCTGCTGGTGCACGGCAGGGCACAGTTGCTTTAGGGTTTTAGGGTTCAGTGGCTAGACCCTAAAACCCTACTGCCATCCAGGCCATCCCTGCACACCCCCAGTGAACTGCAAAAGCACCCCGATGCACAATGCAATCAGCTCCACCGATCACCTGACCTGCATGGCGGTGATTCCTCGCCCCTCTTGCACCCACTAGTGCAGTCACATGCATCAAGCAATCATGCACAATGCATGCATGCGTGCATTCGTGCATGTGCATGTGTGAGCATGCGCGTGCACACTTGTGTTGCATCGTGCAGCAACACTTGACCCAAGGATGCCTGGCACAGAAAGGACGTACGTAACATATAGATGACAAGTATCGCTCATACTGCACATTGATCTGTGCGCGCTTCCTGCAGTCTGCGTTCTTCAAGGATGTACGTAACATATAGATAACAAGTATCGCTCATAATGCGCATTGATCTGTGCGCGCTGCCTGCAGTCTGCGTTCTTCAAGGGCAAGGAGCACGGGTTTGGCATGTTAGTGGCCAGCCGTGGAGTGGACATGTCCGGACAGGTACGGGTTTAGGCACTTTTGGGGTTACCCCTAAAACCCTTACATCCAAACCCTACCACCCTAAACCCTAAACCCATAAGCACACATGGACCCAGCAAGCTCACACGATGAAAACCGGGTGCAGCGATGTGTTTTAGGGTTTTAGGGTTTAGGGGTTTTAGGGTTTAGGGTTCAGGGTTTAGGGGATTAGAGGTTAAGCTGATGTTTGAGCTGAAGTTTGAGCTGAAGTGTTCCAATGGAGCTGGGGGCAATACGTGGGCTTTAATGTTTAGTTCTGGGCAGTCCCGTACTGCTCTGAACCGCCCCTGTACTCGTGTACCGCCTGCCTGCACAGCCTGTTGTATTGCCTCTGTACTACCTGGTGTATTGCCTCTGTGCTGCCTGCTTTTGAATGTGCAACATGTGCGGCAACCTATGTGCACTCACAGGTCCATTTTGCCCCCCCTCTCCCTGTGGAGCTGCGTCTGGAGAGCTCAGGGCTATCCCTAGGTAGGTCTGCTCCTGTGCCGGTTTGACGTTGCTTTGATAGCGCACCATAACATGTTGCTACATCCATCTTCACACACCCCGGCAGTGCCCCCGCAACAGCATAGCAACATGGCACCAGGCATGGCACCAGGCTGCTTCAAAGCCGCGCCATCACATGATATTCCTGTGTACCCTCGATCTTGCTTTGATGCTTAGGGTTCAGGTTTGAGGGTTAGGGTTGAGGGTAGGGTTTAGTATTTAGGGTTTAGGGAAAGGTTCAGGGATCAAGGTGGTGGACTGAGGCGGTGGACCCCAGATTCAGATGGGAAATTAAAAACGCTGCAAAACCCAAGAACCCTAGAACTGGGAGCAATGGGACTGCAGGCTCCAAAAGCAGGAGCGCAACCAATAGCGGACTAGTCCAGTAGGGTTTAGGGTTAGGATTTAGGGTTTAGGGTTCAGGGTTTAGGGTTTAGGGTGTCAGGCATGGCACAATGCACAGCTGCCCTCAGCTGCTCTCGGCTGGGGGCTGACCCACCGCACCTGTGCACCGTGCCATGCCTGCCGTTCCACGCTAAGGCCCCCGGAACCTTCCTGACATTCCCGACCTTCCTGACCTTCCTGACCTTCCTGACCGTCCTGGCGTTCCTCACCTCCCTGACCTTCTCCTCCCCTGCTGGCACATGCAGGGGGCTGCAAGCTGCGCACGGTGGTGCTACTGCCTGACGTGGCAACAGTGGAGGCAGTGGCAGGTGTGCACAGGCGTGGGTTGTGTTGTTCTTGCTGTCCTTGTTCTTGTTGTTCTTGTTCTTGTTCTTGCTGTTCTTGTTCTTGCTGTTCTTGTTCCTGTTCTTGTTCTTGCTGTTCTTGTTCTTGTTCTTGTTCTTGCTGTTCCTGTTCTTGCTGTTCTTGCTCCTCTACTCATATTCTATGTTTGTGGCAGGGCTGCACGCACCAAGCTAGGAAACCGCACACTGACAATTTGAACCCTAGAGAGCCAGCCCTGAGCCCAAACCCCAAAGCCCTAGGCCCAAAGCCCCAAAGTGCCCTAAGCCCTAAACCCTAAACACTAGTCATGGGCGGTACCACCTGAAGCTGCAAGCAAACGACCCCGTTCAGGTTCCGTTGTACAGTATGGTGTGCACACCGATTGTTCATTGGTGGTGGTGCATGAGATGCTGTGATGCATGTGATGACGGGACTTCCCCAAGGATAGGCAAGTTTGTCTGGGGCAGCGTATGGGGCAGCGTCTGGGGCAGCGTATGGGACAGCGTATTCACCGTGCATCTGGGAAACGCCGTGTTACTGTTATGAATATAATGTGCTCAGCGAGCGTGCAGTTGAGCTGCCAGCCAGACTCATGCATGGGGGCTGATCCGCTGTTCCACCAGCCCAACCCTTTTCTGGCTGTGTGCACTGACTGACTGTCTGACTGGATGTTGCTGGCTGACTGACTGGCTGACTGGCTGGCTGGCTGGCTGACTGGATGGCTGGCTGGCTGCACTGGCCTGACTGACTGACTGCCTGGCCAGCTGACTGACTGGCTGACTGACTGACTGACTGACTGCGTCTTTCAGATGGTGTGCTCATCAGCGGCAAGGACTACACAAGTGGGGGGGAGCCAGCTGATGCACGGGGACACCTGACCAGGTAACGACGAGGATGGACCTCAACAGAACAGAACATGACAGAACACGACAGAACATGCAGTGAAAGAACAGAACAGGAGATGATGTTAACGCATGATCATGACGCCGCATGCAGGGCCACGAGGAACATGGTGCTGGTGCCGCGCACGTCATACGCCCCAGGTCACTCTGTGAGGGGTGTGAGAGCCGAGGTGCACGCAACTGCCCAGGACAGCATGCTGGTGGATGTCAGCAGCATACGTGAGTGTGCGTGGTGATGCTTTGGGTGTATGAACATGGTCTGGGTTGTTTGGTTGGAGCCGAGGGCTTAGGGTGTATGGTTCACGCCTTCAGGGTGCTTCGAGCTTGGATGTGGGTGCTGGTGGGATGAATTGCTCCTACATGGCTCTGTATTCCTCTCTAGTCCTAGCTCTTCTCTCTTAGCTCTTTCCTCTTAGCTCTTTTTATTCTTTCTTTCCTTATTCTTTCTTTCCTAGTCTTCTCTCTTGCATGTCATGGTCATGTGGTAGTGTACTGCCACATGTACCGCAATGTACATGTACTGTTTCATGTACTGCTGTGTGTACTGCCTCATGTACCGCCTTGTGTACTGCCTCATGTACCGCCATGTGTACTGCCCCATGTAACGCCATGGAAACTGCATCATGTACCGCCTTGTGTACTGCCCCATGTAACGCCATGGAAACCGCCTCATGTACCGCCTTGTGCACTGCCTCATGCACCGCCATGTGTACTGCCCCATGCACCGCCATGTGTACTGCCCCATGTACCGCAATGTGTACTGCCTCATGTACCGCCTTGTGTACTGCCTCTTGTACTGCCATGTGTACTGCCTCATGTACTGCCATGTGTACTGCCTGATGGTGCTCACAGGCGGTACAGTGCAGCCGCACTACGGGCTGTTGACGCAGTTGTATGATGAGGGTGTGACGCCGACGGATGTGATTGCTGGCAAAGCTCACAACCGCCTCCATGACTTCAACAACCTGTACAGCATGCTGGGGGAGCTGCAGGTGGGCTTAGTGTATTCGCTATTTCAGACTGGTTATTTGAGTGAGTGAGCACATGGTGCACGTGGTGAGCAAGCACGTGGTGAGCAAGAGCTTTTCTTGGAAAGAACTGCAGTTAGATCATGCACGTGCCCCCCCGCCTGCAGAAAGTGCACAAGGTGGACCCCTCCATGATCCTCATGGCGTACCAGTCTCACGGGCTGGACACCCAGGTCAGCCTGTCCAAGCGCAACCTGCGCCACCTCAGCAAGTGGTTTGGATCCACCTCACACCTCTCCCCCTCCCCTTCCTTGAGGAAGTCCACGTCACTGGCACGCTCCGCCGCCTCCCACTCCTCACTCTTCGGGCTGCGTGGTCACTCCTTGTTCCTGGGGGTGGGTGGACCGTTTGTCTGCCCCGTGCGTAAACACGGGTGGCCCGTCTGCCCTCCGTGCGCACCTGTTCGTCTGCCTGCCTGTCCGTCGGAGGCGGGCTAGCGGTTTCTTATAAGTTTTGCTTGGGTGCTGCTTTACCTTTGTGTGCTGTCATCTGAGTGCTCCATCACGAACCTTTAGGGTTGGTAAATGGTAAGTTGGTTTTGTTGACCATCTGTGTGTTGCCAATACCCCCCTTCAAAAACACACAAACCTGCAGATGCTGGGTGGCGGGGGCAGCTCTGCCAGAGGGAAACCGAAGGCCGGTGGGGGCGACACCTCCCGCACCACATCAGGCAAGCCACGGCCCTGGGGCACAGGCACACCCTCACGGGCAGCCAGTGTGGCTGCACCTGTGTCCACTGCTGACTCCACGGGCGAGCCTGCAGACCCCCCAGGGGGTGCGTCCTGGAACAGCAACGCCTCCCACGCCACCCACACGACGAGCAACAACAACAATGATAACAACAACAATGATAATAACAACAACAACAACAACATCAACAGCAACAGCAGCAACAACAACAACAACAACAACAACAACAACAACAATAATGATAACATGGCAAGCAACACAGCGTCCCATACACCATACGTGCCGGCTAGTGCGGTGTATGGGACGGTTGACACAGCCCCCACTCAGGCCGCAGCTGCTGCAGCAGCGGGTGGTGCAGACATCGTGAGCATGCCAGACGCTCCCACAGCCGCTCCCACACCCTCCACACCGCCCTCCACCCTTCCTCAACCGCCTCCAAGCAGTACAATGGGGGTTGGGGGAATAACGGGGGCTGAGGGAGGGGTGGGAGGTGTGAGAAGTGTGGGAGGGGCACGGGCCGGCGGTGCACCACCACCACCACCCCTCCTCACCCTCTCCCCTTTTGCGCAGTACACCTCACAGGCTGTGAGCGGCGGCCAGGGTTTAGGGTTGGGCGGCCAGGGTTTGGGGTTGGGAGGGCCCCAGGCGTCCGGTCCTGTGCCTCCTGCGGCCCATACTCCAGCTGCCCATACCCCAGCTGCCCATACCCCAGCTGCCCACACTTCAGCTGCCCATACTCCAGCTGCCCATATGCATACGTTCACTGAGCCGCCCTCGGCTTGGAGGGCGGCCAAGGCAGGGCTGGTGGCCCAGGCAGCCACCCGTTCCTTGGGGCAGGGGCAGCGGCCAGTTTTATACCCGTTACCGTCCGAGGCGGAGGGGGGGAAAAATGGGAAGGGGGGCGCGACGGCGGGCTTCCAGGAAGGCAGCCTTGGGGGCAGCAGCTGGGGGGAGGGGCTGGAGGGGGGCTCAGGGTCTGGATCCCTGAGCACGGGCCTCTCACACCGTGGGTTTCTCCCCGGGGGTCACTCTCCCCCCAGTGACCTCACACCCCATGCAACGTGTGACCGGGCCTCACGCCTGGACGGCACCCCCATCCCCCAGGGGGCATCACCTGCTAGGGGCTCCTCCCCGCCCCCTCCTGGGGGTTGCTCCCCCACAGGCAGCAGCAGCAGGGGCGGGCAGCTGCTGGGGGCATACAGTGGTGCATCGATGGGTGCATATGTTGATACATCGATCGGTGCATCTACTGGCGCATCTGCTGGGGTGCATCTACTGCCCCCTCCCACAGCCCTAGGAACCCGCCCCTCCAAGGGCAGCACCACCTTGCTGGGCAGCAGCACTGCAATTATTACACACCTCATGGATGGGCGCCGTGCTGCTGGCCCTGGGGCAACCAAGGACGGCGACCGCACGCTGTCAGGGGGCAGGCCGGCGGGGCACACGTCGATCAGCGGCTGGAACGGCAATAGCGGTGGGGGCGAGGGGCAGGCAGCGGGCCACACGAATGGTTTTGGCACGGGCGGCACCACTGGTTTTGGCATGGGCAGCACCGCTGGTGGCAGCACGGGCAGCACCACTGGTTTTGGCACAGGCAGCACCACCAGTGGCAGCACATCCAACACGAGCGGGGGCTCTGTGTGGGCTGCCCTCAAGGCCGAGGTGGCTCTGCGCTCCAGCCGCTCCCTACCCCGGGGCCTGGCCTACAACGTGCCTGTCCAAGAGGGGGCGGGGGAGGGGGAGGGCTTACTAGAGGGCAAGACCTCCTGGAAGGCCCTCGGGGCGGGCGCCCCGCCCGCCATCACCCCGCACCTACCGCCCCCCCTGGGTTCGTCAACGGGCGGGGGCGGGGTGCACGCGGGCGGGGGCAAGCTGGTCAAGCACGGCAGCTTGCAGCGGGGCAGGGACCTGGATGCGGCAGCGGCGGCGTTCACGACGCTATCGGTGGTGGTGGAGGGGCACGAGCCGCCGGCGGCGGGGGCGGCGGCCGGGACGTGATGCATCGTGCGCTTCAAGGAGGAACAGCCGTGGCGGCCGGG
>QAXD01000208.1:23557-39311 GCA_004335575.1 Haematococcus sp. NG2 | reverse complement strand
GGGCGGGGGCGGGGGGTGCATCTGCGCCCGGGGGGATGTGAGAGGTGCGGCCGATGCGAGGGGTGCGTTTGATGTGGTGGGTGCTGGTGCTGGTGTGTTGGCCCCTGCTGCCGCTGCCACAGCCACCCCTGACATGCTGTGCCTCCGGGCGGCGGGGTTGTGGGGGGCTGCCATCAGTGCTGCGTCAGCAGTCGGAGCCTGTGGCATAAGAGGCGTGGGGACGAGCGGTGTGCCTGACTGCCTATTGCTTGATGCGCTGTGCACGACACGCCGCGAGGGGCTGCGTTGCCCAGGAGCCCCTTCTGCTGGCGCTCCGCCTGGCCCTGATGGCACGCTCAACGTCAGCGCGCCTTGCTTGATGGGTGCGGTGGCGGGTCGCGCATGGGTGCTGGGCCCAGATGCCCTCATGCGCGCGGCCTCCTGCGCAGCCAGGCCAGTCAAAGGCCGCCCCATGCTCTCTGCACTCTTCACCAGTGCTGCTGCCACGCTGCTGGGGTCGGGGCGCTTGTGGTATTCATGCACAGCATGGCTCTGTGGGGTGGTGCTGAACACCGCACTGTAGGGTCGAGCAGAGCTGGTGCGGATCCGCGTAGAGGACATGTTGCTCGCGGTGTTGGGCCTCTTCCTGGGCGACGTAGACGCTGGGCCCTCGAAGGAAGCGCCATCCCCGGGTTGCAGAACAATCTCCTCCGGCCTCACGCGCGTCCATACAAGGCTTTCGTATAGTTTTTCCTTGAATCTGCTCATGGCATCGCAGTTCACAACCTACGCGCTCACATGGCCCAATTCCAATTGTGTCATTGACATAATAATCTTTGTATACATGTCATGAACAGAGCACACGGTGTTGGTCGGTGGTGCATGATGTTTGACCCATGCTATTCCACCACAAATAAAGTGATCAGCACCCACGAACACGCTACATAGTGAACTGACATACAACCTAGAGGTTTAAGGCATGTAGTGCTGGCGTACTGCCACACGTCCAGAACGACGTTCATCAATCAGCATTACTATGTTGAAAGCTGGTCGATTCGGCAGTAAATAAGAGAGGCATGCATTTGGAGGGGGGTGCATCTTTGTATGACATGCCAGTCAGAGAGGCAGCTGCCCAGGTTCAGGTGGCCAACCGCAGGAATGCTGCTGCCACATCACAGATGCACACCCTTCTGCCGTTTTGGAGTGCTTAACCGACATAACCCCTTGCTGGCTGAAGGACATGTGCACGTATGCGTGCATGGCCGCCATCTGATGTGACCAAGTGCAGGGGCATGCAGAAACATTTGTGAAACACCGTGTTATTAATACAGTGTTATTAAGTGCAGGGGCAGCACACGGAGCAGGGCCAGGCATGTTGCGCATCACGTCAGCTGCAGCCAGGTCTGCATACAGCTGCAGGCAGGCACAGCGCCAACTGCACCTCAATTTTATTGAGGTCCTGAATGAGGTCCTCAACTCCTTGCCATGGGCTCCACAGCTCTGTTGAGGGCTAACACAGTTGCATCAACTGTTCTTGGGTTTCTGAGCGTTTGGCTAATGACTGTCAGGCTCCGGCATGCAGAAACATCTGTGAAACGCCGTGTTATGATTATTATTACAGTTGCATCAAACGTCTCAGCCACCTAGCATTCATGGCTTTCATGCAACATGTGGCGAAGAATCCAGAAGCCACTATGGGTTGGGTATGGCCCATCGTTCATCAAGGGTGGCTGTCAAGGCAACACGAACAATTACCAATCAACCATCTCCTAACCATCCGCCACATCTGTGGACAGCACCTCACATCATATGCCTGTAGCTGGCACGCTGCATGAGTGAAGTGTCAGCCACAAAACCAACTGCCAGCGTGCGTGCACTGCCATGCTGCACAGAATCGCCATGCTACACACCACGTTGTGACATATAAAGTGGCGCACTGGCAGTGCCCAGACACGATCACGAGACGTGCATTCAAGTTGTAGTGACCGACAGTGCCTGAGACCTACACTGTGTGAGCGATGATGTGCCATGGTTAGTGGGTAGTGGGTACCATGAGCATGTGCTGTGCCAGAACTACTGAGCAGCGTAAAGAGCTCAAATACTGTTGGTAGCAGTGAGTGGAAGTGCCAACAATAAAGCGCTCCAAGCTAAACGTACGAGTGTTCCCTCTTCAGGACGCACACCTCTCACACTGCTTTTCTTCCTCTGCTTTCCTCTCTCTGCTCTCTCTCACTCTCAGCAGAGCAGTGCTTTCTCCCAGACGTATCACTCTTCCTTTCCACATGATCCCCCTTTCCCTGTCACAGCTCAGGCACATCCGACGGACTCACCTGCACGCCTAGCACTCAGTCCACCCACACAAAGCTCGGCACACATGTGTGGAACGCCTCTCCTTGCAATGCAGATATATATATGCTGTATACTCTATGAAGATGTATATAAATAAACGGTTCCTGTTCTTGACTGTTCAGGCGCCCGGCAGCTGACCTCAGACCAACGGACAGCAGCGTCAGCCAAACAAGCACACAGGTGGCATCAGTGCGCGTGACTGTGGTGCAGGTGCTCATGGTGCTGCGGTCTGCTGCCAGCTGCTGCCCCAGCCAAGCCAGCTGCCAAGGCCTCATGAGTGACCACATGCACAACTTGCCCCCTGCCCCTTGGCCCCACCACCAGCTCCTCCACCTCCTCTGCAACATCATGGGGCAGGCCGTGAAGCACTTGCTGCGCCCTGCTTCGCCTGTGCACCCCCTGCAGCCCCTGCAGCCCCTGCATACCCTGCACCCCCTGCAACCCCTGCAGCCCCTGCTGCAGCAGCGCCCCAGGAAGCACCTCCCTCTGCCCCTGCAGAAGAGTCGCGCCAGGCACCCGCCCAACACCCCCAGCCGCCTCCCCCTTCCCTGCCCCAGCACTACTCTTGGCAGTAGCAGGCAGTTCAAACTCTGCAGGCATGGGCGCAGCTTTTCCTGCGACAGTTGCAGGCAGCTCCAACGCTGAGGGCATGGCTGCAGCTGCTGCAGCTGCTGCTGTTACTGTTCCTACTGTTCCTACTGTTTCCACTGTTTCCACTGTGACAGATGGAGGCAGCGCCCCCTCACGTACTGCCTCCTGTACCGCCTCTTCTGGATCCAGCCCAGCCACCACTGTGAACTCGTCCGAATCCAGCTCTTGCAGGTGCGCCCGTGACATGACCTGTGAGAGAGGTGTGACACACGGCCGCAGCCGCACTCTGACTACATGCGTGGCGTCCTGATGCGTCATTGTGTAAACGTTTTGGCAGGGTTTAGGTTAGGGTTAGGGTTAGGGTTTAAGGTTAGGGTGTAGGGTTTAGGGTTTAGGGTGTAGGGTTTAGTGTTTAGGGACCGCTGGCAGCTCTGGATGGGGTGGCAGGATTTGCATAGGGAGACTGAAGGGGCGACACAGGCTGCACAGGATTCAATCAGTGCATATGGTGAGAGGCTTGTGGGTGCTCACACTGATTGGCGTGTACTGCCTACCAGACGGAATCGAATCACAAAAGAAGCAGACACATGCCATGCACAAGCAGTACAACAGACCAGATGGTCGAAGCAAGCAACCTGTACGCCACCCGCCAGGCAACCAATGGATCTGATACAGGACGCCAGGAATGGGACGCTCCAAAACAGGCCTCCGGCATGCAGAAACACCCGTGTTACGCTGTGTTATTAAGGGTTTTAGGGTTTAGGGTTTAGGTTTTAGGTTTTAGGGTCTAGGGTCTAGGGTTTAGGGGCTTACTAATACAGGCCACCTCCGACACACCTCACACAGGTCACTCACCCGTGGCAGGATGTACGCGCGTACAGGAATGAGCAGTACAATGGCCACTGGGAAGCAGACCCCAGCGATGCCGGCCCATGTGATGAGTGCCCACACGCCCTGTGGGGCCGGGAGCAGTACATGAGCAAGCGGTACATGAGCAAGCAGTACATGACCAAGCGGTACATGAGCAAGCAGTACATGACCAAGCAGTACATGACCAAGCAGGACATGAGCAAGCAGTACATGAGGGGCCCTATATGGTCATGTTGTAAATAAGCAGGTGGACGAGTCAAGTCAACAAGCAAAGCAGGTGTTGAGTCCCACCCTCCATGCTGTGAATCTGTACTGCCTTGCAGCCACCTTGTACTGCCGCCACCCTGTACTGCCACCCACGTACCGCAAGGTACGCAAACTGGAACGCTGTGAAGGCAGCGGTCACACGGAAGGGTACTGTCTCCAGGTATGGCGCGTGCACCTGTGTGTGGGTGTTGGACGGCACAGGTAGGGGGTGAGGGGAGATTCACTGCATACTTCAGGTCAATCCAAGCTTATAATACAGTATTTTGCATCATTATTACAATTACATTTACATCTGGGAGCGCAGGTGGCATGATGCCATGTTGGGGGCACAGGAATTGGACGTTTAGGGCGTGGGCATAGGGTTCAGGGTTTAGGGTTTAGAGTTTAGGGTTTAGGGTTTAGGGCAGCCGGGAGGGGGACAGGGGCACAGGGAGAGAGGGGTCAACACAGGGTGCAGGGGCCAGGTCAGGTATTTATGGGGGTCTGTTTCAGGCTTGCAGTTCAGACCTCATTCATAGATGGGTCTGAACAGGACCAAAGACAGGGCAGGGTGCAAGGTGCTGCAGGGTGCAGCATGCAGGGGTGGGCAGGGCGCAGGGGTGGGCAGCATGCAGGGGTGGGCAGGGTGCAGGGTGCAGGGTGCAGCGAGCAGGGTGGGCAGGGTGCAGGGTGCAGCGAGCAGGGTGGGCAGGGTGAAGGGTGTGGGTGTCCAGGGTGGGTGCAGGGTGCACGGCTTGCCTGAGCCCACAGAGCACAGATCAGGGAACAGACAGCAGGGGACGCCGAGCCATGCGCCACACAAGATAGAGTATGGGATAAACACAAACGAATACAAACACGCCACAAACAAACGATGAACAGGGATCACAGAGCGCGCACGCACAAAGACCAACGCTGCTCAATGTAAAATGAAACCCGACAAAAACAGCCTGCAATGTCAGCATCACACGCACATGTTGCAGCACCACGTGACGCCTGTGTGGATCAGTGAAGATCAGCAGCATCCGGTCCCAGAACTGGTTGCCTGCGTGGTGCCAGCATGGGTCGTCAGAGGAAATGCGGGTCACAACATGTGGGCAAGCTTCAAGGTTTTTTTAAGGGAAACAACACCCTGTTCAAGAACATGAACAAAGACGATGCCACAGTGATGAAAGCAAGCAGAGTTGGGGCACGCAATCCACGCATGCATTACAGGCCGCCTTCAACACATCCGCCAGCGGCAGGCGCGGGCAGGGCTTGCAAGCAAGGCCAAAACATGCAACACAGGCTGCACATGGAGGGAGCACCCAAAACCGTCAAAGGTCCCAGTACCCTAAACCCTGAGCTACACAGCATGCACGTCGTACGCAACCTGGTGCGACCCCTCTCTAAGCCGTGTTCAATAATAAGCATAGTATACATACCGTTACGTAACCCCATTACCCATCCATGTCAAGCCCTACCCTGCGCACCATCTAATTCTGTAGTCCAGGTCATAACCCATGCATAGCGCACGTGTGTAATATAGCTAGCAATAACAATACTATAATGATAATAACGCATGCTGATGATGGACGCGCACGCACCCGGCAGCGACGACAGCGCCATGAACGCAAAGTAGGCCCAGACCACTGCGGTGGGAACCTGCCTGACCGCATGGGTGGCCCCCAGGCACACGCCACACAGCAGCGCCTGCACCAGGTTGCTCACACGCTGCTCTGCCACAGCCACTGGGTGGGGCACCACCACCGCATCCCCAGCTGGGGAAACCCCTAGGGTCACGTCTGACGCTGGGTGCGCTGTGCGTGCTGTGCACGCTGGGTGTGCTGGGTGCGCTGGGCATGTTGGGTGTGCTGCGTGTGCTGCGCACGCTGTGTTCGCTGCGCACGCTGGGCATGCTGGGCACGCTGGGCGCGCTGTGGGAGACGCAGGGGGGCCGTGTGCTGGAGGTCCGTTAGTATGCTGCGCTGCTGCCCTATGCTCCCATGCAGCCCCATGCGCGCTTGCAGCCGCCCCATGTGCGCATGCAGCAGCAGCGCCATGCGCGCATGCCGCACCTTGCTCCCCGCCAGCCGCCTGCGCCGCCCCCGCAAGCAACGCCACCCCATCATGGCTCCTCCAGCTGACATGCTTGCCTCCTCCTAAATGTGGATTTGCCCCATCAGCTGCTGCCCCATCAGCTGCTGTCCCATCAGCTGCTGCCCCTGCAGTCAGTCCATCCTGAGTCCATAGCTTGTGGTGTGCCTCCCCCAGCTGACCTCCTGAGGAGAGGTAGGGCATGAACTGCTGCCCCAGGCTCCCACCGGCAGCACTGCCGCAGCCAGGGCCAGGCCCAGTGCCGCGCAGCCCGTTGTACTGCTGCTTGTACTGCCCATTGTACCGCCCATTGCACTGCTGGTCATACTGCCCATTGTGTTGCCCACTGTACGGCTGCTCGTACTGCCCATTGTACTGCTGGTTGTACTGCCCATTGTACTGCCCATCGTACTGCCCTGTACTGCCCCCCGCCGCCGGGCTGCTGCCATTGCTGGTCCCTGTGCCTGGCGCCTGGATGAGGGCGGACGCCGTGGTTCTGTTTGCGACTGGGTCTATGGAGCCACCATCTCTTGTGGGACATTTGGCACCTTCCCTGGCACCTTCTTTGACTGAGCCTAGATCAAGGGGGGTCGGGGGGCCTGAGCCAGCCTGGCCCAGTCCATCCACCTCCAGCACCACACTCTCTGGCTGTGCTGGCTGTACTGCCTGTACTGCCTGTACTGCTCCAACCCGCTGTACAGCCTGGACTGCCGGATGGTGTGGACATGGGGCTGCTGCCCTTGCCTGTACTGCATGTACTGCATGTGCCGCCTGTACTGCATGTGCCGCCTGTACTGCCTGTACTGCCTGTGCTGCCTGTGCCGCCTGTACTGCCTGCTCGCCCCGGCAGGCGCCCGCGTGTACTGCCTGTGCTGCTCCCCTGCCCTCGCCCGCCTGCTGGCCTGTGGCAGTCCCACTCAGGCCGCTTCCTAAACAGGCAAGCTCCATCCCGTCAACGCCCTGAGCGCCAGAACAGGCCGTGCCCACCCCCTCCACCTGTTGCCCATGCATGCTTGTGGATGGGCTGCTTGGGCCGTTTCCATGGCCTGTGCACTGCTTGCATAGCTCCTCCTGCCCCTTACTTGAGGGGCTTTGTGACGCCTGACTACCAGTGTGACCCTGTGGTTTGAGCGCGCCATATTCTTGATGCTTGTCTGACCCTCGGGCGCGAGCGTCCGCCTCCCATTGCATGCGCAGGGCAGCCAGGGCGCGCGTGTGCATGGGGCTCTGCGAGAGAGTAAGTAGCAGTAAGGAGCAGCAGTGGGTAGCAGCAGTGAGTAGCAGCAGTTAGAAACAGCAGTTAAAAACAGCAGTGAGTAACACCAGTCAGTAGCAGCAGTGAGTAACAGCAGTGAGTAGCAGCAGTCATGTCAGCAAAAAGACCAGTAAGCAGCAGGCAGCCTGTCTGTTTTGGTGCAGGTGGATGACCAAAACTATGAGAACCGCACCCAAGGTGCGACACAAATACTGAGAAAGACAAATATGTAAGATAGGCGGCAGGCACGCATGCAAGGTGCGACACAAACACTGGGAAAGACGTGCAGTCGGTAGCAGGGGCGACACAAGCACTGAGGAAGCCCCAAACGCTGTGAAGGAGATAGGCAGCAGGGGCGCACCTGAGGTATGACGCCATTCACAGGTGGAAGCCCCAATAGGCCACACGCCAGAGTGAGGGCAGCCAGCAGCAGTTGGTCGTACGCGTAGGCAGGTGGTTTGACCAGGTTGAACTCCTGACGTACAGCCACAACAACCACAAACGTTTGACAAACAGCCACAACAGCAAATATTGTGCAACGATGGGTCCCAACATCGGCGAACATGGGGTAGGGGGTTCAGTTACGGGGGTTCAGGGGGGTTTAGTTACCCTTGAAAAGGGTAAGTTAAGTTACAGGGGGGCTGAGCAGGGGGCTTAGTTACCCTTGAAAAACGCTGTCATGGGCGTGTTGCGTGCCCTGAACCTGTTGCGATGCTTCGTTGGCAGTTGCCACATAAGTGTCCATGGTATGCACGGGTGTGGTTAACAAGTGTAACACAATGCAGAGACCCTTCAGGCAGCAGCTTCCATCTCTGCAGCACTGCATGGCGCGCCGGCTGCTGAGCTGTAAAGGAAAAGCACTGCACCCTTTCTGTGCACTACAGCATCACTCACCGGCTGCTGCGCTCAAAAGAAAAAGCACTCGACCCCTTTGCACGACTCACCGGCTGCTGCGCCAGCTGTGCGCTCACGCCATGGTCAAACCAAAAGAGGGTGGTGATGACGGCAGCAGGGATGAGGGCCCCCCCAATGGCCCAGCCAGGTACCTCACCCATGTCACGTGTGACGCGCCACGTCTCATGCACCTGGGGCGTTGCATGCC
Organism: Haematococcus sp. NG2; assembly: GCA_004335575.1. NCBI lineage: Eukaryota > Viridiplantae > Chlorophyta > Chlorophyceae > Chlamydomonadales > Haematococcaceae > Haematococcus > Haematococcus sp. NG2. Next base: position 30,843 of record QAXD01000208.1, on the reverse strand, counting down.
GATGAGGGGCGGTCAAAAGGTTTGAGGGTCAAGGGTTTAGGGTTCAGGGTTGCAGGTTGAGGGTGTTCAGGCTCAAGGGTCAAGGCTTTAGGGCTTAGGATTTAGGGCTTAGGGTTGAGGGTTCAGGGTTCAGAGTTGCAGGTTGAGGGTTTAGGGCTTAGGGTTCAGGGTTGAGAGTTGAGGGCTTCATCGGCAGCCGCCCCACCTGCCACGTGTGGGGTGTGGAGATGCGGCGGGGGACCCCCATGGGGACCTCAGGCCCCGAGACAGCCGAGGGGGAGATGGCGAAGGAGAAGGCGGACCAGGCCACCACACACAGAGGGACGCCGTAGTCCGCGAGCAGGGCGCGCGAGAGGGCAGTGCCGTACCGCCAGTGCCGTGCGCCGCCGATTCCCAGGCAACACGCCAGGGCGCCTGCACAGAGCACGAACGCCCACAGCCCGTTGACCTGCGGGCGCGGATCAAACTTGTAAGCACGTGTAAGCACGTGTAAGTCATGACTTGCACGTGTAAGTCAGCAGGATGCAGGCGGGCGCGGCGGTGGTGTGCTGCTGCCGCTGTGGTTTTTCAACTGCAGCACTGGTGTGCAGCTGCATGCCGTGGGGTGCTGCTTGCAGGTGTGGTGTGCTGCTGCCACTGTGGTTTCTAACTGCAGCACTGGTGTGCTGCTGCATGCCGTGGGGTGCTGCTTGCGGTTGTGGTTTCTAACTGCAAATGTCATATCTACATGCGGCTGCCGTTTGTTCCTGCAGCTGTGTTTTCAAACCGCCGCGGCGGTTTCCAACGGCAGCCCTGGTGTGCCGCTGCAACACTGGTTTCTTTCTGTGGCGAATGCCTGCCACTGCAGCTGTGAACGCCTGCCACTGCAGCTGTGGCCGGCTGTTCGCCACCAGACAAAACGCGCAGGGCCGGTCGGTCTGCATCGGCTGCATGAAACATTCACGAGTTGGTAGACGGTCTAGACACTATCATGGTCTATAAACTCTCAAAATGTTGGTGACACTCACCAGCAGCCAGGTTGGAGTGTCTGCTGCCTCGCTCACGGCGCCACCCAGGCGCTTGAACTCAGGCGCGGTCCGGAACTCACTGATGAGCCCCTAGGGCAGTAAAAAAGCGACACATGGCAGTACATAAGCAGTACATCAAGCGGTACATGGAGCGGTACATGGAGCAGTGCATAAAGCAGTACATGGAGCGGTACACAAAGTAGTACATGGAGCGGTACATACTGCAGTGCATTTAGCGTTACGTGTAGCAGTACATGGAGCGGTACATGAAGCGGTACATGGAGCGGTACATGGAACGGTGCATGGAACGGTGCATGGAGCGGTGCATACTGCAGTGCATGGAGCATTACACAGAGCGGTACAGAGGCAATACATGGAGCGGTACACAAAGCGGTATGGAGGCATGGAGCGGTACAGAGGCAGTGCATGAGCAGTACAAAGAGTATGGATACATGGAGCGGTACAGCAGCAGTGCATGAGCGGTACAGTTGAAGCTGCCCAATCGCAATGCAACCACTTCCACTCAGTGCGGTGGCCTAGCTATGCCCCGTCAGTATTATGGTGCAACAGCTGCAGTTCATCAGAAGAGGCATGCTGTAGTTTCAGGACAGGCTTGCCTCACAAAATACTGGAGCGTCCAGCCACACATCCCTACCCTGCCTGCCTCACCTTCACCGCCTGTTGCATGAAGAGCACAGCAATGAGGAGGCCGAACAGCTCCCCTGCAGCATCATGCACCGCCAAGAGAGGCATGCGCATCTGTTCAGGCTGGTATTTCAGGAGCATGCACAGCCAATCGAGGGATGCAGCATCTGTTCAGGCTGGTGTTGCAGCACTGCATCTGCAGCTAAGCATTGCCACATGACTGATGGTCAAGCAAGGTGCTGGAAGCTGGCGTCAAACAGCTGTAACTGGGCTCCTGTGCTGCCTTGGGGTAAGTGATTCTGAGCAACCTGCACAATGCCGTACCCAACTACCCATCACCGCCCATGCATGCCAACCTGTCACACATTCACACATCTGCACATCTGCACCGATGCACCTCTGCGCATCCGCGCTGCTGCGCTGCTGGATGCTGTACTGCTGTACCGCTGTACTGCTAGTTATTGTACCACTGTACTGCTGTACTGCTGTACTGCTGTTCTGCTGTACCGCCCACGTACCGCACATGCGTGTGAAGCGTGAGATGAGGCGGCAGGCGCCTGTGACCGCCACCCCCACGCACATGAGGCTGGTCCACACGCACACCCACGCCGCCCATGGCAGGAACAGGCGGGGCCCCAGGTCATCACGGTCTTTCGCGAATTGATACCTGCAGCGTGTGCGCAGTGACATCTTCGTGTGAATTCACGCGTGCGCGCAATCAGATCCACGTGTGATCCACGCGTGTGCGCAATGAAATTTTCGGGTGATCCACACGTGTGCGCAATCACACGGGAAACGCTGTGGCAAGGCAAGTGAGTGACGTCATACGGTAAGAGTGACGTGGAGGGACGTGTGTCAAACCGCAGCATCGCGGGTTTCACCGCACAAAGTTGTGTAATGATGATAGCATGCATGATGACGTCATACGTTATCGCATACAGCCACAGCCTGCGGTGTGTCTTAGTGGTCAGCTGTGTGCCGGAGCTGGTCGTGCGAGGCTTATGGGTGTGCTTGGAAGAAGAAGCATGCAGCCGTATGTAACTGAGCAACAACAGGTGCCTCCAACCCTGCCAAAGCAATGCCCCACTGCTCACGACTGCACAGCTCAGCGCATGCACCATCAAGATGCCACACATGCTCCACAAGTCACTCATGGCTTAGCATGCGGCACAAGTCACACTTGGCTTGGCATGCGGAACAAGTCACACACAGCGTCGCATGCTGGGCTCAGCATGCTTGACTTGACTGGTTGCAGCGTTTCGTGTCAGCTGAGGTGCTGCGAGTATGACTTGGCATGCGGGACAGGCCACGCAATGGAACAGTGGATACAGCGTGCGGCTCTGAATCCAGCACAGCTGCCAGGCACTCAGCCCACACAGCCCTGAAGAGGGTGTGTCACAACTCACAAGCCTACCAGCATCCGTCTTAAGAATAATCATAAGGAAATAAATAATCATCATCATAAGTAGTATAACAATAACAATAAGCATCCGCCTTGTGACCTGCCAACTCACATGAAGGCGTAGATGATAACAATGGGCTCGGCCACTCCAAGCACCAGCAATGGCTGCCCGCCCACCAGCGCCTGCGTTCATTATTTACATGTTACATTGTTACATGTTGACATTCATTTACGTGCACGTCCACGTGGCGCATGCATGCACGCATGCAAAACTGGAAGTTGAACGGACCACGGGTCCCAGGGACCACGGCTGCCAGCAACAGCTGGATCGGAGGCTCATGCACCCGGGAGAGATGCACAACAATGAATGTGCAAGCCAGACTGAAAATCACCGTTCATCAAAGCATCAGTCAAACAGATGGACCATGGGTGCCAGCAATGAACTCGAGAGATGTACAATCTCGCACAACGAGCCCAGCCCTCCTAGATCAGCCCTGTTAGCTAGCTTGAGTAGCTATTTGTTATTAGTTACTAGTTATAAGTTGTTAGTTATTAGGTAGGACAGTGACCAGCAGCTGGTTATTAGTTCAGGTATCAGTAGCTAGGTAACAGGTTGGTTAGCAGTAACTCACCTGTGTAACTCCTGCAAGCGCAGTAGACACCAGCACATGAACCACTGTCAGGGTGCCCTCCGTCTCTCCTGTGTAAGCACCACAAGGAATGCACCACTGACCATTCAGACCACAGCATGCACCTTCCGGTTTACAGCATGCACCGTCCAGTTCACCGAACGAACCGTTCAGTGCACAGAAAGAGCCCAGGGAATGAACAGATCAGTTCACAGGCCATCGTGAGGGTTTGGGCCTGGGCGCCAGGTGCTGGGCATTCAGGTCATGCGATGATCTGATGAACAGTCAGGTAATTTTTGTTGTCAGACATGTCCTCAGTGATGTGATGGGATGTTCAGTTGATGTGATGGGATGTTCAGTTGAGGGAAGCAAGTGGCAAGGTGCAGCTCTCCAGTTGCTCTACAGCTGCTCTCCCCCCTCCCTCACCTGCCAGCTGCTCTCCAAACGCGAGGGCAGGCAGCACAGAGGCGAAGAAGATGAAGAGGGCAGGGGACAAGATGCTGCGAATGTACACACAAAGCATCACACAAAGCATCACTAGCATGGTGGTGCGAATCATGTAATGCATGCACACATGACACACGGCATGGGTTTGGAGATGAGCTGCGGAGCATGTTCTCCATTCAGCTGGTCCACCGCAGTGTGCTGTATGACAGCTCAAAGGCACTGCATGCAGAGCCATGGAATACGAACGGCGCGTCCCCGTGTTTCAGGAGCTGCTGCGCGCCACACTAGCATGGTGTCGCAAAGCAAGTGTTGCTGGCATGTTGAGAACGCAAACCTGATGCCGTAGCGCCTCCCCTCGCGCCAATCATCTTGATACCACGGCAGCCGTGCCTTGATATCCTGTACAACATCTCCTCCCAACCAGGCAGGCAGCTCCCGCATGGCTGTTGATGGTCTGTTCCCTGCTAAGCCCACAAAGTGTTCTCACTGCATCGTATCATAGTGCAGTAATCAAGTAAATCTATACGTCGGGACATAGACGACAGATACAATAATGGTACGGGGTAGCTGCAGTAGCAACAATCGTGTGAAGGCTGCCTTGGGCTTTCTGCCGCCACGTTCGCATCTTTCTGTTCGTCATCATCAACATGGACTGGTAAATGACGACTCAGCTGTGTGATGCAGGAGTGATCGCGGCGTGCTGCTGCTGCTTCCTCTGCTTCCTCTAGCTAGGTGTAAGATGGCCAGCAGGCCACAGTTAATAGACTTCAAAACAGAATAAGTAGTTTGGCTGCTGATAGTATAATAAATCGGCTCCCATACTACAAGAAGTCCCCTACATACATGAAGTAAATATCAGAACTGTGGTTCACAGGATCACAGCTCATGAGCCAATTATTGGCTCTGCATCCAGTCTGCCAGGCTCCGGCAAGCATCAGAAAGTTGTGATATGGCGCTGTTGTGTCATATTATTAGTACTATTATGTGGTTCACAGCTTGGAAGCTGCCTGTCAAGAGGAGCTCCCTAGAATCTGTGGCTATTCCAATTAACACTCATAGCCGGCTCTGGATTGGCACATGAGCACCCCCTCGACTGCTGCCATCGCTGCTGTGCAGTTCGTATGCTGCACGCAGAGCTTCCTTTACCACGGGCTTCATCACCTGCATGGGGTACAAGCACGGGCAACCACGGGTGCATGTTCGGCGATCATGCTCTTGTCTCAGGCATGCACAGTGCACGAATGTGATCACCAGCAGCATGAGGTGGGTCGGTCAGGCCGCCGATGAAAGGCATGAAAGGCAGCACGGGGATGGGATGAACGTGAACATCAGTCCATGCCTGCACAAACACGCAGGTCAGCTGGCGCCAGCAACAGTATGCTTGCATTGATGCATTCCAATCGGAGCCGCCTGCTGTCTAAACATGAGGAACATGGGCATGAGCATGAATTGAAGACTGTGGTTCACCTTGCCACATCTGTGAAACGCCATGTTGATGTGACTATTATTATTATTATGTTCACCTTGCCAGACGCGTTTGTGGGGAGCTCTGGCCCATGCACGCCCTGCCCAGCCACCAGCGCTGCCACAAAGCGTGGCAGCTTGTAGGGGGTGAGGCCTGCCTGAGATCTGCAGAATGAAATGAGGTCCTCTGGGTTGAGCGCGTTACTGGCGGTTGTAGTGCCGTCAGCTGTATGGCGGGTGGCGGCCGTGCTTGCACGCGGCAGCGCTCGTAGGGTGGGCACTGTACTGCCCCCCGTGCCCTGCTGCTGCAGTACAACTGGCCCCTCCCACATGGGGCAGTACACGCTGTCCACTGCAGTACAGTTTTGTGCTGTGGTGGTTGAGGTGGTTGGCAGGCTGGTTGAGGCGGCTGATGCGGTGGTTGCGGCGGCTGATGCTGTGGTTGTTGGGACGGTGGTTGATGCAGCAGTTGTTGGGGTGGTGATTGATGCGGCGGTTGTTGGTGTGGTGGTGTTTGTGGTGGTGGGTGCAGTGGGTGTGGTGGTTGAGGCGGCTGGTGTGCGCACAGGTGACGACAGCGGTTTCAGCACGACCAGTGCTGCTACTGCCTCGCCCATGCGCGGGTGGGGGATGCCCACCACCGCTGCAGCTGCCACGCTCGGGTGGCTACACAGCGCCGCCTCCACCTCGGCCGCATACACATTCTCCCCGCCCGACTTGATCATATCTTTAGCCCGGCCTTTGAGCCACAGAGCGCCCTGGGCGTCCAAGAACCCCATGTCGCCTGTCCGCAGCCACCCGTGGGGTGTGAGCACCTGCCGATGAAGTGCACGCAAACCAGCTCAGCATGGGTCAACGCAAAGCATGAGCAGGCCATACAGGAACATGCAAGGTGATGACGTCATCGCAAAGTATGAGCAAGCCATACAGGAGCAGGCCATACAGGAACACGCCAGGCGATGAAGTGCACGCAACGCATGAGCAAGGGCAAGCATGAGCAAGTACGGCGACAAGCCATACAGGAACACGCCAGGCGATGAAGGCAATGCGAAGCATGAGCGAGGCGTGGGCTAGAGACGCATGCCCGCGCTGGCACGAAGCCATGCGCTTGAGACTCATAGTAATAATACTAATAGATACTTGAGCTTGAGCCTGTGCAGTTGCAATACCCGTACGGTGTTCTCCCACACCCACATCCTGCTGAGGTAAAGTTGTGCGCAACCAACAACCAACATACCAGCATGCAGTTTGTGCAGCCACCAACAAGCAGATCACAGTTGCATCATGATTATATATACATTTTATTATATAGTGATTTTCAGTTTCAAACCTCACCTTGCGCGTTTCTGCCTCATCTTGCCAGTAGTGTGACATGGTGTGAGGCCCCAGCGTCCACACTTCCCCAAGTATGTACGCCCCCTCTGTACTGCCTGTAGTGCCTGTAGTGTCTGTACTGCCTGTAGTGCCGTGTCCTGATCTGCTTGCCATGCTGTTGGTCACGCCCGTGGCTGTACTGCCGTTGTCTGTACTTCTGATCACTGTACCGCTCCTGACTGTACCGCTGTCCTCCAGCGGTACAACGCGTACTGCAATGCCCGGGGCAGGCCACCCCGCACACGTGGCGCCCTCATACAGGTCATTCAGCGCCTCCCGTGACAACCCCAGGTGTGGCTGCTGAGGGGTGGGAGGGTG
>QAXD01000208.1:9264-19488 GCA_004335575.1 Haematococcus sp. NG2 | reverse complement strand
CCAATTCTGATCATGTGAGGAAAGGGCTAGGTACCTCATGCAAATTGACCATACTGCCTGCTGCATGTTGTTTGATCAGCTGGTGTTGAGGGCCCTGTGCTACCATCCCTTTGGACGGCATCCCTCCGGGCTCCAACCCTCCTTTAAGTGCACACAGCAACTGGAGGTTGGCCACGGCTTATGCCTATGGTTCAGGATTTAGATTTCATCTAAACTGCCAACCCCGACCTTAGAGCGCATCGTCTCCCTGTCCAACCCAGTTACCCGTTGCTGCAGCTACATCTGGTCACCTAATAATAATAACAGGGCGTTTCATCTGGTCGCCTGTTGCACCTATACACAACCAGCAGCTGCAGTCGCATGCGATCAGCGGTTGCACCTCCTCATGACCAGCTGCTGCACGCGCATCCATTCAGCTGTTGCAGTCACATCCGATCAGCTGTTGCAGGTGCATCCATTCAGCTGTTGCAGTCACATCTCACATGTGATCAGCTGTTGCGGCTCCACATGATCAGCTGCTGCAGCTATATCTGATCCGGTCTGTTGCAGCCACATCCGATCCCGTCTGTTACAGTCACACCTCCGTGCGATGGGGTTGACCCATCCCCCCCCCCCCCAAAAAAAAAACAAAAAAGTAAAAACAATCTGCTCAGCTGTTGCAGTCGCGTGCCGCCATGCGTGTGAGCACCGCATCCACTAGACTCCCAGTGGCCAGCTCCTCTGGTGTCATCTTGTACAGCTGTACCGCGATGCATGTGAGGCAGTACAAGTGAGGCAGTGTGTACGTGCAAGGCAGTTGAGGGTTTAGGGTTTAGGGTTTAGGGTTTCAGTACATATGTGGCAGTACATGTGAAACAGTATGTACATGCAAGGCAGTACATGTGGGGCAGTGCTTTGAAGCTTCAGTAGTATACTGCAGTATGTGTGAGGCAGTACATATGAGGCAGTACATGCTCGCCCGTGACCTGCCCCTCCTCACACACCATGCTTGGGCAGTGGTGCAGTTCTTTATATAATTGCTTATCCAGTTATCTCCACAGCCTATCGCAGCACAACCTTGCCATGAGTACAGTCCCAAGTCGGTGCTATACAGCTGCAGCACAGATATAGGCCACCCCCGCTGTCATCTCATCTGGAGCAACACACAGGCAACCAAAACGAAGTGAGCCGTGCCTCACCTTGCGAATTGCCGCCTCATCTGTAAGGGATGCCAGCTCGCTCACAGCCACTTGCTCCCCTTGCACCATCCCCTTCATCTGCCCCACCTGCACCATGCCAAACCAAACACAGGTTCCACAAACATTCCACAATTGAGAAAAGAGCGCCTAAAGCGTAAAAGCTAGCCTGCCGGGCTGCTGGGCGTGGTGCTCAACATGTGCCCTGCATTCCAGCTGGCACATGAGTCCTGGTCGGCATGTCATCCAGTCATGCCCATGCGCATGAGCACAAGCATGTATGAATCCCTCCTTGCAGCCGCGTGCCATGTGGCCTTGGGACAGCGACGTGCTTGCCTGAGAGCAAATCAATCAATCATCTACCATATACCCTGCCCGTGTGCCCTACAAACCCTCTCCTGACCCTGGTGTGCTGGCCCACCTCTTCAGGTGCCGCACACAGACGTGCCACCAGCACGTGCTGCGAGTCGTCGCTGATGCCGAAGCGCTTCAGCGACTCAGCCACGTGCGTTGAACCAGACAGGTTGGCCACGATGTCTGAATGCAGGGCCTTGGACATCAGCTTCCCTCTGGATTCCGCCACAAGGGCCATGTGAGCTGCTGACGCGAGCACACACAGGTCTGGCACCAGTGGGGCCTGAACCAAGGCACAGTGCACAGACAGCTGCTGGCCCACCAGCTGTGAACGAAGCTCCCTGCAGCCAGAGCACACATAGCGGCGGCACAGCATAGACGTCAGCTGCTTGCGCGGCACATGCACAGGTACAGGTACAGGTACAGGTACAGGTACAGGTACAGGTACAGGTACAGGTACAGGTACAGGTACAGGTACAGGTACAGGTACAGGTACAGGACCTACAGGTACAGGTACAGGTGTATGCAGTACAGCCCCAAAGCATGCACACATATGCTGTATGTAGGTTCAGCATGTATGGGAAAACGCCATGCAGATGGGCAGTGTATACCATGCATGCTAACATCAATCGTGCTGCAAGGCAGCTGTTCTTTGGAACTGCATTGCATGGTGGTGCACCCTGCCCACGTGCTGATCAGTTGCGTTTTCCAAGCAAGTGCTTGTTGCTGTCATGCTGCTGAACACAAACACTGCGGCGTGCGCCCGGCTTGCATGGCGTGCATGCTGGCATGCACTGCAACATGGAAAACCCCCACAAGGCCAGCACGCATGGCACGGCGCTGCCAGCCCAGTCAGCACTGACTTTGCGTTCTTCACGTTCTTGAACAGCAGAACCGTCAACTGCTTCCCCGAGTGCGCCTCCAGCTCTAGTACCGCCTCCATGATCTGATCAACAAAACAACGGTAGTTCGTAAGATTATGATAATGCCGACGAGCCAGTATGATAGATAATCGCGTGCACACCAGCGCGGGACGGACAAATTAACCACTTAACGACCTGCTTACGATCACACATGTAGATTGTCACACCAGTGTATGTGGCCAAGGATGTCATGCGCTGTTCTATTGCTGTCCTGCTGCTGCGTACCATCAACCTGTCACATACCACATGCTGTTGTTCATCTTGGTGCTGGTCTAGTGCATGGCACAGCCTCCGTTACACATGGGGCGTGCTCCCAAACAAAGCAGCAGCACAGTGCACCATGTGTGCCTTGTGCCCTGTACCAGCACGCCCAGGATTGGAACAAGCATTTCTGAGTCCCTGGTGCAGGCCATGCCGCGTCGCTCATCCCAGCGACAGCAACTGGATGCGACAGGAACCGCAGGCGGCGCTCTTGTTTTGGACCTTGTCTAACAAACTCTAGCATTCACCTACTGCAGCAGCGCGCGTGGCACAGGACACAGCCCTTGCGAGCTCAAGACTCCTGCCACTCGTGCTGCCTGGCCTACCGTGTTGAATTGAAACCTTGCATAAGCTAGAGCCGCCCTCCCGACCCCGGTCAGAAGCAGCCGACACCATCCACCAGCCCACCACAGCCCACGCATGCCGCTTGTCATACTTTCCATGCTGCATGCATGGGGCTCCAGCAGGCCGCGCGCATGGCAGTCCTCGCCCAATGAGGGAACCAGCGCAGGCACAGTGAAGACGCCCGCACAGGGCAAGACCACAGGACCTCGGCGGCAGGCCCCGCCCATTCCATTTTTGACCGCCCCACACCACCACGCAGCTTGCACGACGCACAAATGATGCGTGCCTCACGCCACACGGTGCACGTCACGCGCCGCCGCTGCCACACAACCACGCAGCGGCCGTGTAACCCCTCACGCGGCAGCTTTACGCGGACACAGACACCTTGGGGCCGTTAACGGGGTCGGCGGCAACAGCTGCGTCCCAAGCAGCCAGAGCCTCCAGGTCCTTCTTGTAGGCCTCGGCCCATGGGGCACCCTGTGCACGTATGTGGTCATGGTGGCTCAGTGCATCAGTTGCACCAGCATGGTTTGTGGTGGTCATGGTGGTCATAGTGGTCATGGTTCATGGTGGTCTGGTGGTCATAGTGGTCATGGTTCATGGTGGTCATGGCGGTCATGGTGGTCATGGTGGTCATGGTGGTTCAGTTGTTTCAGCATTGTGCAGTGCATCAGTTGCATCAGCACGGTTCAGTGCACCAGCGTGTTCACAATCAGTTTCAGTGCGCCAGCGTGGTTCAGTGCGCCAGCGTGGTTCAGTGCACCAGCATGGTTCAATGCACCAGCATAGTCCAGCGCATCAGTGAGGCAGGTCCGCCATCCAAACACGTCATCAAACACGTCACCAGGCACGCCAGTCACTGGGAACAACAGTTCTGGGAACAACAGTTCTGGGAAACAACAGTTCTCACGCCGACTCTCAAATCAACCGGGCAAACACACAACTGGGCGACCAACTCCCCACACTCACCTTGGCGGACTCAATCTTCTTCTGTAGGCTCGCCAGCGCCGCTGCCTGCTCCTTGCGGATGGTGTCCGCGCTCTTAGACAGGTGCCTGCGTGCGGCATCACCGCCGACCCGCAGCACACGGCCTCAAACGCAGGCCGGGATGAGGTCTATGACCCCCAAACCCTAAACCGTAAACCCTCAACCCTCAGCCCCCAAACCCTAAACCCTCAGCCCCCAAACCCTAAACCCTCACACCCCAAATCCTAAGCGCTGGCACCGTAAATCCCCAGACCCCAAACCTTCAAACCCTAAACCTCCAAAACCTCAGCCTCCAAGCCTCCAAACCCTAAACCCTCAGACCCCAACCCCTGCACCCCCAAGCTGACAGCCCCCAAGCCCCAAACCCTGCACAGCGCAGCCCGGTGAGTGGCTCAAGCCCTAAACCCTGAACAGCGCAGCCCCCCAGACCCTAAACAACCCTACACAGCGCAGCCCCCCGGTAACGGGCTCACTTGTCCAGCGCCGCCGTCGCCTCCGCCTTGAGCACCTCGAGCTCGGCCGCCGCGTCCGCCACGCGCGCCTGCTGCACCCACACCGCAAAGTCGCGGCGCGCCTTGTCGTCCCCGCCCTTCTTCACGTCCACCAGCAGCTTCACGGGCAGCTTGGCCGCCTCGGCCGCCTTGGCCACGCGCTCGGCGAACTTCTTGTAACCCGCGCTGGCCCCGTCCAGGGTCACGGCCGCGCCCGTCTCGGCCTCCACCGCAGTGGCCGCCTCCACCTGGGGCACATCACACATTCCAAAATATTAAATAAAATAAACGCACACATTCCAAAAAATAAAATAAAATGAATGAACATGGATACCATCGATGTCAATGGTACAATCGCTGAAGAGTCACTCAACGCATCACACACAAACAAACAAGAAGGCGCACAAAAGTCTCCGCAAAAGTGTACGGGGCCCATACGTAGTATTGCCAGCGTTGCTTCACCTGACAAACACGCACATTCCAAATGAACATGGGCACCATACATGTAAATGATACAATCGCTGAAACGGCACTCGACAAATCACACACACACAACAACAAAAACAAGCGCGCAAGAGTCTCTGCACAAGTCTGTGCAGAAATGCCCTGACAATATTGCCCGCGTTGCCCCATGTGAGCAGCGTGTGGTGTACACGATGCTGGCCAGCCCACCCATCCAGCCCATGCTGTAGCTGCGCCTCATAGTTGAGGTTAGAGCCCCAGCAGCCATGGCCCATGCAGATGTAATGCTCCTCAACCCTGAAGAGAGAAAAAAGGTCAACCCCTGGCCCCCAAACCCTCAGGGCTCCCTCACCCCACCTCCACCTCCATCACCCAACAGCTGAACCCTCCAATACATGATATACATCGCACGGCCAGCACTGGCAGGCATCACAGCTGTGCTCGCTCCTCACTCTGCCTCATGGAGCGGCATCCTGTGTGCTGAGCTGTGTGCATGCAACAGCCATGCACCATGCCATGCACCATGTGTGTGCTGGGGTGTTGGCAGCCACAGTGCTGAGCTGCTTCCTTTGCGCTGCTTCCTCGTTTCTGCTCCCCATGCGGTGCGTCCATGTGGCTGCTGCTGTGCCATGCTGTGCCATGCGTCTGGCTTGTGCATGCTGCCTACGCGTGCCCCGCACGCATGCCCATGGCAGCCCAGGCACTCAGGCGCCCCCCAGTTCATGCTTCCTGCCCTCTGCACCTGAACCCCTGGGCTCTCAAACCCTCAACCTTAAAACCCTAAACCCTCACCCTGATACCTTGTGAACTTGGTGGTCATGGGCTCAGCCGAGTGCCCCAACCATCCACCACCAAAAACAAAGCCATCAAGATGTTTCAAGCCTCGAACCCTAAATCAACCCAAACCCCTCAGATGGGCAGCGGTCCCTCAGCCTGGCACCCACCAGGGCTGCATGGAACTCGGGCGTGGTGTTGGGCTTGATGGCAGCCAGCAGCTCCTTCACCGTGTCAGCAGTTGCAGCCGCAGCAGACACACGCTTGGTAACCTCTGACAGGGGGTCCTCGAACCCAGCCTGTGGATGCAAGTGACAATGATATCGCATGAGAATTGCGTGATGCTGTGATGTGGCGTCATGACGTGCTGGTTGGATGTTTGAATGGCGTGATGTTTGGCATTTGAATGGCGTGATACTGGATGTTGAGACGGCATGAGGCTCACTGGCTTCAGTCTTTTTGCATCATTGCTGCACAACGGCGCGTATGTGTGTCCAGCCATGGTGGCATGGCAGCATCCATGTGGAGCAGGCGAAATGCCCACACTATGCAACGAGGCTGTACCCCACTGCAAGACGTCCGGTGCTGCATTGCTACACATGCTGCACTGTTGCGCGTGTGGCGCTGCTGCGCAAGCTGCTCGCCTGGCATGCCTTGAAGAATCTGTGCTGCGCCTGGATGAACCTGTGCACGCGTGGATGAATCTGTGCACGCCTTGATGAATCTGTGCCGCAGGGCTTGCATACACATGCAAGCAGGACCGCAGCTGCTGTGTGGCCGCAGTGTATCCTGTGATCAGGCCTTCCTGCTGGCCCACTGTGTTGCGCCTGTCCACTGATGTAGTGCTGAGCCCAGTGGTTCCAGCTACAACAGAGCAACCTGCCACGGACTAGGCTGCACAACACTGGTCCAGCTGCCATTCCTTGCACGCCCGATGCTGCAGGGGTGCTGCGGCTGTGCGCCAAAACGAGGGGCTCGCCCATACACAGATGGTGCTGTGCATGCATGGCACCATGTTTGCATGCATGCTCCCACCTTGTTGCCCAGGCTCAGCAGCTGAGCGACGTAGCGCTTCACAGACGCCACGCCCTCGTCCTTGTAACCCAGGGGCACAGCGATGTTCTGCGAAGTATGAGCACAACAGCTAGCGTCGTTGCTCGAAACTGGTGCATCACCAGTCCATCAGCGCCCCAAACAATCAGAAAAGTTCAAGCAGCATTCTGACGTCCTCTGGGAGTGCCCATCGCGCACGCACCTGTATCCCCGTCTCCACAACTTGGGCTGCGACGTACTTGCGCTCCACCTGAGATGCAAGCTCAAACGTGGGCTCGGGCTTCTCAGGAGCTGACTTGCTCTGGAAGGCAGCACGCTGGTAAGCCCTGATCGCAGCATCGACATCAGGGTCTTCGCGAGCGTCCAGGAAATGGACGATGTCCTTCTTGCTGGGGGCATCTGCATCACGCAGAATTTGCAATAACAACGAACACTAGTCAGGGCATGGCACACTGGACCCATGCATCAGGACCATGCTGGGCGCATCACAATGCAAAACAACCCCGGCATCGCCAACAATTCCATGTAACTTATGATCCCATAGCCTACCTGTTGCCATGCCCCGAGCATGCTGCCAAGTGCCTACAGACGCTGCTGCTGCATTGCCCTTGGTCAAAAGGCCCTGCAAGTACAATGTTTATTATTGTTAGCGAGCCTGATGCTGATCGAGGGGGTGGTGATGGCTCCTTTTGTCAGCATCTCACCAGGCCCACGCGCAGCACGCCCGAGAGAGCCATCCTGACTGCACTCAGAGGATCAGACGAATCCAGCTTGGGTGACTTTGGTCATTGCCTATCATACAGTCTGTTGTGCACCCTTTTCTTGCCCTGGATCATGCCGAGTGGGCTATTTTTGCGTCGAGTAGCCAAAATATCGTAATCGAACCATCTTGTGTGCCTCTCCACAAACCTAGACCACTTTGGGATCGCTGTGACAGAAAGGGAATATGGGTGAAGAGTGTTAAATGAGCAGGACTGGAGCTTGATGCTGCACGTTTTGACCCGTCCTGGCTGACCTCTCCAGTGGAGGAGCGGCAGGCAGTGCTGCGCTACCTCAACTCGACGCACACATCAAACCGCATTTCCGAGGCTTTTGTGCCCCAACGGTTCACTGGTGAGCAGCTGGGCCCAGTGATATTTGTGCCTGACAAGCTCAGAGGCAGCCTGCACAGCACATACCAGGGTCTGGCGCTCAGGACCTTTGTGCCCTGCTGCAGTGCTGTGTTGCATGCTGTCGCACTCATGGGCTGTTGCAGCCCGCCACCCGTTGAGTGAGGCAGGCACGCACAGCATGGCACTCACCCTGCACGATCATGCCCGCCATTGCATGCAGCAGGCAGGGCACTGCAGCCATGTCAGGCCGGCCGCCTTCCCTTGGAGGTGCACTGCACAGCAGCAGTGTGCCCTGCTTGACTTCACCCACGGGCGGAGGTGGTCCATCTACCAGTCACCCCCCCTACCACTATGCCTTGCACCACGAGCCATTGCTGCAGCACGCTGCCCCCCACACGCCCCTCTTCACACCGGGGGGCTATGGAGCAGCGGCAGCAGCAGGGGTAGGTGGCCACGCACACGGGCAGCACCACACCCCGCTGCCTTTCTTCCTACCCACGCCTGCCCCGCCTGCGCTACCGGAGCCCGCGCCTGCCTTCCTGACCGAGCTGCCAGAGGACTTTGTAGGGGAGGCAGAGTGGGCAGACCTCCTAGCCAGCCTCTCCGATGACGCGGCCCCAGAACGGGACTCAGATGGCGATGGGGCGGGGGATGGGGCACCAGAGGGGGGTTTGTCTCGGGCAGACGGTCATGAGGAGATCAGCAGCGGCGGGGTAGGCAGAGGGGCAAGAACCAATGAGCCCTTGGGCCATGAGCCCCCCAATCGCCGGGGCTCCAGCCTGTTCTTGCTGGGGATTGAGGATGCATTGGCACGGGAGGATGAGGAGCCTGCCTCTCTGTCTGACATCCGGGCCTTTGCAGCTACCAGCGGGGGTGAGGCTGCAGCCGGTGGTGCGCCGCGTCTGACCAGCACCCGCGGGAATGCCTCTTCAGGCGTCGATGACCTGGCAGACGCGATCAAGTCCCGCGGCAGGCAGGGGCGCCGCGGCCAGCCGCACAAGCAGCACACCGCGGGGGTGGCGGACGGCAGTAGCAACGGCAGCAGCGGGGCGTTGCGCGGGCTGCAGCACCAGTTTGCGCGCGCGACGCGGCTGCAGGCGCGCGGCATCAAGGCCACGGCGTTGCTCGCGCGCAACAACAACGCGCTGCTGGCGCGGGTGGACGCCAAATTAGGCACCCACGCGCGGGAGGTGGAGGCGCTGCGGTCACTCATGTCGGTGCGTGTGTTCCACATCAGGCATCTCATGGGTGGCCCGTGAGCCGGACGTGTGTAGCCTGCAGATGCGTGTACAACTGTACATGGTATACAACTGTACATGGTATGCGAGGATTGGCGCATGGGCGCCTGCTGCGAGACATGCGCGTACGATCTCTACCCCTGCACATAATACAAACACACTAAACATATAAACATCGTGCATAACATCGTGCATCGTACATACTAAACACACATTTCTACGTATATATGGCCATGGACAAGCAGGCAGGGAGGGGCATGTGTCAAACCGCAGCATCACGGGTTGAACCACGCAGAGCCGTGTAATGATGATGATAACGCATGATGGTTGTCATGGCTGTGATGTGTGGTCCCCGCAGAGCGTGCACACATACTAATCATACATTTATATGTATATATATATTAAGTATATATTGTCATGGCTGTGATGTGTGACCCCGCAGAGCGTGCACCAGATGGCCGAGTGGGCGCAGCAGGTGCACAGCCTGAGCCGCGAGCTGGGCGTGTACAAGAACGAGGCCGCGCACAAGCACGACGCGTGGGTGCGCGCGACCGAGCTGCTGCAGGAGCGCGAGCACGAGCTGCTCATGCTGCGCTCCGAGTGCGAGTTCGAGCGCGCGCAGTTTGAGCAGCAGGCGACCGCGCACAAGGTGCGGCCTGCGTGTGATGGGCTGACAGTGAGCTTCTTCGCGGTGTGTTGGTATTGAAGTTGGTCTGTGTGTGATGGGCGAGTGAGCTTCTTCGTGGTGTGCTGGTATTCAGATTTGTGTGTGATGCGCGAGCGAGCTTTTTCATGGTGTGTTGGTATTGAAGACGGTCTGTGAGTGATGGGCGAGTCAGGTTCTTCGTGATGTGCTGGTTTTGAAGTCCAGTGTCAAGTGAGCCACTTTTCGAGGTGTCCACTTTCAAGTGTCCACTTTTCGTGGTGTGCTGGTCTCACACTTGTGACCCCAGGACCTGCTGGAGCGCTCCCAGCGCGAGCTGACCGAGGTGACCGAGGAGCTGAGGCAGGCGCGCGCGGAGGCCCGCGAGTTGCGCGCCGCCGCCGAC
>QAXD01000207.1:1414010-1424667 GCA_004335575.1 Haematococcus sp. NG2 | reverse complement strand
TGGCCCTGGCCCCTACCCCTGCCCCCCTGCGGTTTGGCTTGGGGGGCTGGGGGCTCGTCCATGGCCACGTCTTCTGGGGTGGCGATGGGTGTGGGGCCATCGGTCATGGGCTCAGGTGCAGCAGCCGCATGCTGGGACGCAGCCGACGCAGCTGACGCTGCAGAGGCGACATGGCCTGCGCCCGCCTGCTGCGGCAGGGTCACCGGGGAAGGGGCCCCCCGCGCAGCCTGCACCTGCTGCCCCTGTGTCAGTCCCACAGGATGGGGCAGGTCCTGGGGCTTCGGCGGAGGTGCCTCCTGCTGCTTGGCCCCCTGCTCCTGGGCCTGTGGCTTATGGGGTGGCAGGTCCTGGGGCATGGGGGTGACTAGACCCATGTGGGGCATGCCTGGCCGTGGGCCCATGGGGTGCATCATCCAAGGTGTGGGCATGGGGCCATGTGGCCACGGCCCTGGCATACCCTGTGTGTGGGTAAGGGTACGGGGTGTTACACTTGAGAGCGCACGACAGGCACGACTCAGCAACCGAGGGGTAAAGGCATCAGTCAACAGGTTAGGGGTGTGAAGGGTTGTGGTGTGAAGGTGGCACATCCCTGCTGTAAGAGGTCACATGGCCGGAACATGACACGGTGTCAGAGACAAGGCGGGTGGTTGAGGCGGAGGTGACAGGCCAGGGGGTGGGCGGGTTGTGCAGCCCGGTTGTGCGGTGAAGGGATAGGAGGCCATTCGTCTGGCAGTGCACCAGCTCATGCGTTCGCTCGTGAATTGGCTGATGCATTGGCTGATGTATTGGCTCATGCAAGGCATCAAGCAAGCAACAGGATGCTACGGCGCGTTTTGAAGTAGCAGTGCCGGACAGAACATGGCCATGGGTGGAGGGCTGCTGCCATGCAGCAAAACATGCACGTATTTATACATTCTGTGTTGAAACGCAAGTTCAGGGGTTGACAGCACAGCCACAACTGCACTCAATGACACATACAGTCGCATTCAGGCCGACCACAGATGCAGTCACATATGGGCAGCCACAGGTATGTCGTGTCCACACCAGCACATGCTCACAATACGTCACAACCCAGCCCTAGCTCAGGTGCATCAGGGGGCACAGGATTAAGCAGCAACACAAGATATGAGGCCGTCCCCCAACTGTATCTGGCTGCATGCCTGGACCATCATGTGACTGCATGTCTTGGCTGTGTTGCATGCACATACAGGGTGTAGGGCCCACACGGTGTAGGGTTCAGGGTTCAGGGGTTGAGGTTTCAGGTGTAGGGTTCAGGGGTTGGGGTTTCAGGTGTAGGGTTCGGGGTTCAGGGTTTAGGGTTCGAGGTTCAGGGTTCAGGTTTGGGGTTAGGGTTCAGGGGTTCAAGGTTCAGGGTTTAGGGTTTAGGGCCCATAGGGTTTAGGGTTTGGGGTTTAGGGTTCAAAGTGTAGGGTTTAGGGCCCACACGGTTACCTCAAAGGCGCCCGGGTGAGGGGGATAGGCTCCAGGGGGGAAGGGAGGAGGTGGGCTGTGTAGAGGACCGTGAGTCAGGCCATGGGGCGCCAGGTTAGGGTTGGCCCTGACCCAGAACGCGTTTTGCTCCCTGCACGCATGGGCACCAAGTTGCGCACTGTAACTCCCTGTAACTCAACTCCCAGTGGTTGCATGTGGCGGTCGCATCCATACATGTTCAATGCACACAATGAGTTATGATGGATTGAAACTATCAATTTAGTAGTAGTTGAACACAAGTATCAAATAAGTTGGTGGCGGTGGAACAAGGGCACTCACTGCACGCAGCCGAAGATGTCGTCATGGGAGGCGAGGAAGTCAGTCAGACTGCCGTACCGCGCGTTGTACAGCTCGTCCCATGACTGGGGGGCCAGCCGCTCATCCATGGCCGCCTCCTGCGGTACAAATGTTCATAAGTTAGGGTTTAGGGTTTGGGGTTTGGGGTTTGGGTTTGAGGTTAAGGTTTTTTGGGTTCAGGGTTTAAGGGTTTAAGGTTTAGGGTTTGGGATTTATGCTTGAGGTCTAGGGTTTAAGGTTTAAAGGTTTAGGGTTTGGGGTTTAGGGTGTAAGGTTGAGGGTTTCGAGTGTCAAGCATGGATGAAATGTGCGCAGGTTGTATACCAGCATGCTGCAGGATGCACGCCCGCCTCTTATGAAGGGTATCAGGGCATGGAGTGTCACCAAGGGTTTAGGGTTTAGGGTTGCCCTAAACCCTAATCCATACACCGCTTCTTCCTTATTGAACGTCCCAGAGCAGGAAGGCGCCCCTGAAGCCCATGCAACAAAAACAAACAAGGCGCACACAAAGCACGCATGCATGCATGCATGGCGGGCACGCACTAGCTCTCGCGTGCATGCAAAGTAGCGGCATGCAAGGTAGCAGCATGCATGCATGGCTGGCACGCACCAGCTCTCCCACAGGCAGAGCCTGCGAGGAGTCACTTGGCAATAGCTCCACCAGCAGACGGATGAGCTCTTGCTCATGCGTGTTCACGTGCCTGTGGGGGTGGGAGCACGCAGCAGCACACTCACCAGGACGTTCAGGGTTCAGGGTTTAGGAGAGGACTGGTAGTAGGGGTATAAGCTTTCAGTGCACAGTTGTAAAACTGCACAAGTGCACAAGTGTAGAATTTGGTAGTTTCTAGTTTTGGGTTACGATCAAAATATGGTAGTCAGGGCATTAATAAGAGAGGTAGAAGTGGTGACACATGCAAGGAGGCAAGCAGGAAGGCAGCAGAGAGAAACCAGCGGGGGCGGTGACAACCAGCCAACCACCACGCTGTTCAGCACATAGTGTTGAGCACTTGTGGCCATTACGTATGCAGGTGCACTCTGCAGCAGCACGCGTGCGCCCGAACCCATGCGCATGTGCCTCAGGCACAACATGTACGTGTATATTTTTTATTTGATGGGTCAAGCCATATATACCCATCTCACACGTGCCTGCCGAGGTGCTGCTGCTGCAGCTGCGGCTGGTAGCTGGGGAACGGGTGCGGCGGTGGCAGCGGCGGCGGCTGGAACGGCGGCATGTGCGGCTGGGCCGGCCCGCCGAATCCCGGCGGGGCGGCCTTGGCCCGCCGAATCCCGGCGGGGCGGCCTTGGGCATGCCCGGGGCCGCCGGGCCTGCTCCTGGAGGGCCGGGGGGCTGCATCGGGTGGGGCATGTGGGCCGGGAAGGGCCCAGGGGACGCCATGTGGGGCAGCCCGCCCATGGCGCCATGGCCCCCATGGCCGCCGAAGCCCGCGCCCTGCTGCGCCCGGTCCGCCACCAGCTTCTGGTGCTCGCCACGGTAGTAGTCGGCCTCGTTGCGCGCGGCCCGCGCGTCGCGCTGCGGGGGGGGGGATGTGCAATCTGAGGTGGTGGGCGCGCGGGAGCGTGTTTGATAGGCGCGTGTGTGAGAGAGCATGCGCGAGACGGACAGTGCGGCTGGGCCGGGAGCGGGGGAGCGCGCACGCGCATGCACAGCTTTCGAAAACATCTAAACACATGTTAAGGGTTTAGGTTTAAGGGTTTTTGAGGGTTGAGGGTTTAGGATTTAGGGAGCAGCACTCACTCAGCCGAAGCCGCCGCCTCGGCCGCCTCCGCGCGCCTCTTCGCCTCCTCCGACTCCCTGCGCGCGGCTGCCGCCTGAGTGCTCGCGTCCGCCGCCTGCTTGCGCGCCTCCACGAGCTCCTGCTTGGCTTGTTCCAGGGCAGCCTCTGCATGGATCTGCAGGGTGGGAGGGTGTTCGTGTATTGTTGTTGTGTTTGTTGTTGTGCTTGTTGTTGTGCTTGTTGTTGTGTTTGTTGGTGCGATTGTTGCTTGTAGGGTGCGAGCGCAAGGGAAGAGTTGGGGTGCGTTTGTGCCAGAGCGCAAGGTAGAGGGTGTTTGCGTATTTGTTGTTGTGTGTGTTGTTTGAAGGGTGTGAGCGCAAGGGAAGGGTGGGGGGCGCATGTGCCACACACCCCGGCACACCATTGCACTGCACCCGGTTTAGTGTAAGCACTAAAACCCATATCTTAAACCCAAAGTTCTAAACCCATGCCTTCAACAGCCCCAACCCAGACTGCTGCCCACTCACGCGGTAGTCGTCCGCCTCCTGTTTCTGCTATTGGTTGATGGTTACAGTATTATATTATTACTGGAAGCACATCGGACAGCTGATCGTGGCATAGTACTTTGTTGAAGTCTTTGAACAAATGTTTGCCCCACAAATGTTTGTCCACTCACGCGGTAGTCGTCCGCCTCCTGCTTCGCCTTCCTTGCAGCTGCCGCCTCCATTTTGGCCGCCTCTGCCGCACGCCTCGCCCCCTCCAGCTCAGCAGCCATCGCCGCCGACGCCTCGCGCTGTACAAGCAGTACAGGCGGTACAGGCGGTACAGTCAGGTCAGGTGCGCAAGGTGGGGCGGGCAGTGCCCGGCCGTCAGTACACAGGCGGCACAGGCAGGATAGCACGCAACGTGGGGCAGGCAGCACCAGGCTGTCAGTACGCGGGTGGTACAGTCAGGCCGGGCGCGCAACGTGGGGCGGGCAGTCGCCCAGCTGTCAGTACGGGCGGGACAGTCAGGCCGGGCGCGCACGGTGGGGCAGGCAGTGCCCAGCTGTCAGTGCGGGCGGTACAGTCAGGCCGGGCGCGCACGGTGGGGCAGGCAGTGCCCAGCTGTCAGTGCGGGCGGTACAGTCAGCACAAGCACTCCAGGTGGGGCAGACAGAAGCAGGCTGTTGGTGCAAGAACCCTCGGCCAAGACTGGGTTTTCGTGGTGAGGGCTTGAGGTTTCAGGTTTTTTAAAGTACGATATATAAATCTTAGGGTTCAGGACGCACCTCCTTAGCCAGCCTGTGTGCCTCCTGCGCCAGCTGGCGTGCAAGCGCGAGGAGCTTGTCCTCTGCGGTACGAGACACATGTACTGCCGCCTGCAGATCCGCCACTGCAGCGTCGATCCCTGCAGCCACACCCATCACTCGTTTGGTGTGAGGCAACTGGTTCGCAGCAGGCATGAGGTCGTGCTGCACGCGTTCAGGGTCTAGGGTTAAGGACCTAGGGTTTTGGGTTTAGGGTTTAGGGAAGCTTTGGTACGGTCAGGGATGCAGGCATGCGTGCCCAGCAGCAGCAGCCACTCAGGTGTGCTGCATCAGCAACTGTGTGCGTGATCATTAGCATCGGCATCGGGGTGGTACATGAACAGGAGCAGACTGTATACAGTGGCTATGTACACTGGCTGTACACATATCTAGGCAGGGTGGACAATGAGCATATGGCCCACAGCCACAAACCCCAGTCACATCCCCGGCATGGGTGCTGGCGGGCGTGCAGGTGTGGTGGATTGGCATGACTCTGCTGCCATCCTTTTTGCAGAGTGAGTGGCCGTTCCTGGCAGCAAATGTTCTCAAGGGTTGATTCCCAGACCCACCATTTGCATCCGCCTTGGCAAGCAACGAGCCCTCCAGATCAGACAGGGAGTGGCCGCCATTCGCAGCAGGCAAGCTGGTGGGGCGCGCGCCACCGCCGCTGCTGCCGTTGCTGGAAGCGGGCGCTGGGGCTGGAGGCATCAGAGGTCTGGTGCCAGGCGCTGTGGCAGCCCCTGGTTTCACGGTTGGGACCACACTGACAGGCACCTGTGAGGGGATGAGCCGCTGGGGGCCAACCACAGCCTGAGGGCCAGCCAGGATCACACCAGGTGCCATGTGGGCGCCAGGGGCAAGGTGGGAGGGGGCCTTACTGGCCACGTGGGTGGCGCGTGCAGTGGTGGGGCTGCCTGGGAGGGGCCCTGTAGAGCCTGCGCGCACGAACGCCGCGCCCGCGGGGTCGTTCCCGGGCAGCGAGACCTGCTCGTCGTGTGCGCCCAGCTGATGCATCGTGGCCCGCGTGTGTGTGCGCGATGGCTGCAGAGGTCGTGCTGGCAGGTGCTGCATCATGGCCCGCGTGTGTGTGCGCGATGGCTGCAGAGGTCGTGCTGGCAGTTGCTGCAACGGGTTTGGAGGCCTGCAGGCACATGCAGCCAGCATCTGAGCACTGGTGTGCCCTAGGCACAGCACGACATGGTGTGCATGGATGCATCACACAGAGCCAGTCGCATAAGAGATGGGAGGGGGCCATTGGGTGCACTGGGCGCACATTACAATGCATGCATGGCCATTCATGCTGTGCACACTTGGCAGCTGAAACGCGAAACACTCCCGGCTATGTCAGAAAAAGCAGATAGAAGGCGCCATGGTTGGTGGCTGTATGCATAGCATCCAGGTCGCGTTTGATGGCACGATGCATTGAGTGCCCTTGGCAAACCCCAACCCACCTCAAAACAAGCACATAATATCAAAGATATCTTATTCCTGGCTCCGCTTGCTGCGCGTCCCAGGAGCTGACTCTGATCTATGCGATCTATGTTTCAACAATGTCGCCAGAATCTAGATATGAATACACAGCAAATAATGAAGACACGCAGCCCATCAGGCGGCTGCTTTTGGCACTTGTACTGTAATGACCCAGTGCTCAACCCCAAAGCATAATGCGGCAATGGCGTTATGATTGTATTAGATTCCTACAATTCTTTCTAAAGCTTGCTCTGCTACTCAGCGTCTTTCCAGAACCTTTTGCCTTGTGGTGCTGCTGTCCTAGCTCCCCTTACAGGCTCAACATCAGGCATTAACGCACGTAGCACTATGGCGGAAGGAAGTGGTGGAAACCTCACGCTGAGCATCAAACCCACAGCACAGCAGAATGCCAAGTACACTGTAAGCATCGAGCCCAATCAAACAGTCCTTGAGTTGAAGGAGGTGGTGAAGGACCACTGCGGGTACCCTCCAGAACAGCAGCGCCTAATCTACAAGGGCCAGATTCTAAAGGATGAACGGACTGTTGAGAGCTACGGTAAGCTGTTGGCACGCCCGAAGAGGGAACCCTTGTCTGGTGCAGGAACAACTGCACCAGACGATCGGATTGAACCATTGGAGGCGTCTTGATATGCCCCTTGTTTTGCATGCAGGCATTGGGAACGAGCATGTCCTGCATCTCGTCAGGGGCCGTCCAGCTGGAGCTGATGCAAGGTACTGGGTTGCAGCTGGCGTGAACATACCTTCTTTGGGAGCCATGCTTAGCTTGCGTCTGTGCGCGACGATTTGGGGTGCCAGATCTTCGTGGGTTGTGCCCTGCTCAAATCTGGGCCAACATGCGTGCTGTCCCATGTGTGCTGCATGTGGACACAGCTCCTCAGGAGGGCAAGCAGCTGCCACCACCACCAGCACCCCCGCCACACCAGCTGCCGGGCTTAGTGGCAGCGGCGGCTTGGGCACGGATCCTCTCACAGTAAGTTTGTCCATGCATGACCACCCAGCCGCAGGGGCTCAGTATGTCTTGTCCCTGGTTTATGTATGTCTTGTCCCTGGTTTGCTTCCATTTCACTGCGCGCATGTCTTGTCCCCGGTTTGCTTCCATGCAACTGCGGCATGCTGACCATCTCACCTCTGCTCGCCATGCTGCCACCATGGGCACAGGGCATGCCCATGCCCAGCCCCGAGGCACTGCAGGCAATGATGAGCAGCCCCCTCATGCAGGGCCTCATCAACAACCCTGACATCCTGCGCAGCATGATGCAGTCAAACCCTATGGTGCAGCAGGTGCGACGCAGCTACAGCAGGGGAAGGACGCAAGGGGTGGAGGATCGGCCCCATGTGGGGGTGTATGGGGGTAGAAGAGAACGGGCTGGTATCCCCCAGGTCTATCAGCCAGTGTTTATGTATGCGCATGTGTAGAGGCAGGCTTGCGGGGCATGGAATGGTATGTGCACATGGTACCACGTGCTTGCATGACATGTTGCCACACCCCCGCATGGCAGGGTGCCGCGCCTTGCATGCGCTGCACATGCATCGCCCTGCTTGCACCCTGCTGGCACGCGGCGTGCCAGCTGGCGACCGTCACATGCTTCCAATGCTGCTGAGTCACTTCTGGTTTACCTTGGTTCATGCGTGTGCACTGTGGCACAGCTGATGGAGCGGAATCCAGAGCTGGCAGGTGTTCTCAACGACCCCGCCATGCTCCGCCAGTCGCTGCAGATCGCATCAAACCCGGTGTGTGCAGGCCAAAGAGAGGTCACACATGGAGTGGGCTGGTTGACATTCGCTTTCACTGGGGAGAGTTGCGTGTGATGCGTGATGCTGCCGAGTGGGGTGGGCTGTGTGCACGAAGTGGTGGCACATCAATTCGAAGTGCCGCCGCCCCACTGGCACAAGAGCTGCTGATACTGTGTTGTACTTGAATACTTGGGTGCTGCTGTGCTGCTGCTGATGCTCTCTGTTTCCCTGGCCGCCCCTGCGGAGGACGGCGTTCTCTGCAGGTTAACGTGTGTAGTAATACCTCTGTGTAATCGATTATCACTATTACTAATATTACTAAATTATTACTAGTACTAATATTACTGATAATACCCTGCAGGACGGTGTTCTGACCAGGAAAGCAAATGTGTAAAAATTACTCTCCTGCAGGCTCTCATGCGCGAGCACATGCGGCATGCGGACCGTGCGCTGTCGAACATTGAGGCGATGCCGGAGGGCTTCAACGCGCTGCGCCGCATGTTTGAGTCGGTGCAGGTGCGTGACAGCACAGGTGGCAGTACAGATAGTACAGGTGGCAGTACAGTGTGGCAGTACAGGTGTGTGGCAGTGAAGGTGCAGTACAGGTGCAGGTAGTAAAGGTGCAGTTCAGGTGCAGGCAGTGAAGGTGATAGTACTGGTGCGGGCAGTACAGGTGGCACAATTCGACGTTTGCGACAACGGTCCACACGCATGTGGTTCATGCATCGAGCAGGGTCACTGCGTGTGTTCATGCGATGGAGCTGGGGGATAGCACACCAGCCACTCAGCTGCATGTCCTACAGCTGCATGTGCTGCGGTTGCATGCAAGGTACAGGGCATCTGAGTGCATTGTGGTCAGCTACAATAGTGTGCGCCAGCAACCAAGATCATGCCCTGTATGGATTGCCATCCCTACATAGACAGGCCTGGCTAGAGGTTTGTTTGCACTGACAGCAGCCACTCACCATTGATCATCATTAGATTCATCATCATGCGCTATCATCATTATATCATTACATCATTTCTATGCTGGGATGATGATGCATGACAACAGCCAGTGTTCAGGAAACCCCTACAATCTCAATAACCCTACACCACTTAAACCCTAAACCCTGACGCATGCCAACAGCCCGTGTTCTGACAACATGCACTGCAGGAGCCCCTGATGAACGCGACCACCGGGCCTGATGCACTGGCCAACCACCCGCTGGCTGCCCTGCTGGCCGGAGCCCTCCCAGGCAGCAACAGCACAGGCGCCGACGGTACAGGCGGTACAGCAGCAGGCGGTACAGGCGGTACGGCAGCCGGCGGTACGGGCGTGTCGCCCAACGCCTCCCCGCTGCCCAACCCCTGGGCTCCGGCCGGCGCAGCGGCCGGTGCGGGCGCGGGCGGGGACAGCGCGGGCGCGAATGCGGGCAGCGGGGCGCCCCCCGCGGGTCTAGGCGGCCTTGGCCTGGGGGGCCTGGGGGGCTTTGGCGGCCTGGGCGGCTTGGGCGGGCTAGGGATGGGTGGCCTGGGGGGTCTGGAAGGGGCCGGGGGGGCGCCCAACCCTCAGCAAGTGATGCAGCTGATGCAGAACCCGCAGATGCGGCAGATGATGGTGAGCCTGATGTCGCAGCCGGGCTTTGTGGACCAGATGGCGGCGATGAACCCCGTGATGCGTCAGGTGGGGCGCGCGTGCATGATTCCTTTCTTGCGCCGATGTCAGATCGACTTGAAAAAGTTTTCGAAGGGCGTGGGGTCGGGAAGGGAAGTTTAGGGTTCAAGGTCCTAGGGTTCAGGGTTTTGGGGGTCTCAGGGTTTAGGGTTTAGGGTTTTAGGGTCTACCCTAGATCCTCGACACTGCGTACTGCCCTGGGCGCTGCCCCAGTCCTAGACAAGGTCCTTTGCCCTGCCATGCTCCACACAGATGCTAGACAAGTCACTGCTCTGGCACCACGCTGATCCGGCACGTACACGCACTGCTCTGGCACCACTCTGATCTGCACACAACCTCACTGATCCTGCACACTGTGGCGCATCGGGTTCAGTCAGCAGGGTTTAGGGTCTAGGATCAGCAGCCCGATCTAAACGCACTGGTCCTGTCCACCTGCAGATGCTGGACAAGTTACTGCCCGGGCACCACGCTGATTCTGCACACACATGCGCTACCATGTTCACCTGCAGATGCTGGACACGAACCCCAACCTGCGCGCTATGCTGTCCAACCCAGCAGTGATCGAGTCCATGACGCGGCCTGAGACGCTGCAGGTGTGTGGGTTCAGGGTTGTTTAAGGGGTTTGTTTGGGCCTGCTTCTGTGCGTGTGGGTCTCGCTGCTGGGTGCGGGGTGTGTGCTCAGCTCTGCTGCTTCGATGGCTGCTGCTGCTGCTGCTGCTGCTGTGATGCTGTGATGCTGCTGCTGCTGTGATGCTGCTGCTGCATTGCTGCATTGCTGCACGTTTCCCTGGTCAGCCCTGAGAAAGAACGTGTCATCCTCAGCATGAGCCGTGTGCAATGCTGCTGCTCTCTCTTGCAGGCCGCCGCCTCGCTGCAGCAGGCGTTCGGGGCCGGCGCTGGCAGCAACCCGATGCTGGCGTCGCTGCTGGGGGGCGCGGGCGCAGGGGCGGGCGGCGCGGGTTC
>QAXD01000207.1:1390066-1413948 GCA_004335575.1 Haematococcus sp. NG2 | reverse complement strand
TGGGGGGCGGGGGGCATGGACTTTGGGGCGCTGCTGGGGGCGCTGGGCGGACTGGGGATTGATCAGGGGGCGGGGGCAGCAGGCCTGTTTGGGGCGCCCCAGACAATGGCAGACCCCGAGACTGCGTTCGCGTCACAGCTGGCTGCGCTGGCCGATATGGGGTTCACAGACCGCGCGGCCAACGTGCGCGCGCTACAGGCCACGGGGGGCAACGTCCACGCGGCAGTGGACAGGCTCCTCTCAGGCATCTGAGCCGGGGCCTTTGAGCCCGGGCGTTTAAGGGCCTTTTGAGCCCATGCCGTGTGAGGACCTTTTGAGCCCAGGGCATGTGCGCCTGGGCTGGCGGCACGCAGCTGCAGAGCTGACTGTGTGGGCATGGCTGCGCTTTTGCGACTGCAGTGCTGGGGGTTAGCAGCTGGCCAGTGCTGAGATCCCTGGGTACTTGCTACTGTGTCCTCCTGCGGACGGGTGCAGGACCCGTCTTTGTGTTCCCCCACCCTTCTCTCTGTTTTCCTTGCCCACGAAGCTCACTCTGTACTGCCCGGCTGTGCGATGCATCAAGTGCTGCGCGAGGCATCGCGTGTGCGGGGTGCACGTTGCGCGAGGTGCTCACGGGGCAGGGTGTGGCGTGAGCTGCTGCGTGTCTGAACCACACCCTGTGGTTCCCTGACGCTCGGCTGTTTATCCTCAGCATCTTACACTCGACTCTTTATTACTCAGCATGTGTGTGTTCCAGCCTGCCTGAGACAGTGTGACAGCCTCCCTTACACACGAGCTGCTGGTGGTGGGCTGCAGCTCTATGTGCCTGCCTGTGTCCTGCGGCTGCCACGTCAGACCGTACTGTACTAGGTACTGTGTACTGCTGTAGTGCTGTACTGCTGTAGTGCTGTACTGCTGTAGTGCTGGGCTTGGGCGTGTTGCACTCCTGGGCAGTGCCAGTCATGACTAAGAACATCACCATGCACCTATTGCACCATGGCTTCGTGACAGTTGCCACCCACATCATTGGGGATGATGCGCATGGCAGAGGGCTGGAACACTTCTGGTGTCTAGTGTAACTGATGTCTGGTTGCCTGGTCGCCCCCTGCAGCTGACTGACATGCAGCTGCCACCTAGAAGCCCTTGACTGGCTTATGGTGTAACAACAACAACAACATGCAGCTGACTCATGCACAGCACACGCAGCTGGGCCACAGGAGCAGCAACCAGCAGGTCTGGTGTGGCACAACAACACACTGCCCTGCATCATCAGGATCGGTGCTGGAAGCCACGGGATGCCTTGAGCTGCCATGAAACACATGCATATCTGATTCCTCTTGTGAGGGGAGATTTCAGGGGAGACTTTATTTTCAGGGGAAGCATCCTTACACGCTGCAAGACCTGCCAGCGGTCAATGTTCCCATACAGTACCTCAAACCTCCTATGGCAGCCGTAGCCTGAGCGAGCAAAACACAGTACACATGTTCACACGTACATAGCGGTGTTGGGGGATGAGTAATACACATTATAATAGGAGCATGTAACCCAACAGCACACAGTTGCTCGGCAGGCGCGGCGCCATGCAGCAGTCCTCCATCCAACAGTCTCTGTACCCACCTCCCGGCACGTGAACCTTAGGGTTAGGGTTTAGGGTTTCAGGCCACCACCAAGACCAACGGAGCTGATTCTGCTCAATGCCTGAACCCCCCCCCTTGCTGGCACCCATTTGCTCCCTTGGGCTCGTGGCGTGATGCCTGCATGCAGCTTGGTGCATGCAACCCCCAAGCACTTCCACTGGCCTTGTGCCAGGCTCGGGGAAGCCGTGGTCCATGCAGCCAGCGCAAGGCGGTACAGAACCAGGAGCAGTACAGAACCAGGAGCAGTACTGAACCAAGCAGTACCAGACCCAGTGAACACCCCAGGGATGCACCACGTGCAGCACTCAACCCGAGCGCATGGTGCAGTCTACACCAGTGTACACCAGACATGGCCTTGTGCTGGTGGCAGGCCCTGGCATGTGATCCCAATGCACGGAGCCCCTCCTCGCCTGCGCGACGTGCAGCGCTGCGCAGCCATGGCGGCCCCTCCCCTGCACCTCAGCAGCTTCCACAACACGTCCACACCATTCGATCAGCCCACACATGCGGGCTGGCCCAGTGGCAGCAGCACCCCCAGGGCATACACAGCAGGAGGTGCCCAAATCATCCTCTAGACTGTCCAGCCAACCTCATGGGCAGGATCAGGACGGGGACCAGGCACCCAGGTGTACATTAAGCCTCCTTCGATCCCAATCTATGCACAGCTACTCACTACACGTCATGCACGTGTTGTATTGTACCTGGACCAACAAATCAGTGGATCCCAATGCACGTCCGACACCATCTGCACTCAGCCACACACGCAAAGCGTAAACTGCACCTGCTGCTGTCAAAGGTCAGGATGTGCACCTTAACCATGCATGCACTGTCTGCGAGTCGGGCATGCCTACAAATACCAGCACCGCCTATGAAGTCAGAACGTCCCAAAATTGCAGCCAAGCACACTGCCCGGGAATACATAAGCATGGGCCATACAGTTCAGCTGTAGGGCACCCATTGCACAGCCAAGCCATGCAGGCAGCACACGCCTGGCCGTGCTCGTGCCCATGCAATCACGTGCAAGCCACATGAGCATGAGCGTCATGCATGCCACCCTCGGACATCCGCTGCCTGGCAACACTCACCCTGCAAACTGCACAATACACCATTGACATGCATGTCTGACATCCACATGGTGCTGGGGAAGCACAGGGCCCCTGGACACTGGATGCTGCAAGCTTCGCATGGGGCCATGCCGGCCCATGACGTGACACTGCCAGCTTGGAGTCCATGCGCGCTCCCTGCCACGCCCAGTTGCACGGCGACACCCACAAAGCGTCAACATGGAGAAAGTCGCCAGAAGACCGAGGGACCGGTGACTGTTCAGTTAAAGGGTCAGCCCCGATCAAGGGGCGTCACATGCGCCCTAGCGCTGACAATCGCTGTCATGACACTACGCAGCACGCCCCGCCTCTGTCTCCATGCATCCCTTGAGCATCCTCTTCGTCGTCCGATTCTGCGAGCATCAAGAAATTGAGGGGAACTTGTTTTGCGCGTGCCCTGGACGTTCGTGCCGACTTGATACCACGTTTGAAGCTTCCCACAAACACCTACACCCCCTTACCACTGGGCTCGAATTCGTGCACTGTGTGCAAGTCTTGCCCATGGAAGTCCAGCCAAGATATATTGCGTTTATATGAAGGCTGCTTGTCATCCGGTGTCGCAAAGCTGGACTTCAATATGGGTCTGAGCGGCCCATTGTTGGTCTTGGGTGCGCCCTGCTGTGAAATACCCTCTCCCTGTTGATTGCTGCTTCTCCCAGCTGCTAGGTGCGCCTCTTTCCTGGGGCCTGGTTCATCGTCTTCGATGGGGTGCGGCATGTGGTCGTCCCCATTTTGCGGGTGAACCATATCGACCAGCTAGATTTAACACTACTACGTCATTTGGGCTTTTGCCATCGTGATAGTGGGAGGGTGGCTAGGTCTCAATCGGCGGGCTCCAAATACATATGATGCGATGTTTGTACGTCCAGTGCCTGTAACGATTGCACGGCAAGTGTGTGCATTGCGCACATCACATCATGTGTACAGGAGTAGGAACACAGAGAAGTTCTTTAAAGTTTTCTGAGCAGGACGACCGCTCCTCCTGCGCGGCCGCAGAGCGCGTCATGCTGATGTTCGGCTGCTGCCAAGCAGGTGCGTGGGGGCGTGACTAAACGAACTGGCCAGTTGACCATGGCCCCAGCCGAAAGCACCCGACTGTCATACTCACACAGTGCAGAGCAGTGCAGCTGCAGGCATGCACACTGGCCAGCAAGCCTCCGGGCTGCAGGAGCAGTGCGCGTGGTTCTTGTGCCTGCCTCACGTGTCATGTCCAGGCTGTTGTCCTGATGCACTACTAATTAGATACGAGCAGCTGCTGGGTCTGTGGGTCACATTGGTGCGCATCACCAAATGAGCACCTGTGCTTGCTCCAGCATCAGCTGCAGCACAGAAGGCCCAAGGCTGCAAGCCCAAGTGCTCACCTATCCTAGACCACAACCTTGCTCACAGCAGGCGAGATGCTGCCGCACGAATCAGGAGCTGGACCATAACGTCCATAAGCTTTTACAATGCTTTTACATGCTGGCTGCCCCGCACTGCACTGGATGGCAATGTGCAGCTCATGTGCAGTGCGTGACAGGCGGCCCAGTGTGCCACAAAACCAGATACAGCACCTCCCACCGTGACCTCCCACCGTAGGTGCATGTATCTTTGGCGATTCGTGAATTTGGTGATGGGCCCCGGGGCGGTTCGTAACACATACAATATCAATATATCATAGTCATTGAGCGCGACAAGTGTGACTGGTCACAGCTGGAAGCGTACATCGTCCCACTCTTCTCCCTCTAGATCCCCACCATCTTCCTCCCCATACTCAAACTCCTCCTCCTCCTCCTCCTCTTCCTCCCCCTCCTCATACTCAGCCTCTCCTTCCCCCTCCTCCCCTTCCGCCCTGTCCTCCTCCCCACCACCTCCCTTCCCCAGCTGCTTGCCTGCCCCACCTCTCCTTGCCACATGACCACCCTTGGTCCTGTACGCCCTGGTCCCTTCAGATCCTCCTGCAGGTCCGTTCATATCCGGCCCGCCCTCTGCCAACATCACATCCACTTCTGGCTCGATCATGTCATACCCAGCCGGCACATCCAACCAGTCCGGAGGCAAAGTGTCCGCGCTGCACCCACCACCCTCATCCCCTTTGGAGCCCCTGCCAGCACTGCTGCCCCCCACAATCGTGGCCCACAAACCCCCGCTCTTGAAACCAAATGGGCTAGAGGAGCCAGTCCCCCGTCCCTTGGCTGCAGCTGGCTGCATGCTGCTGCTGCTGCTGCTGCCGCTACTGCCGCTACGGCCAGCACCTGCTCCCTGCTCTGTTGCAACACTACCGGGGCCAGCCACAGCCTTGCTGGCCGTACCGCCTGTAGCAGGCGCTGCGCAGCTGGGCTGTACTGCTGCAGCTGGACTGCCAGGCTGTACTGCTGGTTTCAACAGCTTGAGGTTCTTGAACGCGAGCGTGACGTATGCTGTGAGAATGAGGGGGACTTGCACCTGCGGGGAGAGGGTGGCACGCGTCATGGTACACGGCTTCAAACCATCACCAAGGGCGCAAAGGAAATTCATTGTAACACCGTGCCCCCTGTGCCCCCTGTGCGCCCCAGGGGTGCTGTGCCAGCCACTCACTCTGATCCCGCCTCCTGGCTGCACCCGGGCTCAACTCCAGCTTGTAAATAAAAGGTCCTACTCTTGTAAATAAAAGGTCCTACTCTTGTAAATAAAAGGTCCTACTCTTGTAAATAAAAGGTCCTACTCTTGTAAATAAAAGGTCCTATTCTTGGGCCCAAGGGCCACGCACGCACTGCAGCTGGATGCCCCTGTTGACATACTGTTGCCATAAAGCACGCACACTCTCCAGGCACGCAGTGCTCTCTCAAGTGCAACACCCTCTACCTCTACGCAGTCCTCCACAGTGACATGCATGCGCCTGGGTGGTGCCCCATGAGCAGCTGTGTGACAGCAAACCCACAAAGCAGCTCATGGGGCATGACCCGGCGCTCATCATGGGGCACACGCAGCCCTAGAAGGACACATTTGGGGTTAAACCCTAAACCCTAAACCATTCCCTAACACCCTAAAACCCTAAAAAGACCTACCCTAAAACCTCCAACCCTAAAACCCTGACCAGTCAGCGCAGGCATATTACAGGCGCCCTCAACCCTGCACCCTATAAGCCCTACAGAACCAAAACCTGAACCCAGAACCTGAAAGCCTCAACCCCTAAACCTTACTCATTGTAGCCTAAGCGCCTAAAACAAAACCCTGAACCCTAAGAATTGCCATCACCTTGACTGTGAACTCCGCACGGTCGCCATACTTGGACATGAACCGGGACACCTGCAGGCAACACCACGATAGCAGTCCACATGCTGCATGATGTCAATCCGTCCTGTTAAAAACACTTTTAAAATACATACGGTTGAATTTCTTAGCACGGCTAGCACTGACAGTCCACATGCTGCACGATGCCAATCCGTCCTGTCCAGAACAAGATGAAAAGATCCGCCCTGTCCAAAAACAACATGAAAAGCTCCGTCATGTCCAAAAACATGAAAAAACCAATCCCATATTGTTTAACATTAAAAAGTTATGATAAAGCCTGTCAGGAGCGGCCACCGGCACCACAGCCGTGCACGTGAGAAAGTCACTGTGCACTGTGACTGTGTGCTGTGTCAGTCCAACCTATCCCAGTCTGAGCTCGACACTTGCACTTGATGCCTTGCTTGGCTTGACAACCAACCTGTTGCGGTGGGCCGCTTGTCCACACCCGAAGCCCTAACCCTTTGACCCAAACCCTAACCCTTTGACCCAAACACTATAACCTAAACCCAAACCCTAACCCTTCGACCCAAACCCTAAACCTTTGACCAAAACCCTAAACCCTAAGCCCAAACCCTGTACCCTAAACCCTAAGCCCTAAACCCTAACTGCCAACATCCGCACCTTGGCGATGTGCTTGTTTGCTGAGCCCACCACATCCAGCAGTGGCAGCAACTGGTGCAGGGACAACGGGTAACCCTGCAAGTAGTCAGGTAGGTGGTGAGATGAGCGGTGGATCCAACAATCCTCAAGATGATAAGTTTGTCCTCCAGCAGATGTTTGTCAGGGAACGTACAGGGGCCAAACATAAAACCAAACATTTAGCGAGTGTTCTTCAGCAGATGTTTTCCAGGGGAGTTTAGGGTTGAGGTGTGCGGGATAAACAAAAGAGGGGATGGATAAGGGTGGGGTAGGTAGGTAGTGGCTCCTGCACTCCATAAGGGTTTGCAGCATGGGTTTGCAACATGCAAGGACGGCATGGCACATGCAAGGGCGGCATGGCACATGCAAGGGCGGCATGGCACATGCAAGGATGGCATGGGAAATGCAAGGATGGCGTGGCACACGCATTGAATCCGTAACGCCCCAGCAAGCAGGTGCAAGCTGTGATGCGCAGCTGCCAAGTTCTATCATGTTATGTTATGTGATGTTATGGGGGAACGACCACGGGGAGCGACATACCTCGGCCATCCAGCACTTGCCGGTGATGCGGCGCACGCCCTTGCCACCCTCCCCACCCCCAGCCCCTGAGCCGCCTGCTGCCCCTTTGCCAGCCCCAGGCACGTTTCCTGCCCCAGACGCATTGCTGGGCCCAGATACATTGCTGGGCCCAGGCCTTGAACCTGTTGCTGCCTTTTTACCGGCCCCAGACGCATGACTGCTGGCTCCTGTCGGCGCTTTTCTGGGCCCAGATACATTGCTGGCCCCAGCCCCTGAACCCCCTGTGTCGATCTGCAGCGGCTGCTGTGATAGTGGTTGTGGCTGTGGCTGCGCCAGTGCCTGCTGCGATCCCTGCACCTGCGAATCTGGCTGCGGCTGCGAACCTTGATGATGCAGCTGCGCATGGGGCAGCGGCTGCGGCTGGGACTGTGCCTGTCCAGCCTGTGCGCGGCTGCTGCTGCTAGGGGTTGCCACCACGCTTTGGCCTTGCGATGTGTCAGGAAGGCTGTGGCTTTGCCCAGCTGCAGGTGCATCGCCCGACTTGGGAAATCCTGCGCAGAGGCTGAGGATATCCTCCCCCGCCCCCGTCGTGTGTTGCTCCCCCTCCCTCTCCCCCTCCACCACACCCTCTAACGGCTCCCCCTCCAGGGTAGACGAACGGCCCAGGCCCTCGTGGGTAGTCGAACGGCTCAGCCCCAGCCCCCGGCTGCCGGGTGGTTGGGTTCGGTTGCTGAAGGGGTTGTTGGCGCCGGGCCCGCCGGCTTTGGGGGAGGAGGTAGTAGAGGAGGCAAAGGTGTTGAAGCGGGACACCTCAACCACTTGGGCCCCTGGGGGCGGACCCCTAGGCGGCACTGCCACATACAAGGGTGCGTGGGCATCGCCTCCCGGGTCGATGAACTGCAGCACCTGGCTCTGCGTGCTGGGTGGGCTCCCCCCGCCGATGATCCCACTGCCGAAGAGGCCCGAGCTGGGGAGGGGCCCAGCTTCACTTGTACTGCCCTGCCCCTGTACTGCTGGTACCGCTGCCTGTACTGCTGGTACTGCAACCTGTACTGCCGGTACCGCCACCTGTACTGCCTGTACCGCCGTTCCCGCTACTGCCGCTGCCGACGCGGCACGCTGTACGCTACTGCTGGGTGTGGTGGTGCTAGGAGCGGTGGTGATGGAAGCGTGTGAAGATCTGCGTGGCTGTTTCTTGCTAGGGCTAGACAAGGTGCTGCTTGACTTGGGCCCAGAAGCAGCAGCTGGAGCACCAGACTTACTGCCTGTGTGGTTTGAGGACCCCTGGGGCCCACCAGGGGGGTTCTGTGCTTTGAAGGCCTTGCCGATGGATGCAGGGGAGAAGGGGTTGACGTACTCCTGTGGGGGTGTGCATCAGACAAGAGAGGGGGTGGTGGAGGGGTGGGGGGGGCATGAGATACGTGGGTAGTGCACTAGACTTGGAAGGGGCATTAGACTTGGAAAGGACTTGCAAAGGGACGTGCATTAGGCACGGTAAGGTGCATTACAACATCCTCCCGCTGTTCCCAGACCTGAGTGACGAGGTCCTGTGGCCAATGTGCAGCCAGGTATTCCTCCCATGTGGCACCTGCCTCAAGCCGCCGGCTGCCTTTCACCTTCACCTCTGACACCAGGGCTGCACTGGCCTCATACACCTGCATGCACAGCCACATGCAATGCAAGCCTTACACCCTAACAACAGGGCCACCCACAACAGGAGAAGCCTGATCCACAACAGGATTTCCATCTGTTGAACCTGTCCACAGCAGGATTGCAACCAGCCCACAACAGGAAACGCCGAAGCTACAACAGGAATGACACCACCCCACAACAGGATGGCAACCAGCCCAAAATAGAGTAAACATTCAAACCAGCCCACAACAAAGAGAGCGCCCCACCACCCCACCTTTGTGGGCCACCCATCCAGCCGCTCGGTCACATGCCCGCCTAGCCACCCCTTTGCCGGCTCAAACCTGCAGGTGAACTCATGTGATTGTTGGCCCCAGATTCGAAGCATGGCACATGCAAGGATGGCAGGGCACCGTGGTTTCCAATCATAGCCCAAGCTAGCGGATCAGCCCGTGACTGGCTAAAGGCTCGTGTCACGTGAACATTAGATCACATCACAGATCAGAAATCAGGGATCGCATCACGATGGGGTCACACCACAGATCACAGGGTTATCACCATGCATGCGCCATGCATGCGCCATGCATGCAATCCTGACGCATGCATGCATCCCTGGACCTCCCATGCCCTCATGTACGCACCATGGCAGCACCGTGTACGCATCACTGACGTTTAGGGTTCAGGGTTACCGTTTCAGGGTTTAGGGTTTCAGGTTCAGGGTTCAGGTTTAGGGTCAAGCGTCTAGGGTCAAGGGTCAAGGTTTTAGAGTTCAGGGTTGAGCGAACGGGTTGAGGGTTCAGGGTTTAGGGTCTATACATAAAACCTCAACCCTATAAACCCCGCACACACCTGAAATCGCGTGTCTTGAGCCGCCGTGACTCTAACCCCCTCCCATCCGCGGCAGCAGCCAGCAGTGCATCCACCTCCTCCTCCAACAGAGCTCCCTCCAGAGCCCCAAACTTCTTGCGTGCAGCCTGGCAGTACACGTGCGCGGGCAGTGCATGTGACAGGCAGTACAGGCTTTTAGGGTTTAAACTCTGTATCCTAAACCCTAAAACCCTAAAACCCTAAAAACCCTAAACCCCGGCAGTATACGTGGCAGTGCACGTCACATTGCGTGCGGCAGGAAGTACGTGTACGAGGCAGCACACACGGCAGGCAGTACAAAGTGACAGGCTGTACATGTGACAGGCAGCACAAAGTGGCAGGCAGTGCAAAGCGGCAGTACAAATTGGGAGTACACATCGTGTAACATGAACATGAACATGGGCCCTACCTTGAGGTCGATGTACGTGCGTTTCCCATGGTCCACGAAGAATGCATGTGAGCTGGCCCCGGAGCCTGAAGGCAACAAAAGGAAAAGGAAACCCTAAAAGGAAAGGGAAGAAAGGCCCAGACTTGTGCTACAGCACTGATGATTTTAACTCCGTCGTATTCCTTGTCATCACAGGAGGATTCCTTGTCTTTGTCGTAGGTGTATGTGGCAACCTTCACTACACCATCAGTAGTTGTTCATGGTTTCAACAGGCGCACTCGTAGTGGCGATGCATTCAAGCAGCTGATGGCTGCAGGGGGCAGTGCAAGGCATGAGAAGACACTGCAAGGCATGGGAAGGCACTGCAAGCACTGCAAGGCACTGGAAGCACTGCAAAGCATGGGTAGCACCGCCTGGAGGGCACGTAAGGAGAACCATGTCGTTCAGCCGTGGCGCAGCAGGATGTGAGCGGGCCACGCACCGTCATAGATGAGTGAGAAGTGGCCGCGATCCCAACCAGGCAGCATGCCGCCGCTACTGCCGCTGGTACTGCCGCTACTGCCGGTACTGCCGGTACTGCCGCCTGCTTGCCCAGGTCCACCTAGCCCCCTTGGACCTCCTCTCCCTTTGCTAGGGCCCCTCTCCCCACCTGCACCTGCCACTGAGTCTGCTGCTGCTGCTCCTGTTGCCACGCCTGCGCTAGGAGTGGGTGGGCCGCCACTGCTGTGTGCACCCATCGTGGTCCGGCGGCTCCCACTGTTGCTGTTCCCACTGCTGCTGGATGCCGCCGCCTTGTGCCCATTCGCGTGGGCGCTTGGAGCCCTGGTGCCGTCTTGCTGCGCTTGGGCAGCGCTGCCATCGTTTGAGGGCGCTGCCACGGCTGGGTGCGTGTTGCTGCTGCCCGGGGAACGTTTGGGTTTGCTACTGCTGTTGCTGCTGCTGCTACTGCCGTTGCTGCCATTGATCCCCATCAGGGTGCCGTCCACACGCACGCGAGACCCCTGCGGAGCACATAGTATACATAGTAGTAGTGCAATGATAATTCTGAACATTAGTATACAGATATCAGAAGCATCAGGGGACTGGCATGAGAGGTTCACACATTAACACATCCATCACACACAAACACAAATCAAACATCCTCAAAACCACACATTCACACATTCACCGCACGCAATCACACAGCCACGTATTTCACTACACACGTCACTTTACTACACAACAGCACGCAATACCTGCTTCCAGATGGTGTAGGTGTCATGCGGCCCATACTTTCTCAGCAGTAGGCCCAGGCCTGGCACAGAGCTTCCCAGCTGCCAGCTGCATGTTGGGAAAGTGCAGCGCAGGGCAGGCTAAACAAAAAAAGGGCCCCTTCTGACCATGCACCCCAAAACCCTTAGCTGAAGCCTAGTTCATGGGACCGTCCCAAGCGGCCGCCAAAGGCCACAAAACCTCAAGCCTCCAACGCTGGACTCTGGGCACCCTAACCCACAACCCTGAGCTCCTGAACACTCAACCTGAGCCCACGACCTACACCCAACCTAAACCCTCAAACCCTGAACCCCGAACCCTCAAACCCTAAACCCTCAGCGAACGGACCTGAGTTGAAGGCTCACATCCGGGAGGCTGCCCAGACGTGCCGCCAGCCCCCTCTGTGCAATCTTGAGCCGTGCACGAGCCTGCACGGTATCAGCTGCCAGCAGCGCTACTGCCATGTCACGGTCCCCGCGCTGCGGCCACAGCACGGCACAGCACGGCATGGCACACCTCAGCACAGCGCAGCACAGCACGTCGCAGCGCGTCCGCTCACAGCAGGGCACGGCTCAAGCCCGTCCAGGGCAACACAGCACAGGGCAGCACTTGTGCAAAGTGACACAAAACAAATTTTCAGCACAGCACAGCACAGCACAGCACAGCACAGCACAGCACAGCACAGCACAGCACAGCACAGCACAGCGCAGCATATGCAGCATGTGCAGGAAACAAAACAACAGAATGCAGCACGTGCAGGAAACAAAACAACAGCAGCACCAAAAACAACAACAAACGTTTTGGAAAATCACCTCCACGGCCTCGTGCACCGGCCGCCAGCCTGCCCCATTGCGAGTGGCTGCAGGCGCTCCTGCCTCCAGCAATGTGGCCACTGCTGCTGCATGGCCCCGCATCACAGCCACATGCAGCGCCTGCGGTTGCTCGCATGGGCATGAGCATTACACAACAACACAGCGGCGCTGATCACACCTTTCAGCTGCTTGCTGGAAGTGCCACATGCGGATCTCTTGGCACATGGGGGGTGCAAGGGCCGTGCACATAGGAGCATGCAAAGCACGGGTACCACCAGTGAGCCCTGCACCCCATGCTGCAGATCTTGTGATGGCATAATCCCAGGGGCCGCAAGATGTGGCCGTGCAACATCTGGTCGTGCAAGATGCGGTCGTGCAAGATCTGGTCGTGCAAGATCTGGTCGTGCAAGATCCGGTCGTGTCAGATGTGGTCGTTGAGATCTGATCATGTGATAGTGCGAGGGAGCTGGGTGGTTACTCTACAGTGAGTGAGGAGAGAGTGAGGGTGGCGATGAGGGTGATTACCCTGGCCAGGGCCATTCTTCTGCAGCTGGTTTGGGACATCATACACAGAGCCCAGAAGCACGTGGTGGAGGGATCAGTGCGTCTCTCACCGTGTTGCCTTGTGGATCCCATGCCTTGAGCTGTGGCCTGGTCATGGGCCCCCCATCGGGTCCGCCATGTGCCAGCAGCTGTTTCAGCAACTCAGCATCACCCTCAAATGCAGCCCTGCATGTGACATGTCGATGTGTGTATAGCGGGTTCAACCGTGCAAAACTATGCAATGATGAAACGATGATGTCAGTGTGTGTGCATGTATGGTCCATGCCCAAGCTCGGTGCAGTGATGGTCAAGGGGTAGATCGCTCATGCTGGTCGTTCATGCTGCAAGCGGCCTGTCATGAGCACATGCTGAGACGACGAGCATGCCGCATGCCCAGCAATGCCTACAGAATATGCTGCACCACATGTTGCATTCGCTGCATATGTACATGTGCACATGTGCACACACGGTATGTGCACATGTCTCATGAGTCATGATCCTGTGCATGATGCACCCTGCATGTGCAATGTGCATCCATTGCCTGGCTTTGTTTCTGCACCTGTGCAGCTCATACTGCTCCGCATTGGGCGTGCTTCCGTGATCCGCGGATCCGTCAATGTTGGGCTGGACTAGGTTTTCATCTCCACCGTGGTCCCCAGTTGTCACCAAGGGTTTAAGATCAGCGAATGGCAGCCTTTCTTGCGCATCTTCAATCCAGTCCTCCTGCGCATCAGCCCACTCTTCCTCTTCTCCATCCATCCTCGCTAAAGCTAACTAGGCAGCATTTCTGGTTTCCGGGATGGGTTGCAACGGGCAACGGACAGTGGGCATGCTCTCTCTCTCTACCACACTTCTTGATGAGGCACATTACGAGCTGAGACGCAACGAGGCTGCGCATGAGGAGCAGCCACGCATTTGATCAATTTTGAAGCAAGTGAACAACTACTTTTCGCTGTTTCCATGACACACGAGGCTTGAGCATGCTGCAGCAACGGTCTGTATGAGCTGGTTGGCCTACGACCAGCCTTGAAAATGGGCAGAGCCATGATGTGTGGGCACGGTGTGTGTGTTGCGCCCATGCGCCCCGCCCCACGCGCCTTGTGCCATGCGCCATGCGGGGCTCTCAGGACAGCACATGCATCCTCAGCCTTGATGCACAGCGCAGCGCTGCAGTGCCATCACACTATTTCAACCACTGCTGCACCGGCTGCTGTTGCTGCAAACCCTCGGTGTGCGTCTGGCAGCTCAACAGCACTTTGCAGCACCACGGCCCTGCAC
This sequence comes from Haematococcus sp. NG2, assembly GCA_004335575.1. Classification (NCBI taxonomy): domain Eukaryota; kingdom Viridiplantae; phylum Chlorophyta; class Chlorophyceae; order Chlamydomonadales; family Haematococcaceae; genus Haematococcus; species Haematococcus sp. NG2. Next base: position 1,400,051 of record QAXD01000207.1, on the reverse strand, counting down.
AGCACATTCCGTGCTGAAACCACTTCCAAGCAGTGGGATGTCAGCAGCAGCAACAGTACTGGCTGTGTCAGCAGGAACGGTCGCGGCACTGGCAATTTTGGCAGGAACGGTTGCAGCAGCAGCGACAGCGGCGGCAGCAGCAGCAAAGGGAACCGCAGCAGTGGCAACAGCCGCCGCAGCAGCAACAACAGCAGCAGCCATGCCATTACGAACAGCAGCAGCAGCAGCAGCAGCAACAACAACGACATCAGCAGCAACAACAGCAGCAGGCGTGCCATTACAAACAGCAGCAGCAGCAGCAGCAGCAGTGGCCGTGGCAGCAGCAGCAATAGCAGCGCCCACCTCACGCTTCCTCTAGGTGCCTGGGCCACAAGTATCACGTGCTTTGACCCACAGCGCACAGCCGCCGCAGCGGCCGCGGCATCAGCACAGGATCAGGGGGTACAGATCCAGATGGACATCCTGGGCTTCTTGTTGTCCAGCCCCTTAGCCTCTGCTGCTGTTGCAGTGCTGGCGCTGGCTGTGGTGCCGCGGGTTGTCAAGGTGCGAGGCAGCTGTGTGGTAACAATGACAACAATAACCATGTATTGATGATGATGAATAGCATAACATACCCGCACAACATAACATGACAGCGGCGTATCACAGCTTTCAGCTGCTGAGGCAGCTGTGTAGGGAGCATCGACTTACTGATAACGTGTTATCCAGTACTGCATTCACGCAATGCCATTGTACAACCCGTGATCCTTTAGAAAAGCCCATTTCATTCAGTTCCACGATTCAGTTCCAACCAGTTGCTGCATCAAGATTATGCCCATTTCATGCAGTTCCAACCACTTGCTGCATGCAGGGCGCAGTGCGCGGGGTGGTGGTGCCCCTAGGGGTGGGGCTGGCAGTGGTGTACACGGCCACCCATGTGGATCAAGTAGCAGCTGCTCTTATTGCCCTGTTTGGCTGGGTGGAGGATCACCCCACACTCACCTCTGCAGTCATCCTGACCACCACCGCCCTCTTGCTGCTGCCCACGGTGGGTGGGGGTGTGAGGTGTGAGGTGTGGGGTTGTGAGGTGGGAGGAGGGAGGTGGGAGGGGTGAAGGTGTGGGAGTTTGAGGTGTGAGGTGTTAGGTGTGGGAGTGGGAGGTGGGGAAGTGTAAGGTATGAGGTGTGAGGTGTGAAGTGTTACGTGGGGCCCATCATCAAAACACGCTGAAGGCGCAGCTGCAGTTTCTTGGGTGGAGCTGCAGGGTGGGTGGGGATCAAGCGCTCCTGATGCTCAGAGTGTAGAAGTTGCGGCTGCCATGTTGTGCGTCACATGCTTGTTCATGGCTTCCTTTTCAGTGCCCGTTATACGATCATGCCCTTACCTTGCTTTTACCCCCATTTGGCGTGACACTGAGTGTGCCCGTGTGCGTTGTATCCCCTGGGACTGGCTGCAGGTCGTGTTGGCCGCCTGCGCGTTTGTAGCCCTGGTGCTGCTCTTCTCAGCAGTGACTGCTGAGCTGCCGCCTCTGGCACCGCCACCTCAGCAGCAGCAGCAGCAGCAGCAGCAGCAGCAGCAGCAGCAGCAGCAGCAGCAGCAACGGCAGCAGCAGCAGCCGCAGCGGCCGTTTGCGCGGCCTGGCATCGTGCCCACCACACCTGTGGTTCCATGGCAACTGCCGGCACCAGCAACTGCACCTGCTGTGTCCAGTGGGCCGACTGAGGAGCGGATGCAACAGATCTTAGAGCGGTCATAGATCTTAGAGCGGTCACGGATCTTAGAGCGGTCGTAGATCTTGGAGCGGTCATAGATCTTAGAGCGGTCACGGATCTTGGAGCGGTCGTAGATCTTGGAGCGGTCGTAGATCTTAGAGCGGTCATAGATCTTAGAGTGGTCGTAGATCTTAGAGCGGTCGTAGATCTGAAGAGCGGTCACAGGTGTTAGAGTGGTCATAGATCATAGAGCGGTGATAGGTCTTAGAGTGGTCATAGATCGTAGAGCAGTCATAGATCTTAGAGCGGTCGTGAGCATGCGTTGTGGCTGAGGCTGTGCAAGCGACACGCAGCTAAGTGCAAAGGCTGCGCATCGAGCCCAGCTGGACCCATGCCTTCAGGTCCAGTGTCATAGCAAACAGAAGCTGGCAGTTTAGACGAAGCTCAACTCGCCTGAACACCTAAGCTATCTTGAAGTTCCATGTTAGCCAGAGCTGCATGCCCCCATCTGAACTGTCCATGTGCTCCAGGGAAGTGTTCTATTGTTGTGTAGAGCTGCTCCAGTGCCAATGCGCAGATGAATGAGATGACACCACTGTTGCAGCGTGCTGAACCAACCAGCTGCCTCCAAACACAAGGAGGCAGCTGCAACTGCCATATCTTAGGCCAGCAGATTCGTCACGCATACATGTACAAATGCGCAGCAGCTTTGCATGCATGTGTGCGCAAGCAGCACACTACTGTGGACATGCTGCCTCGCATGCATGACTATGCTACAGGGACAACCATGCAAGGCATGCATGCTCCGTCCAGCAAGGAAAGGAGTTTCATGTAAACCACCTTTTCCCTGATTGAACGGTTAAACCTGCTGCAGCGTTGGTTTTTATCCTGCTTGGCACACTTGGGGCTTGACGTTCCTTCGCTTATCATAACTGCAGTTGACCCCCATACCTGCCTGCCGATCTGACATTACTATGATACAGCAGATCGATATACAGACGACAGTGCGAATCAACTGAAGCGGTTTGCGAGCGCCTTTGGCACGTGACGCTTCAGCGCGTCTACAAGGGCCAATAAATCACAGCTTGTTTCAAAGCCTGAACGGCAACTCTGGCTTCGCAGCTGGTGGCGCTGCACCAGCAGGGTTTGAGCTAAACCCTGACGTCTGTACATCAGCAGCAGTGCTGGTTCGACGCTGCATTCCGTGATTCATGGACGCGAATATACACTATTTCACCAGCCTCATCCCGAAAGGGGCGCCCTGGCAGCATGATGTGTCGCCAGCTGCACAAGTCGGTGTGCTTGCACGGGTAGGTGCTGCATGCATGGCATCAGCATTGTGACAACAGGGCAGGGGCTGTTTGTGCTGCAGCATGCCAGCCAGCATTATGGCTGTCAGCCGGCATGCATGCTTGCGTTCATGCGCACATGCACAGCATGGTGTGATGGGCAACAAACAGCAGTTGAGTGTCTGTTAGGCAGTCTCAATGCTCCCTGCCATGTAAGAACAGGGTTGCATCACACATTTTCATTCTCATACTGAAGGTGCTCAATCACTACAGCTCAAACACACTCACCTTGTGCCACCAGCTTACCCTGTGCACTGCATTGCACTGTGCCCCATCGCTGGAGCAGGTGCCGGGCTTCGCCACTGCTGCACATGCAGCATGTGAGGCGCTTAACCTGGACCCAGACACAGGCAGGCTCACACTTTCACTCCCAGCAGTACAGCACAGCAGTACAACCGGCAACGGGCACACCGCTGCCAGTCAGACCAGCGCCCCGTCAGGCAACCCTGCGTCACCCCTCACACTGGATGCCGCGGGACATGGCTTCATGACCGCCACCCTGGCATGGCTGGTGTCTAATCAGGCAAGCAGTGCCAATGGCAGCAGCAGTAGCAGCAGCACCACCAGCGCTGGCAGCAGCGTCGGCAGCAGCAGCAGCAGCGGCAGCGGCAGCAGCAGCGGCAATACAGGCGGTGGCAGCCCTGGCAGTAGCGGTACGACTTGCGGTACAACTGGTGGTATGACTTGCGGTACAGCCTCTGTACCGCCTGTGCGGTCCATCCTGCTGGATCGCATGCTGCCGCAGCTGCTGCAGTGTAGCTGCGCAGTACAAGTGGGGGAGGTGGCGTCAGGGGGGCCTCGAGGCAGTACAGCCAGTGACAGTACAGTCCCAGGGGCAGTACGGGCCAACCGGGGGGGCATGGAGCAATCCCAGGGCAGTGGGCAATGGGCAGGTGCAGGGCGAAGAGAGGCCTGGGTTGCCCCTGAGGATGTGGGATACTGGTGGGTGGGGCTGGTGCTTCAGAGTGCAGTACGCAGTGCCTGGCCAGGGCCTTCGGGTGCCAGTGTGGGAGCAGGTGTTGGTGCTACTGCTGCTGGTGCTAGTGCTAGTGCTGGTGCTGGTGGTGGTGGTGGTGGTGGTGGTGGTGGTGGTGCTGGTTCCGCCGCCGCCGCCGCCGCCGCCACAGCCGCTTCCGCGGCTGCCGCTGCTGGTGCTACTGCACCACCGGCAGGTGGGTTCACAGCCGGCGCATCTGTAGGTACCATCATCCTGGAGCTGCCAGGCCCAGCTGCAGCCCTGGCCACCGCATGCCTAGGAGTCCTAGGTGTGGGTGAGGGTGGTCACGTTGCAGCAGCTGTGGGGCTTGGCCATGGACGAAGCAGCACACCGCAGCAGCAGAAGCGGCAGGGGCAGCAGCAGGATACCGTGCCCTTCGCCACCGCTGCTGCGCTGTGCGGCTTGGGCCTCTTGCTGACCCATGCAACGGCACTGGTGGCACAGCTGCGTGCTGATGCAGCGGCCGCAGCAGCGGCTGCAGTCAGTGGAAGGGGTAAGGGCGGTCCCCTGCGCAACAACAGGGCTAAAGGCGGGGCAGGCAGTGCAACAGCCACATCTGACAATCTCACTGGAAGTGCACCGGGCAGCACTACGCCTGATGGTCCCCCAGCGGTGCAAACAGGCGCTGAGCTGGCGGCAGTAGTACGCCAGGCAGTACAGGTGCTCACCCAGGGTCTGACATCACGCTGGGGTGAGTGTGCGTACTGCTGTGGGGGTACTGCTGTAAGCGTACTGCTGGCCATGCGCTGCTGCGGGTGTGCTGCAGGATAATGGCAGTACGGTGTGGTGCCTTGACTCCAGCTCTCTCTCTTTATGTGATGCTCAAGAGGCTCGGCGTTCAGGGCATTACTAGGGGACTGCTTTATCCCCATGGCATTCATCCGTGCACCTGCTCGCCGCTTGCGCCCATGCACCGACGTGCTCAGACATCCATGCGCCCATGCGTCCATGCGTCCATGCGCCCATGCGTGCGCACTCGCCTCCGCAGGGCCCGGTGTGCGGCATGAGGCATGCGGTGTGCTACTGCCTGCAGCTTTGGACGCTGCTGCCGCGCTACTGCCCCATGCTGAGTACGCAGCAGCTGCCGCGCAGCTGCTGCATGCGGTGTGTGCGGGCCCAGCAGATGCTGCGTATGCAGGCGTGGGAGGAGCAGCTGCAGAGGCGGGGCATGCACTCACTGTGTGTGTGGCATTGGAGGCCCATGTGATGGCTGGCTGCTGCTGCCCTGCACCAGCACCCCCCTCATCCTCTGCCCCACCCTCCCCTGCGCTGCATGCGCTGCACCAGCTGATTTTCTGGGGCCTAGGAGCCCGGGACTCACATGCACGAGCCCGTGCTGTGCACCTCCTGGCGGCGTGTGTCAGCGCTGGTGTGGCGCCAGTAGTGCATGGCTGGGGGCACAACCATTGGCTGGCTTGGATCCGGATCTACCGCGCGCAAGAGGAACATGTGCTTCATCTCATCCAGCCCTTGTGGGATGATGCTGCATGGGGCTGGGCCAGGCTGGCGGCAGACGGCCTGGGCAGTACGGATTGCAGTACGGGACGCAGTACAGATCGCAGTACAGATTGTGGTACAGACTGCGGTACAGATCGCAGTACAGATCGCAGTACAGATCGCAGTGCGGACTGCAGTAAGGATCACAGCACGGTTTGCACTGCAACAGGCAGCGGCGGTGCTGCCGCTGCTGCTGGTGGTTGCACAGTCAGCACAGCCGAGGCAGCAGTACAGTGGTTGGGTGTGCTGGCGCAGCGGGGTGCGGCACACAGCAACGTGTCAGTGCGGCGGCTTGGTCTGATGGGTGTGTTGGGGCTGCCTGCGGAGCTCGTGGCATGTGTGGTGCAGGTGCGTGGTCCCACTCACCTCCTCCTCAGCTTACCATAATCGATATAAATTGATTGATTGCTTGATGATTGATGAATAAATGAGTAAACCCGGAACCTTGGACCCGGGCCCTTGTAGCCTGCACCCTAACCCTGAACACTGACTGTCCAAGCCCTGAACACGAACCCGGGCGGGGCGTGATAGGGTAGGGCGGCTGTTTCTGGCCTTGTATTGTCATGGTAGTTCCCACTTACCCAAGACACTCACACAGTTAACCGCACACCATGCTTCACATTCCTAATATCTCATATCTGAATCAAACCCAATACCGCATACCTCAAACTCCCATATCTCATAGCTTATGCCTGGATACAGCCCCATACCGCATACCTCAAGTGTCTTGTATCTTCATACCCCATAACTGGATACAGCCTCATACCTCATACCCGGATACGCCCTCATACCTTGTACTGTATGGTCCCACAATGTCCCGCAGGATGGTCCCGCATGGGCGCGGCTGCGTGTACTGCTGCTGGAAGCTGTACTGCCTGCGTTTGAGTCTGACAAGCTGGTGGGGGTGGGCGCAGGCGGCAGTGCTGCGGCACGCACGGTGCGTGGCATGGCTGACTTTTTGGGATGTGACCCTGGGGCCCCATGGTGCTTCCTGTGACAGAACAGTGTTCTGCTGTAGCTCTTACACTTATACTGTTAATGGGTGGGGGCGTATGCAGCGCTTGATGCTCCTGGGGTGGGAGCCTGTGAACCTGGGATCCTGTTGTTGCTGTAGGGTTGGGGCACTTTGCTGCAGAACTCTCAGGGCTGAGGGTGATGCGAAGCGTGGCATGGCTGTTGGGCTGGAAGCCTGAGGCCCCGTGGTGCTTCCTGCGAAAGAACAGCGCTCTGCTATAGCACCTCCACAACCAAAGGTTGATGGCTGTGTCGTGCTCCTTTCACATTCCCTGTCGTAAATCCCAAACCCTAGACCCGAAATTCTAAACCCCAAACCCTACTCCCTGCACCCTCTCTCCCGCAGGCACGCATCACACTGGAACTGCAGTCTGCCCTGTCCACATTCCTCGCCCACTGTCTGACAAGCTGTACTGCAGCAGTACAAGCAGTACAAACAGGCGGTACAGGCAGTACAGCAGGCGGTACAGGCAGCAGCAGCGGTGCCAAGCAACTGCTGACAGACGTGCTGGCTGCGGTGGCTGAGGTGTCACAGCGTGCACCAACCGCTGTTGTACTGCTGACCGCGGTTGCGCACGCATGTGAGGCAGCTTCAGCAGTACAGCAGTACAGCAGCGGTACAGGCAGTACACATGGGGCAACGCAGTCATTGGGTTTGATGAGTGAGGAGGACTTAGCGGTACACATCGTACCGCTGGCAGACCGCGTCTCATTCCTGAGGCCCGCATGGCAGACGCGGGACGCGCACGCGGCGCTACTGCGTGTCACAGCCGCGTGTGTACCGCCCAACTGTACCGCTGTACCGGCTGTACTGTCCCTGGTTGCCGCTACTGCTGTTGGGTGTGTGGCTGGTGCAGCGGCACCCGAGCCCCCACCAGTCAACCCCCCAGGCCTTGCGATCACTGTCACAGCCAACCCCACGTCACAGCCGGCGGCCACGGCTGGCAGTGACGGCAGTAGCGGCAGTAGCAGCAGTAGCGGCAGTAGCGCATGGCAGGCGGCGGCAGTAGCAGGGGCCGTGGGCGCAGGGCCTCGGGTCATGGCATGTGAGCGGGACAGCTGTACTGCCTGTGTCGCTACTGCCGGCCCCCGGGTAGCCGAATGGCTCAGCCTTGTACTGCTGGGGAGCGGTACAGGTGCTGAGTCAGCAGGGGATGAGGGGGGCGGCAGTACAAATGGTCCACTGGGCCTTTGGCTGCAGCAAGCCCTGACACAGAAGAGTGAGGTTGCCTCATCTGGAGGGGTGCCTTCAACACCAGCTACAGCACCGGTGACCGGCATCACAGAGCTCTTGGCTCAGCTCCGGGCCCTAGCAGCGCTACTGCCACTGCTGCCGGCGGCTGCATCACATGTGGTGGGGCATGTGCTTAGGTCAAGCGGCTCAGCACCCAACACCCTAACCACCTGCCTGGCAGCGTGTGTGCTGCGTGCTGCTGTTGCAGCAGCGGGCAACAGCGGCAGCGGTGGCGGCTCAGCCAGAAAAGCTGCAGGCCGTACACCTCTGGCTGCTGCTGCAGCTGCTGCAGTGGCCACACTGCCGGGCCAGCTAGCAGTGCTGGGCCAGCGGGCTTTCCCTGACGCGTGCAGCAGTACCGGCAGTACGGACACCGGCAGCAGTACAGGCGGTACAACAGGCAGTACAACAGGCGGTACGGGTGCAGTACAGTGTGGGGCCATGTGGCTCGGGTGGCTGGCAGCCGCTGCAGTGGCTGCACTGGAGTGGGAGGGTCATCATGCGCAGGACGTACCACCACCATATGACACTCCAGTAGCAGCAGCAACAACAACCACAACAGCAGCAGCAGCAACAACAGCAGCAGCACCAGCAACATCAACCACAACAACCACAACCACAACAGCAGCAGTAGCAGTCAGCACTACTGCCACCTATTCCCCTGCTTTATGTACCGTCAGCAGTCTGCTGTGTGGTTGGCTGCCCCAGGCTCACGCTGCCCTCACTGCTCCCACTGCTCACTCAGCTGCTGGCAGTAGCGCGGGCGCCAGCAACCCCACACATGCCACGTTGCTGGCAGCTGAGCTGTGCCTGCTGGCACACTGCAGCAGTAGCGGTAGTAGCAGTGGCAGTAGCGGTGGCAGTAGCAGCAGCAGTAGCGGCAGTAGCGCGGCTGTACAGGGCGGGGAGGGAGGTGAACGGGCCGCGGCAGTAGCGGCAGCAGCGGGCGCCATCCTGGTGGCCCTCAGCCGTGACGGCAGTAGCAGCGCAGCGGGTGCTGCTGCCGCTACTGCCGCTACTGCCGAGCCGCGGCTGCGCGTCATGGCCGCGGCGGCGCGGCTGCTGTTACAGGGCGGGCAGGGTGTTACAGGGGGGCAGGGGAGCAGAGAGGCGCGGAATGTGCTGTCTGACAACGACCGCCGCCGCGTGTTTGCCAGGTGAGGCGGCACACACCGTGCCTGAACAGGCAAACTCTGCGTGTTTTTGTTACGGTACCCTCCGTAGTTGTGCTGCGGTTGTGGTGCCGTGTGTTGGATATCGCCCCCAAACATCCCAACCCTTACCCCTTAAACCCTAAGCCCATAACCCCCAAACTCCGAGCCCCAAACCCTGACCAACCCTAACACTAAAACCCAAACCCTAAACCCTAAACCCAAAAAAGCAAAATATAAAAACCTTAAACCCTAAACAACCCTAAACCCCAAACCCTAAACCACCCTAAACCCTAAACAACCCTAAACCCCAAACCCTAACCGACCCTAAACCCCAAACCCTGAACCACCCTAAACCCTGGCCGCAGTGTGTGTGAGGAGCTGTCATGGGTAGGGGAGGAGGAGCCATGTGCTGAGTCAGCACTTTTGGAAGTGGCCGCCGCCACTGCCCCCGTCTTTTCCCCTGCCTGCCATGATCCCATCGCCTCCCCTGCCGCCCAATACGAAGTCACGAGCAACACAGCTGGCAGCCCAGGGGGTCCCCTGTCCGAGGCCCAGGCTGGGGAGATGGCTGCCTTCCTCGCCGCGGCGGGGGGGCTGTTACGGGGAGGTGGCCGGAAGCTGCCCGCCCCGGCGCTTGCACGCCTCGTGTCCCTCGCCTTCCACCCGGCCCTCTTCACCTCGGCCCGTTCGCCTCCGCCTGCTGGCGGTACTACTGCTGGTACTGCTGATGGCACTGCTGGCGGTACTGCTGCTGGTACTGCTACTGTCATTACTACTGCCAACAGTACTGCTGCCGGTATGGCTGGTACCACTGCTGGCGGTACAACTGCCAGTACTGCTACCAGTACTGCCGGTACTGCTGCCGGTACTGCTGCTGCACGTACTACCGCTGCCGGTACGACTGGTGGCAGTACAACTGCCGGTACGACTGCCAACAGTATTGGCGGGACTGCTGCCACCAGCCTGCGGGCCCTGGTGCTGACCCGGGCGCTGCCCGCCGCACTTTCCCAGGGCGGCGCCCGCCTCGCGCTCGCTACTGCTGCCCACCT
>QAXD01000207.1:1360808-1377768 GCA_004335575.1 Haematococcus sp. NG2 | reverse complement strand
CCCCCACCCCCACCCATGCTGCCCCCGGCCATCACTTTCTCTTTGCGTGCCACCCAGTGTGCAATCAGCTGCTGAAGGGAGTAGTTGGGAGCCTGTGGTTGGGAGGAAGGGTTCCAGGAACAGGGGGTTGACTGTTATTGATTAGCTGCAAGGGAAAGGATGAAGGGGGGATGGCTTGACCGTTGGCTGCAAGGGACAGGATGAAAAGAGGCTGAATTGAGAGGGATTTCTAACTGGAGGGATTACCAATGGAGATTGGAGCCCAGAAACATCTGTGAAACGCCCTGTTATTATTATTGTTACCAGATTGGAGCACCACCCGGCGCCTGACCCACACATCATGGCGCATGCACGCTCCCCCTCACACTTCAATCTCATCTTGAGCGGCACAAGCCCTGATGGGGCCACACATAAAACAGGCATATGATGCCACCACCACCAGCAACAACAGTGCATGCACACGCACCCTTGCGTGTGGCACCCCATCTCCACCACTAGCTCCACCCCGTACCCGTGGCTTGATTTACCCCCAGCGCCTGACCCACACATCATGACCAGATTTGCAACACACCCCTCACCCGTGAGTTGATTCACCCCTGAGCCCCACCCAGCCCCTGCCAGCACGTATCATGACCAGGTTAGCAACGCACGCCTTACCCGTGACTTGATTTAATCCCTGAGCCCCACCCAGCCCCTGCCAGCACGTATCATGACCAGGTTAGCAACGCACGACCTATCCGTGACTTGATTTAACCCTGAGCCCCACCCAGCTCCTGACCCACACACAATGACAACATCAGCGACCCAGCCCTTACCCGTGACTTGATTTTCTCACGGCACAAAGGGCAGTGCGATTTGTGGTTGCGCTCGATATGGGAGGTGGTGCATGCCGTGCAGAACGTGTGGCCTGCGAGGTGAGGTGGGTTTGAAGGGGGGGGGATGTTAGGGTTTGAACTTTGGAAGGGAGGTTTTAGGGTTTGAAGTGTACGGGATACGGCTCACGCAGTCCAGGTTTTAGGGTTTAAGTAACGTGTTTAGATCACCGATGGTTCAGTGTTTGATACAATGTTTGAAGGAACTGCACAAACCTGGTGACTGCATCAACCGCAGCCCACAGCATCCAAGTGCTATAATGCACACGCTGTCACCCATCACCCACCACCCACCGCGGGCAAGTTTAGGGTTTGATGTAACCCCAACCTAAACCACCACCCACCACCACCCACCGCAGGGCACCAGCAGCTGAGGTGCTCGGTCAGGTGGGACCATGAGCTCGTAGCAGATGGGGCAGCTGTTCTGAGCCTCCAGCTCCTGAGCATGTAAGTCAGCCAGTCAGTCAGTCAGTCAGTCAGTCAGTCTATGAGGTCTCATACGCCCTCTTGCCAAGCGTGTGTCAAGGGAGGGGTGCCTCAGGGGCTGCTCAGCAGGTAACCCCACAAGCTCTTCTGTATTGCAGGCAGCGGGTGAGTGTGCGAGTGGTGAGTGAGCAAGTGAGCAAGTGAATGAGTGACAACAAGAGGCGAGAGTGAAGGAGTCGGTAAACGAGTGAGTGAATGAGTGAGTGAGTGAGTGCGTTTATACTCAAAAAACAAAAATTACATTGAATCTGGCGCACGTGCACGCACCTTGGCTAGGAAGCCGTCCAGTGCCGCGCCCTGTGCAGCTGCACGCGCCTGCCACCCCTCCGACTCCCTCTGCCAGTAATGACAACAGTGATAACAACAGGTGGAACAGCAGTAATAACAACAGTCATAGCAAACAGTAATAGAAACAGTCATAACCACAGTAATAACAACACTAACAACAAACCGTAGGAGCCGCGCCAGAAAAAAGGGTTCAAGTGAGTCAGGGTTTGAGTGCAATGGTTCAAGGGTTTGAGGCTGCAGCGAGCGGGGATGATTATTAGAAGAGGAGGCCGGAGGAATCGCAGCACCTCGTTTGGCGAGAAACACTGCTGCAAGTCAAGTCAAGAGTGGGGCCTAAACCCTCAACAACCACACCTGCAGCTCCACAATCAGCTCAAACTGACCAACGAAGTAACTAACCAACCATTTGAGCCACCAACCAACCAACCAACCAACCAACCCACTAACCAACCCACCTGCAGCTCCACACGCAGCTCGTCACGCAGCCTCTCTGTGATGCGCTCCGTCAGCTTATCAATCACCTGCCAGGTCAGTTGGACTAGGTATTGGTTAAGTCTCGCTCTGTAATGGGATGCGTTCGCAGGCACCTCATTTGCTCAGGGTGTGAGAATTTGTCATCTGGCATACTCAAGGGGTTCAGGTTTGCGAAGGGTCAATGGTTTCAGGGTTCACACCTCACCTCCTAAGGGTTTAAGGCCAGGTTCAGGGTTTCAGGTTCAGGGTCAAGGTTCAGGGTTTAAAGTTCATGGTTTCATTTGTTTATAAGGGTTCAGGTTCGAGTTCCCATCCTCGGTCCCCATCTTGGTGCAGGTTCAGGTCAGGTCCATCTCCCATCTCAGTTCAGGTTCGGGTTCAGGTTCAGATTCAGGCTCAAGGTTCAGGGTTTCAGGTTCAGGGTTCCCATCCTCAGTTCCCATCTCACCTGCTCCGGCCTCACCCCTGGGGCCCCCCCTAGTGGTGCAAGCCCTGGCTGTGGTTGGCCTCCCATGCCTGCTGCTGCTGTGTGTGCTGTGCTGTGTGATGAGCCAACGCTGGGTGTGCGTGCCCCAGGTGCTGCTTGAGGTGCCAGAGGTGCTGCTGCAGCTGCATGTGTTGGGTAGGTCGCTGCTCCCCCGGCAAGAAGTCCTGTAGTATTAGCTGGCTGATGGCTGGCTGGGAGGTAGCCCTGTGCTGAGTAGGCCTGCTGCCCTGCTGCGCCATAGCTTCCTGCTTGTTGAGGGGGCAGGGCGTAGTGACGGCAAAGCATGTGCACGCAGCGAGCATGTGCATGCGTGTGCATGCACGCATGGGCGCATGGATGATCATGCAGGGGTGAGTGCGTGGCAGGATGCGAAATGGCACTCTGCGGTAATGATGAGCAGCAACATACATCTGCGCCGTGCGCTGGCATCAGCGACTGCATACCATGCTGCAATGTGCAGTGTGATGTGTTCATGCAGCGCATGCATGTGTAGGATTGGGCCACTGGGGTTGGGCTGGGGCTGGGGCACGCAGGGTGGGCATGTGCATTTCCTGACCTAAGCTATGAACGGTCACAAGTGCATGGAATGCATGGTCAAACCATCAAGGAACCCATGCATGCTGAGCATGCAACCCTGCACCTGCATCCAAGGGGGCAAGCTCCGCCATGACGCGTTCCCTGTCCATCTCCGCCTGACGCTCGCGCATCCATCGCTCCCGTTTGTCTCGAAGCTCCTGCAGCTTCGCGTCCCTGTCCATGGTTTCGTTCGGAGGCCCGGATCACAACACAACGTTAATTTCAACGCTCCATGTCTCTTGTGCAAGACTAATCTTCAGAGGATGCTGACAAGGGCTTTTGTGGAGGTTTGTGTGATTTTCAAGAAGTGCTGCTTCGCCCCCAGACGTGCTCGGGCGTGCTCCCGCATCGAAATCGTCTCAAAAGCACGTCCACAACTTTGAAATGGTGTTGGAGCATGAGTACTATGGCACCAGGCACGTTTTCGACGTGGATGCGGAAATGGACCTGGACATCCCAAGCGTTGTTAAAATGGCAGCTGTGGGCTATGAGGACCTGTTGGTGATGGTGAGCGGCAGTACCTTGCCTGCCCCACGCAGCCAGTGCGGCCCGGTGCAAGGGGGCAAGCACAACGATGTCTCATACGTTGGATTGTGCTGCTGCCTATGATTTGGCGCGTGCTGGCGCTCCCGGTGGGCCCCACACCAAACGCCACACCGATCGCGACGGTTGGCAGGGAAAGGCGCGATGCGGGCGATGCGGCTCGGAGGCGCCACCATCGTTCTTACCGGCTATATCCGCGTCGTTTTCACGCTCGCAGGATGAGGATGTGCCAGGGTATGGTGGTGCTGGCGCCATGGACACAGCATGCAGCACCCCCCATGCTGCTGCTCCTCTCACCGCCCAATTCTTGGCCAGTAGCACACGCCCTCTACATCCACATCACGCCTTCCCTGGCCCCATGCCCAGCCCACCTTTCCCCACGTCCCAGCTCTTCCCCCCTGCTACTGCCGCCCACCCCGCCACACGTGCCCAACCACCCCAACCGCCCCCGGCCGTCACAGCCCCCAACTTCAGCCCACCCCTGGCTGTGGGAGCAGGGCCACTCCCAGGGGGTGTGGTGGGGCACAGCAGCCGGGGACGTCAAGGCTTAACAGGCCCCACTGCTAATGGCAGGCAGCAGCAGCAGGCTGAGGGGGCAGAAGAGGCAGAAGAGGAGTTGGAGCTGCAAAGTGCTGTGCTGCTGCACCCCCTGTACCCTCGGCTTTTGGAAGCCCTCAGCGCGTGCCGCAAGGTGCGTGTCCAGATCATGACTATCGTAATAGATAATAATCTCACGGCGTTTCAAGATCATGCGTGCAAGGTAACAATGGTGCAAGGAGAAGACACGCACGCTATCATTACCTTGTTTAGGGTTTAGGGTTTAGGTTTAGGGTTTAGGGCAGTACCGCACGGGTAGAGGTACTGCAGCCCACATGCATTTGTACAATACAATTGTGCCTAAACCCTAAACCCTAAACCCTGAACCCTGAAACCTAAACCCTAAACCCTAAACCCTAAACCCTGGTTATAAAGCTCCCAGCACACATGCCGCATCCCAGGCACCATCACACCCCCATCCACACCCTCCCTCCTTTCCCACCCCCATGTGGCGTTTTCAATAATGACAATACTAGCACGTGGTATTTTCAATAATGACAATACTAACATCTGTGAAACGCCGTGTTATTACCGGTATTATTATTAATACTAGCACGGCGTTTCACAGGTGTGTTAAGTGAGGTGGTGTTTCAACCCCTTTTTGTCCTTCCCACCCCCAGGTGGGCAAGAGCGGCCCCGAGATCTCCGCCCTGGATGCCAGCTGCATGGCCGCCAAGGCGGATGCAGCCGTCCGAAGGGAAGAGGCTGCACAGGCCGCCTTGGCTGCAGCACGTGCTGGGTCTTCAGCTGCAGGGGGGCGGCCGGCGGCTGCACGGCCCACCCCTGACCCCGACCTCACCGAGTTCCTGGTGAGGGTGGGGGGGTTATAATAGGGGCTCGAGGGCTTAGGGTTTAGGGTTTAGGTTTTAGGGCTGAGGGTTTAGGGTTTAGCGTGTAGTGTTTAGTGTTCAGTGTTTAGTGTTTTAGGTTTTAAGGGTGTAAGGTTTACTGTTTAAGGGTTGAGGGTTGATGATTCATGGTCTGGTTGTTTAGGGTGCACCTGGCTTGTTGACATGCCTACAGCACATATCACGTGCGCGCACACACACACATGCCACCACCAACCCTTGTGTACTGCCTTGCTGCGCGCGGTGCATCTGGCGGTACAGTCGCAGTACATCTCTGTGTGTGAGGCGCATGAGGCTGAGCTGAAGGCCCTGTTTGGGGAGGTGGAGGGAGCGGGGCGTGAGTTCGAGGGGCAGGTGCGCGGGGTGTGCGAGGGGTTTACTTCAGGGTTTACTCTTAGGGTTCTACTCTTAGGGTTTACTCTTAGGGTTTAAACCCTGAACCCCTGGAACCTGGGTTGGCTTGATGGCTGCTGAACAATGTGCTCGTGGGTTGACCAGGATGTGAACCAGGGTTTAGGGCTCAGAACTCAGGGTTTAGGGTGTAAGGTTTAAGGGTGTAAGGTTCAGGGCTCACGGTTTAGGGTTTAGGGTTTAGGATTCAGGGTTTAGGGCTTAAGCTATGCCAACTGTGCTCGCATGCCTCCCACCCAACCACCTGCCAGGTCGCCAACCTACTCACCAACGCCTCCGCGTACAGCGGCAAGGCAGTTGTTGGCGGTACAGGCGGTACAAATGGTACAGGCGGTACAGGCGGTACAGGCGGTACGGGCAGCCCACTCCATGCTGCGCCTGGTGGCGGTACAGGCGGTACGGTGAGCCGCGGGTCGCCGGCGCACACCGCGGGCGCGGGTGGTCTGACTGGCAGCGCCAGTGGTCTGACTGGGAGCAGCGCGGGTGACGCGGCGCGCGGCGTGGCGGGCGGCAGCGCGGGTACAAGTGGGGGCGGCAGCGGTGCAGGTGTGTGAGCATGTGCGAGCGCGTGGGTCCATGTGCGTCCATGTGTCCATGCGCCCATGTGCCCATGTGCCCTTGTATCCGTGCATATGTTCGCTGTTCTGTGAACACATGTGCGTGCACATTTCTGGTACCCCTATGAATCCTGCCAGGCGTGGTCAGCACTGTGATACGCCGCCGTTATGTTATCATCACCAATTCATCATCATTACACCCTGTTTTGTTATGTACTTATGTTCTGCCAGGCGTGGTCAACGAGGCGCATGCCGCTGACATGGGCCGCCTGCTGAAGCGCAAGTTCAACGACCGCATCGCGAAGCTCACCGAGGACTTTGCACGCAAGCGCACCAAAGTACGTACTGCTTTTGTACTCACGTGTTGTACTGCTGTACTGCTTCTTGTGCTGCTGTACCGCTTTGAGTGCTGATGTTGTGCTTCTTTTGTGCTGTTGTACCGCTTTGAGTGCTGCTGTTGTGGTGCTTCAAGTGTTGTTGTACTGCTTTGAGAACTGCTGCTGTCTGCCTTTTGCGCTGTTGTACTGCCTTTTGCGCTGCTGTGCTGCTTTGAGTAATGCTGTTGTTCTCTTTTGTATTGTGGTACTGCCATATGTGCTGTGTTGTACTGCTTTGAGTGCTCCTGTTGTGGTGCTGCGTGCGCTGCTATGCTGGCGCATATGTTGACTGTACTGCTGTATGTGTGTGTGCTGCTGTGCTGGTGTGCCGCTGGGGTGTGTGACTGCGCAAGCTGCCAAGTGCCAGCTGTCTGCGCACGATGCCCTTGCGGGTTTTGAGCCCTAAACCTTAAAAAACCAGGTTGCAGACCCTAAACCCTAAACCCTAAACCCTGCGTCAGTATTCATTGTCCTCTTTCAAGGCAGGAGGTGAAGTACCGCAACCCTGTACTGCTCCTCAGCACCCTACTGTACTGCTGCTCAGCACCCTGTTGTACTGCTCCTCAGCACCCTGCTGTACTGCTGAGCACATGCACGTATGACTGGCATGCAGGGCAAGCTGCCAGACAGTGCGGTTGCGGTGTACCGCCGCTGGTGGCGTGAGCACTACATGTGGCCCTACCCCACGGTAAGCAGTACAACAACTGACACCATTAGTCTGATAACAAAAATAATGCATAATATGGCGTTTCACAGATGTCTGCGCACAACTGACACCACTAGCGTACCGCTCACCATGCGTACTGCTGCCCTGCGTTGCCGTGGGCCCTAAGTTGCAACCATCTTGTGGCGCAGCAGCAACTCACCCGGTTGCCACCACCCACCTCATGCAAACATAGAAATCTTGACGTGCATACAATTATTACAGCCCTCTTTGTAACACTAGCAGCTGTACATAAGTATGTCAGCGGTACAATAAGTGCATGACGTGGGTGGCAGCAAGGGGGTGAACACGCTTGTGCGGCTGCACTGCTGTACTGACCAACCGGTGCACTGCTGTACTGCTGTACTGCTTGCAGGACGCTGAAAAGGAGGCGCTGGCTGTGCGTACCGGTCTGACCACCACCCAGGTCAACAACTGGTTCATCAACCAGCGCAAGCGCCACTGGCACAAGGTGTGCATACGTGCAATGCGGCGAAGGTTCATGAATCGCCTGAAGCCATGCAAGGCCTCAAACCTAAACCCGGACCTTGAGTCACTGTTTCATCACAACGGTCCACACAGCTGTCCCCTACGACCTCGTTCACAAAACCCTAAGCCTCAGCCCTAAACCCTCACCCCGCGTCACTGATCATCTGTCTATACCTGTCCACATCTGTCAGCGACTTTCCACACCTGCTGCACGCTGTCCGCATCTGTCCGCATCTGCCCACATCTCATCTGTGATCCGCACCTGTCCACACCTGTGCACACCTATTCACACCTGTGATCCACATCCATCCGCTCCTGTCCACACCTGTCCGCACCTGTCCACATCGGTTCACATCGGTCCCACATCAGTCCGCACCTGTCCATACCTGTCCACACGTGTCCACATCAGTCCACATCGGTCCCACATCTGTCCCCCATCTGTTCACGCCTGCCCACAACTGTTTATCCACACCTGTCCACATCTGCCCACCTCTCATCTGTGATCCACATCTGTCCCCATCTGTCCACACCTGTCCACGCAGCTGTTCCCGCCGTCCGAGCCGCACCCGGAGACCCCGGAGGAGGCAGCCGCACTGTTTGCCGCCACCCCCGGCTCCATCGACGCGGCCCGTGACCTCATGGCATGAGCGTGTGACCTCACTGTGCGAATGTGTGACCTTACCACATGGATGTGTGACCTCACCGCATGGATGTGTGACCTCACTGTGTGACCGGGTGACCTCGCCGCATGGATGCGTGACCTTACCGCACGTGGATGTGTGAGCTCACTGTATGGATGTGTGAGCTGAATGGCCATGGACGTGTGACCTGAATGCACATGGGCGTGTGACCTCATGGCATGGATGTGTGGGCTCATGGGCGTGTGACCTCACAGCATGGGCGTGTCATCACACCAGCAATGAGTTCTGATACCGTAACCAGCAGCCGCTGCTGTGACATGCTGTGTGTATTACGAACTGTGAGCGGCTCTTGAGTGCCTGTCATTCGAAGGCGATGGCATCAGATTTAGGGTTTGGGGTTGTAAGGTTCACACCAGCGGCAGGATGGCGTTTAGGGTTCACACCTAGGCTTTAGGGTTCAGGCTGTTAGGGTTCAGTGGGTGGAGCAGCAAGCCACCTTAGCTGACATGAGGGTAGGCAACATGCCATCGCTGACCGTGGTGCAAACAGTTCAAGTCGCAGCAGTTGAAAGATGGCAGCCAGCGGGTCAGAATGAAAACCGGTCAGTATTACAAGCGACAAGGCATCACAGTTACATGGTACAGCACAGACGAGAATGAGCAGCAGGCACACCATGGTACATAACAAGTTAACAACGCTTCTATTGTGAGCCACATATCCTGAACAGGCACAGATGCTGAACAGGTTTACAAGCAGCCTCTGCTGCTGCACACATCAGTAC
Source organism: Haematococcus sp. NG2 (assembly GCA_004335575.1). Taxonomy (NCBI): domain Eukaryota; kingdom Viridiplantae; phylum Chlorophyta; class Chlorophyceae; order Chlamydomonadales; family Haematococcaceae; genus Haematococcus; species Haematococcus sp. NG2. The sequence goes on along the minus strand of QAXD01000207.1, from coordinate 1,368,638 downwards.
AGAATGCAGTCCTCCGAACACAACAGTCGATTTGGCACCATCTGCATCCCAGACTCAAGCAGCTCACGGCAGGTACACTAAACACTGCCTCCTGCGGCACGTGAAAGCCTGTTCTTCCTGCATCAGAGAACACAGCCGATACAAGTGTATCACAGCAACCTCTGGCCTGCTGAATTCCAGGGGACGCGCAAACATACTGGAGGTATAGGGTCCCACCAGCTGCAGGGCCTGTGGCAAATGTCTTGTTCACATCATCTATACATCTCCGCATCAGACCCCCCCCCCTTGCCAGAACAGCAGCTAGCAATGAGACAGATGATCCTACAGAGCAGCCAATGCACACCTTTAGGAACAGAGGGGCACAAAGACAACACAGTGCACACCACCGAAGGTCTTCTGTTGCATCCCCTTCGGGCAGTTGCAGCAACCCCATCCAGGTGCCGCCCATGCATCTATCATCACAACAGGTGGCCTGGCACATATGGCCCAGATCATGATACAGCGCCATGCATGAGGCCGGTCCCAAGGACCTGTCCATGCACCCATGGGACCTGTGCACACACCCATGGATCTGTTCACACGCCCGTGGATCTGTTCACACCCATGGATCTGTAGCTGGGATCTGCTCACACCCCTGTGGATACTTCCAGACCCTTCAGCTTCGATCTGTGCTATGAAAGGTCCATGGAGGATGCCGTTACCACGCAAGGCCATGTTAGGCTCAGGGTTTGGCCCCAGCTATACCCTCACTGCATGACCCACCATCACAAGCAGCAGACACACACAGCAGCCGACCCACCACAGCCAAAGCTGGGTATTGGTGGCTGGATGTTGGTGGAACATGGTGATGGCTGACCTGTGGCCAACCTTGGAATGAGGAAAAAGGGTACATCTGAACACTCAACCCGGCTGGAACACGGGCAGCAGGGTATATACAATGCCAGTTGAGCGGGGGTGCCCAGAGAACTTAAACCCACAAGCAACGTCGATCTAAAGTTCTATACAGGAGGTACAGGAAGGCTGCAACGCACCACACGCCCCACACGCAATCAGAGGGGGCGGTGTGGCTGCAGGCTATCCACACATTTCACCACTACTACCAATGCGATTTGAAAGACCTTGAAAACGACCCCACAGGTCCCACACGGGCAAGCCAGCTGTGGGCGCCGACAATCATCTTGCGCCCACACTGCACTTGTTGCCACGTGCACTGTTCCTCTGCTGGACCCAGCCCTCAAACTCAACCTGCAGGATCAGCTGCCGAAAATCATCTTGCGCCCACACTGCACTTGTTGCCACGGGCTGGACCCAGCCCTCAAACCCACGCAGCAGGATCAGCCGACTCCATGCAGCTGAATCCACACAGCTGAATCCAGCTGAATCCACGCAGCAGAACCAGCAAAATCAGCCGAGTCCACACAGCAGAACCAGCTGATTGAGTGCTTAGCTGGAGTACACGACAGCTGCGCGCGGCTGCTGTGCCGCCCATGCCATCGCGCTCTGGTGCGCCGGGGAGGCAAAGGGGGAGGCGGCGGTGACTGGGCTCACAGCCGGTGCAGCGGCTGCAGAGGAGGGCGGGGGCTGAGGCACCGGCTGCGCAGCAGCTGCTGACGCCCCCCACTGCACGTCATCGCCAAACTTGGCGCCATGCTGCGCCTGCTGCGCCTGCTGCGCCTGCTGCTGCTGCTGCTCTGTGGTGTACTGCTGCTGTGCCGCAGCGTACTGCTGCTGATCCGCCATGTACTGCTGCTGATGTGCTGCGGCGTACTGCTGCTGCTGCTGCTGTACCGCGGCGTACTGCGCCTCGCGCGCTGCGCGCACGGCCTCTGCCCGCATGTCAGTCAGGGCCTTTTTCTGAGCCGCCTCCCGCACATGGACATTGTCCATGGTGTCCTTGAAAAGGGCATCTGTGATCCAGGACAGGGGGTCCTCACGTGCAAGGGGCTTCCCCGACGTTGCCGGGAACTTGTCAGACCGTGGATCTGCAGTGTGAGGGGGAGTGAGTGAGGAGGGTGTGAGTGAGAAGTGTGAGCAAGGATTGAGAGGTGTGGCTGGAACAAGGAGTGAGCAGTGCTGGGGAGGAAAATGGGGTGAGACGCGGGGAGTGGGAGGTGAGAAGTGGGAGGCATGTGCGGTACATGTGAGATGGGAATGTGGCTGGGGAGTGACAGGAGTGGGGTGCGGCTGCTTGTGGGGATGTTAGGGGTAGGGGGTGAGGTGCATGGCTCGGAGCGATCAGGGCGTGACGCAGTGTATGTGCTGGTGTGAACAATGTGCTGTATGTAATGCCCGCATGGGCGCACAGTGGGTGGTGGCAACAGGTGAACAGAGTGGGCATGCGCAGACTAACTGACGCTGGTGCGGCTGCATGTGGTGCGCATGCATCGTCACATGCCTCGGACAATGCAAAGCGCGGCCGCCAGTAAAAGGGACTGATTTCACGCCCTAGACTGCAGTCCACCAGCACATGTTAAACATAATCAGCACAGGCACAGACGCACCAGTGCTTATGAAGCTCTTTGGTGGGGGGATGGCGGGGAGGGGCGGCAGCCCTGGTGTGAAAGGATTGCGGTTGGATGACGCCGGATGACCCAGCTGTTGGTTGAAGGCCGCCAAGGTGCCCATTGGGTTGTAGAGCACCAGGGCTCCTGCAGCAGCTGCATGTGTGTCCATGGCCCCTGCCCCCGCCCAGGCAGAGGGTGCAGGACCCCAAGCAGGGTGGCCCCACATGCTGTACCCTGGGTGATGCGCAGGAGCATGATGCGAGGTGCCCGGCGCGGCTGCTGCAAGCTGGTCGAAGCCCGAGGCGACGTCCATTGCGCTGCGGGGGTCTTGCAATTCAGATGGAAAATGCTGTGACTAGCTTCCGCGCAGGACCGCAAGCCTGCAAGAAGCAGGTAACCAGCGCATACAAGCAGGCATCAGCAGGCCAGGCCTCAATGCGTCACGCCTCGGCGTTGGCTGGCGCCCGTTCGCGTTCTGTGGGAGGGTGCTGCGTGAGCGCCCTCTTCACCCCGGATCGCCATTGGTAGTGGACACAGCAATCAACCATAACATATGTAATAAAGATACTTACTTGCTCGTCGCCACGTGCTTGATGTGACTGAAGCTGGTATGCGCCCTTCAGTCAGGTCTCTGAATAAGCTTCAAGACAACACAGCTGTTCAGTGCAAATTGTGCGGAATTTGGGGCGTGTCAGGGCTCATGGTCGGAAAAGTACCAACCATACCTAACTAACTAAATTCTAACTTTTCGAGCTTCGTATGCCTGGAGCTGGGACAGTTGTGGCGACACGCTTGTATCGAAAACTTTTCAACTCGTAAGATCGCAGCCACAGTGCTTTCCAGCACCCGGCCACTGCAGACTTCACTGAAGAGCGGATAAGCAGGTGACTTAGCTTATTCTTGCTGGCAGGAGGCATTTTTGGACGTACTCCATCCTGAGTGCAATGCGTGTGCAAGCCGGCATCTAGTCCGCTTCAGCAGCGCGCAGTATGCACTGAGTCATTATCACTTAGCGTAGCGTTGCCTAGCGGGCTCGCTCGATGCATGTGCTGCTTGATGTGCCGTCCTTGTAGGGCCACTTGCCTTTCAACAAACCTTTTAGGAACATCACGATCCCTTCTTGTGCAGTGCTCGCTCGCAGGACCTTCGGCAGTGCAACCAACATGGCATACAACCTGTATCAGGTTCAGATGGCACGAGCTTGGGCTGAGGTGAGCTCTTTCTGCGATGTTTGCAATCTCCAGAAATGTCCTGTCTGGACGGCCTCACCTGACCAGGGAACTTGAACCCTTTGCGCAGCGTGTGGAGAAGGAGAACGCGATGGCAGAACGCTTCTGGAGTCAACAGGTCGCAAAGAACACAGGGTACACTGGCAAACACAGCTCGGACGCTGTCTCAGTTGTGAGCTCTGCGTGCCCCAGCGGGTTCACCTCCAAGACGTCGGTGAGCGTACAGGCTACTCGAAGGGGCATTCGACATGTGGCATGCAACATGCATCATGCAGTACCAGATGTGCGGCTGGTCATGCAAACCCAGCGGGCTAATGCCAACCGTGCAGATAGGTTGCTGCCACAAGCCCCAGCGCCAGCTGCCTGCACACGCTCTATAAGCAAGGAAGCCGCATACGCTTGAACAGTCAGTGAACCCTGCTCTGTGCTCCCTGCTCACGCCTGCCAAGAGATCCAACACTTCCAGCCGACACTTCCAGCCGACACTTCCACTTCCTTACTTCCAACACTTGCAGTATCTTAAGTCGCGCCTGGAGAAGCTGGAAAATGAGCTGGCCAGCGAGCGCGAGCACCGCAAAAAGGTGGGCGCACTATATAGACACTGTATAGACACAATATAGAGCCATGTACATACACTCATACTGTGTGCCCGACTGCTCTCAGCGTATGGAGGTAGTGCGCGCTCGTGCACAGCCGCAGCCACATCTCAAGCACGAACAGAGCTCAGCAGCCCGTGGTTTGTTGGAGCGACACCAAAGTGTGTGCAATGGGCACCCAAGTGTGCAGCAGGGCACCACGGAAGGCCGCAGCCGCACATAACGTAATCTAACAGCCGCACACGCTTCCTCACAGCTTCAGCTGGCAGCCCGCTGACTGGCACATCACTAACTGTTTGCGTGACTGGGAACCAGCTGGCTGACACCACCTCCAACCTGCTGCTGGCAGGTGGAGGAGGACCTCAACATGATCAAGACTGGCCTGCTGACTGGGCAGCTGGGGTCTAAGCCGGCCACGCCTTCTGGCCACATGCAATGAGGTCCAGAGGGGGACTGGGACCGGAGGCCAGACTGGATCTGAGCCCTGGGACTGGGAACTGGATCTGGAACAAGGGCTGTGGGCCCCACGCTACAAAGCAAAGGCTGGGCCACTGCTTCCCACGGTCCAGCAGCTGTGGTGGCTGTGGAGGGAGCTGTGACTCGTGAACATCACCAAGCAGCAAGGAAAACCAAGGAGTGTGCTGCAGGTCAGCTAGGATTCATGGCAGAGAGTAAGCTTTAAGGGGGGGCACCTCAGCCTGCCAGAGGGGATGAGGTCGGCCAACCCAACCATTGACAGTTCGTTGCAGGGCGGACAAGCTGGATTGAGTAGGGATTCAACAGAGGCTGTAGCTAGAGAGACTGCGCACTCCATGTGTGGTGCATCCAAGGACCAATGAGCTCAATGGGTGGCCATGCATCGTCACATGAGGTGTGTGTTGCAGTGCCACAGGCTGGTTGCGTGCAGGCGAGGCTGTTTCGTAGACCACATAAAGTGCATGGTGGTTTGCTGGCATGCAAGTTGGTCGTCCGAACGCAGGTGGCGGTGGCTGACATTCCGGCAGGGCTGCTTAACCATCGAATTCATTCCAGCTTCCAGGTGGCAGTAGGGTTTCATCTTTGGAGTGCTGTGCTGCACCAGTCAGGCTGTGCGGTGCACACGCGCATGCTAGCAGCACTCAGGGATGTGTAGTGGCTAGAAGGTTTTCCATGCAGGGTTGTAGAGGTAGGAAGGCAGGTGTGCATGCTAGTGTGCATGCGCCGCAAAGGTGCAGCACGCGGTTTGGTTGTGTGCATGGACGTGGGCTGAGCCGTGAAGAGGACAGACTTATGGGCGGGGTGTGCATGCAGGCTGGTGTGCTCAATGCTGATGCACAGCTCAAGAGCCACAGTACCATTGGTAAGCTTAAGATGCCAATCCATATGTGGACTTGATGAGGATTGGGCGCAGTGCGGCGGACATGCAGACTGAAGCACTCAGCAACAACCACTGGCAGAGGATGTTCAAGACCATATAAGTCATAGGCTGCCAACACCTTGCTTGGTGCCCGCGTGGACTGACCCTGACATAACAGTGATGTATCACAGCTTGCAGAGCCTGCTGGGCAGAGGCATGCGCCAGGAGGACTGCATCCTTGACACTGTGTCAGGTTCAACAATGGGCCGGCTCACAACAGCGTGTGCTTGCTTTCATGCTCATGTTCATGCTGTGCGCAGCTCCGGCTTTACTGGTGTGTATAGACTGTACACAGTACACTGCCTGTGGGTAGCTGTGGCAAAGCACACGGTGCTCCTATCCTCCTTGTTGTGAGCGATACAGCCCAAGTGGCTGGGAGCATGCTGCGGACTGAACCAGTGAGTCATGCAGTAGTCCAGCAGTACATATGTGGGTACCGAGAGGCAGCCAGCCTGGGCTTAGCAGAAGCAGCGTGCATCAAATGTAAACCCGAGCACAGCAGCCATCATACCGCTGCTTCTGTCGCTATGCCCGGCCCCGTGGAGCGGAGGGTTTACAGATCGCTGCTGCAGTGCTTGCGTGCCTTCAAGCGTGATGGCTTGCCGCTCACGGGCGTGGTTCTGCGGGGACCTTTGGGCGAATCCTCGCACGACCACAAAACCCCAGCCAGCCCGCAGCAGGAGCACGCTGCCACACTGCACGCAGCATCTTCGTCTTCATTGCAGCTAAATTTCCATGGCGTTGACTTTGTGAACCAGCTGCGCCAGGCGTTCAGAAGCCCAGGGCCCTTTTCCGTGGACGACGCCTTCACACTGCTGCGCTCCCTGAACGCGCAGCACTCGCTCCTGGTCAGCGCGGAGGAGGAGACGCGGGACGCGCTGCGCGCATGGCGCAGGGTGCTGGATGTGCATGGGGGCGGCGGGCACCCACACCATGCGGGCTTCAGCGCATCTGGCGCTAGCCATGCAATCCGGGGCAGTGCAGCAGCTGTTGCACATGAGGGCCTCTTGGCAGACCCTATGGCCTCGACACGTGCCCTGGCCGCTGCTGCAGAAGCTGCATGCGACTTAGTCACGGCCCTGTGGCAGGCAGGGCAGCTGGAGGGTCTTGAGGATGACCCCCAGTGGGAAGGTGCCAAGCAGCTGGAGGAAGACACCAGCTTGTATGATGGGGGGAGCAGTGGGGCCTCAGGGGGGTCAGAGGCAGCCGGCCTGCGCGCAGCTCTGGCCGCCTGCATGGGCAGTGACGGGCATGCTCACCATGGCATGCAGATCGCAAACTTGGGCATGGGGAACCCCCACCACACCACAACAGCAGCAACAGGAGCAGCACCAGCACCAGAAGCATTGGGGACGGATGGTGTTGGGAGCAGCTGCAGCCCATTGAGTCGTGTCCTGGACGCGCTGGCGGCTGAGATTGCACGGCGCGAGGGGCATGCCATTTTCCCCCATGGTGCCACACCCCTCACACCTCTCACACCTTCCACACCTCTGACACCTTCCACACCCCTCACACCTCTCACACCCCCCTCCCTGTACGCGCAACAACACGTGGCCGAGCAGCAACCCAGCCGCCCCGGCCCTGGCAGCACAGGGGGCGGCACCGGGCACGGCACCGGGGGCAGCAGCAGTGCCAGCACGCACACAGCAGCAGCGGCAGCAGCAGCAGTAGCAGTAGCAACCCCCGCTACAGCAGCCGCCACACCCGCTGCAGTGACAGCCCCCATGCCCAGCCGCGCTGATGTGGCGCGGCAGTTGGAGGCGGTACGCGTCGCACTTTTTGCCCACCTGGCGGTACGCAACGAGCCCATCGAGTGGGTGTACGACGGGCTGGGGCCCCTGCTACTGCCACGTGCACTTGCCACACGCAAGGCTGCCCCCATTGTGCTGGCCGTGGTGGCTCTGGGGCTGTGTGCGCGGCTGGGCATCCCGGCCACCCTCCTCCGTGCCACCAACCCCTTGGACACCTCATCCCCTGGGCCCTTGGGGAGCTCTGTGCCTGGCCTGGGGGCCACCCCCTGGTCACAGGCGTCAGCAGTGGGAGGGATGGGTGATGCATCAGGCGGGGAGGGGGGGCTGGGTGTGGGAGGGGCGGGAGGTACTCAC
>QAXD01000207.1:1334185-1345699 GCA_004335575.1 Haematococcus sp. NG2 | reverse complement strand
CCACCCACCCGCCCAACTACTCACCCGCCCAACCCAACCACCCAACCACCTCAACCAACGCCCCACCTGGTGCAGCTCCTCGAACCGGTCCAGGAGCTCAGTCATGCTGGCCCGGAACTTGGGGATGAGCACGCTCGCGTTGGGGGTGAAGGCGCGGCCCGCGTAGGCTGCCTCAATAGCGCGGGAGTACATGCCCGCGGCATGCGCCTGATCCATCGCCTCGCCTGCGACGCGCGCAGAAAAGAGCGCGCTAGAAAACACAAAAACAAAGCTTCGCCCACTAACAGGCGTGGATTAAGGGTGTTGTGTCAAAGGGTTTTCAGCCGGTTACGTTGCCAGGTTTGGATCGCGCTGTTATATTGCCAGATGTGGATCGGAGGGGGGTGGGCTGGATTAAAGGCAAGCAGTGGTGTCGTGCACATGTCAGGAGAATAGGTATGGCCCACACCGGCTTGCATGGCCCCTGCATGGGCGCATGCGCGTGCATGGCCCCCGCATGGACAAGCATGTGCATGCATGCTCCCAACATGGCTCCTACATGGCCGCGCATGGGCGCGCATGGACCCCGACAAACACGCACACAAACCCCAGAGCCAGCCCACATACACCTACCGGCGGCCGAGATGTTGGTGATGCACGCCTTCTGCCGGTTGATGTACATGAGCAGGGCGAGAAAACAGGCGATGTGCAAGCACACCATGGCCGCCACTGTACAGTACATGTGCAGGTTGAGGCGGCGCAGGGCGGCGGTGGCCTGCCGGCCGCTGATCAGCTTGAGCAGTCGCTTGAGGCGCTTGCCGCGTGAGAAGTCGGACGCGGTGCCGCCCTCGGCTGCGCGATGTGGGCGGTGTGATTATTAGAAGCGTCGTTCAGTTTAAAATCGTTCTGATACCAGTACGGGAGTAGTTGTTTGTGCGATCGTTTTGCGATGTGGGCGGTGTGATGACCCTTTTAGCTAGGTGCATTGTGTCGCATGTGGGCGGTGTGATCAGTGTACCAGTTTAGTTACTGGTAGTAGTTGGTTTGTGTGTTGGTTTGAAGTACAGGTTCTGCAAGCTGGGTTGCGTGCGAGGTGTGTGGGCCGCATTGTGACGGTGTGAATCATGCAGGGTGTGAACCGTGCACAGTTTGGGTTGTGCAGGTTGACTTGTGTGCGAGGTGCGTCTTATTGTGTGCTTTGCAGGTGCGCTGGTGTTTGGCGTGTGTTGTATGGGGGTGCATACATCACCTCACAACAATCAATGCGCTGGTGTTTGGCGTGCGTTGTCTGGGGGTGCATACATCACCTCACAACAATCAATACGCCACAGCTGATACTGCGAGCACATGCAGTTGCTGTGGTCACCATATCGCACAGTACGCCACCGCTAATATTGCGTGCACAGTCAGCTACCGTGGTCAGTTAGAACCCTAAACCCCTGAACCCCAAAGTTACCTGCTGCCTTATTATTAGTCAGTTACCGTGTCCAGTTACCTGCTGCCTTGGCCTTGGCCTCTGTGTCCTGTGCATCCACGATCATCTCCTGGCCCAGCTCCCAGTCATCGTCCACAAGGAGAGCTGTCTCCTCACGGTCCACCTGTAAGGACCAGGGTTCAGGGTTTAGGGGTTGAGGACACTAGGGTTCCAGCGTTTGAGGCCAGTACGACAGTAGGGTTCCAGGGTTTGAGGCCATGCGATTTCGAGGTGTCGGGGTCTTGGGCCATCAGGGTTCTATCACCATCAGGGCAGCCAGCCACAAGGGTTCCAGACATTCAAATTCAGGCGCCTGCTGACAGGCCAGTGGGGCCCTGAGCCCTAAACCCTAAAACCCTAAACCTTAACACCCTAAACAAAGTGTAGCTACCCACACACCTCATCCCTCTTGGCGGCTGCCAGTGCCGCCAACAGGCCGTTGTCGCGCGCCTCCTTGCGACGCGCGTGCTCTGATGGCAGGCCGTTGGTGGCGGCATCTGCACCGGGCGCGCCATCCTGCAGGGGTATTGAGGTGGTGGATTCCATGTGTTGGAGCCTCAGGGTATGGGTAAGGGGAGGCCCAGGAACGACTCCGGATTGCTCCAAAAATACACCACAGGCCGTCATTACTAGGTAATCTCACTAGGCAGTAGAGTGCAGCAGCAACACACCACAGGCCCCCATCAGATAACATCACTAGGCCAGTTCAAGGCAGTAATTAGCAGCCTCATCAACCACCCCACCCACCCACCTCGCCCGGCTTGGGCTTGTACCCGCCCTCCAGCCAGTCCTTGGACACCAGGATGCCTTGTTTGGCAACCTCGCGCGCGTGGCCCTGCAGGTCCCGGATGGCCAGCCGGTGCGCCAGGTCCAGGTTGCCTGTTTTGGCGCGCGCCGCCCGCGGCCGCTCCCCGCCCTCCTCCTCGCCCTCATCCTCGCCCTCGGAGATGTCGCCTAAAGAGGACTTGAGCGCGCGCACGCCACCCGCGTCGTCCGCGTCCTCCAGATCGTCGTACGCCGCGTCGGGGGGCAGCGGCACCTGATTAGGATCCTGCTCCTCCACCTGTGAGATGCACATGGTTTATTAGGGTTTATGGTTCATACGTTTTTTGGGTCTAGGGTGTAATGCTTAGGGTTGAGGATTTTAGGGTTTTAACCACCAGACACCACCAGCAATAACAACAACTACAGCAACAGCAACAACAACGCCACCACCACCACCACCACCACCACCACCACCACCACCACCACCACCACTGCAACAATAAGCACAACAACACCACCCACCTCGCCCCACTTGATCGACCGCGCGCGCGCCATGGAGCCCTTCTCGTGCGCCGCCATCGCCGAGTCATCGCTCATATTGGGTGGGTTGGAGCCCGGGGACTCGGCCATGCGCGCACGCTGGTAGGGGGAGGGTGCCTTGAGCCGGTTGGCGCTGAGGGGGCGTGAAGCGGGGCGGCCGTTTCCCCCGCCCGACNGCCCGACCCGCCCGAGGTTGCCGACCCCGGCCTGCTGCCGTGCCCGCCCTTGCCGCCCTTCTTCTGGGCTGCGCTGCCCTTGGGCTTGTCCTGCGGCGGGCAGGGGTGGGGTTTGGGGTTTGGGGTGACAAAGCCCTTCTGTTTGAGGGGTTTCTTTATTGGCAGGGCGGGGGGGATGTCTGTGTTTGGTTGTGTGGATGGGTGAGGGGGGTGTGGCACGCGCAGGGGGAGGGGCCATGTAGGGTTTAGGGTAGGGTTTAGGTTTCAACCCTAAGCCCTCAACCCTAAAACCCTAAACCCTAAAACCGTAAACCCGAAGTAGAACAACAGGATGCAACAGGGTGGTGCAACCCCGCACCTTGTCCCCGTCCCACCCCCGCCCTCGCCCCAACCCACCTTGTCGCCCCGCGCGGTCGCCAGGTCCAGGCCCACGTCGCGCGCCGTCACCGGCCCATCCCCATCCCCACTCCCGTTGTCCGCCAAGTGTGTGCGCGCCGTGAGGGCCGCCGCCCCCAGGTCTAGCCCGATGTCCCGGGCGGTGATCAGCCCGCCCTCGTCGTCGTCGTCGTCGTCGTCGCCCGCCGGCCCCTGAGGGGGGGGCAGGGGCAGCTGCTCGGCAGCTTCTGCGGCGGCGGCCGCCAGCTCGTTGAGCTTGGCGAGGTTGAGCGTGGGGATGAGGGGGCCTGCGCGTACGTGTGAGACCCACGTGTGAGACCCACAGGTCACTCAAGTTTTCATGTGAGACCAACGAATCACAACAGCATATGTCTCAACTCAACCACACCACACCACGTCACACCACACCACATCACACCCACACCCTTCCCACCAAAGGCTCAGGGTATTGAGTGCAACCTATACCCACCTATCGACATTCATATATTGCAAAGGCTACACATTCCTGCTCATGATGGATCATTACTACTTGTAATAAGGCTTACAAGGCCGCTAAAACCTAAACCCTAAACCCTTAAACCCTGAAGGCCGCACCACACCCACCCTTTCCCTCCAGGTCGGTCGCCTTGCGCGACAGCGGGCCGCTCATGAGCTGTGCCAGCGCCGCCCGCCCATTCAGCGCCACCCTCCCCTTCGTCGCGTCCAACCCACTGTTCAGCCGGCTCAGCTTCTTAGACAACTGAGTTCCGCCGTCCTTAGGCAGGCCCGACGGCTTGCGCAGGATGCCGTGGGTGGGAGGTTGGGGGTTGGGGGCGCCCAGGGCAGTGCCAGCGGGCCCCAGGGCGAGCAGGGGGCCTGGGGGGGCGGTGGCTGCCCCATCGTCGCTCAGCTCCTCATCCACTGCGGGGGCGCGTCCGGCATTCAATATTCATGTTATTAAACAAGGCATTCAATAGATAACATGATGACACTAGTGACAAAACTGGAACAAAAGGTTGCCAGATAACATGATAACTAAATAGCGTGATATATTATAATAAGATGGATTTTGGTAAAATAAGAATAAAACAAGAATAAGAAATGTAAGCCCAGGACCCATCGTCGCTGAGCTCCTCATCCAGCAGCTGTCTGTGTGTTCAGTATTCATTAGATAACACGGTACCTAAGATTCTAAGACGGAACTTAACAAAATAAGCACAAAATAAGAATAAAATAGGAATAAGCATGTAAGCCCACCGTCGCTCAGCTCCTCATCCAGCAGCTGCCGGATGACGCGGGACGTGCCCTTGGCGTAGGTTGCCACCTTAAGCAACGCCATGCCGCGTCTGGTGTTGTGACCGTCGCGCGCCGCCACCTGTGGCACACACCGCCCTTCCACGGTTGCTTAGAATCGTCGTCATAATTAATAAATTTTCAAAGAAATAGTTACTAACACTAACACTAACAAGTAGTAAACCTAACAGGTAGTAACAACTACTAACAAGCAGCAAACCTCCCCCCAACCCACACTTTTGACCTCTCACGCCCACACCTTCCAACCCGCACCCTGACACACACCGCTGACAAACCCACCCCACCCACACCTTTCAACCTTCAGGATTGACATCCTCCCATTAACAAACCCACCACCACCAGTTGCAGTGCATGAATCAGATCAGGTGCAACCAATCAGACCCGTTACACCTATTACATCAGTCACATCGCACCTGCAGCGTGACATTGAGTGGTGCGCGGTCCGCGTGCTGCGCCCGGAACGTGTGCCGCTTGCCACAGATGACCGCCTTGCGCGCGTTCGGCTTCATCGCGCTGGGCTTGGCCCCTCCCTTGCCCTTACTATCCACTTGGGCCAGCCCCATCAGCGTGGCCAGGGTGGTGCCTGGGCAACAGTTGGATGAGGGTTTAGGGTTTGCTGAGTGAGCTGAGGGTTTGGGGGTTTAGGGTTTGGAGTTCAAGCCACCGTTAGGGTTCAGGAGTCAGAGTTTCAGGGTTCAGCGTGCTTGGGGGATCAAAACGCACGCCGACATTCCCACAGCGGCGGCAAGTCCAGCGAGTATGGCCTTTGGTGTGGATGTGAAACACACCGGGCAGTGCAGGCGGTACATATGGGGTTGTACTCATACAGTTGTACATGCGGCACACATCGAGCGTTACACATGGGGCGGTACAGGCAGCGCACATGATTGCAGTACAGGCAGTACACACGCAGCAGTACGGTACACCCCGCCCCCCGCCCGCACCTGCGGGCAGCTTGAGCAGCGTGGACAGGGACTGGTGCTGCAGCTGAACCGATGGCACGCCAAACAGCAGCGCGACTGCTGGGTCCACGCGGGCTAGGGACAGGCCCTCGGTCAGCTCCACCACGCTCGTCACCTGTGTGTATTTGTGTGCTTTTTAGGGTTTATGGTTTCAGGGTTTTAGGGGTTAGGGCTTTGGGGGCGGGGAAAGTTTTTTTGGGGGGGTGAGGGGGCTGCGGGAGGGGCAGTGTGTGCGCTTCAGGGTCCAGGCGTGCGCCACCTGACGTATGATAAGCCTTTCCGTTACAACCCTGACGTAACACCTTATCATAAAGTTGCAACCCCAGCATAAACCCCCACTCACCGCTTCCGGCCGCCACAGCCGCACCACCAGCACAGGGTCCTTGCCCGCTGCCTCTGGCCCGTCCAGCTGCTCCACCTGCAGCCAGCGAGTTTTTGCAGGGTTTTGTAGGCTTTTGCAGGTGTTGCAGGAATTTTGCAGGATTTTGCAGGGTTTTGCAGGGTTTTGCAGAGTTTTTGCAGGGTTTTGCATCGTGTTTGCAGGGTATTGCAGAGGTTTTGCAGGGTTTTGCAGAGTTTTTGTACTGATGTTCTGGCGAGTGAAGAGCCTGCTCACATGCCGAGAGGGCCTTGACTGGCGCCTACGGCTTCCGCAACAACAACAAGACAGCGAGCAGTAGCAACAGCGTGTATGGGTACCTATATGCGGCAACCATACATGTATCTGTATGTACATATGTGTGAATGTATCTGTCTACAGCGCACCTGCATCACTGCAGGCCGCGCCTTGTGCAGCGCAGCCATACGTTTCATGTGCTCAGGGTACCCATCCTCTGGTAGCCCTGACGCCTGTGGCACCACACACAGCGCAGAACACAATCTTGAGCTGGCTTGTTGCAGCGTCTCCTGCAAGCCGAGGTGCTGCCAGCAAAAACCCTCACAGAAACAAATGGGGAGCGTCGTGTGACAGGGAACGTGCGGAGGGAATCGAGTTGCGCGGCATGTGCTGAGCATGCAAAGGTGCGGCAGGGCCAGCAGTTGCCGCACAGCACATCCGACAAGGCATTCAAACCCCTGAAAACCCGTGGCAAAAAGCTCGGTGAAAGGCTGGGGGAAGAAGGCGGGGGAAAAGGTGGGGAACCAGGTGGGTAATAATGGGCTTGTGTGGGCGGGGCGGCCCTAGACACATACGACGTACTGCACACGAGCACAGGCACGTACCACTCGGGAGCCCAGGCACGTAACGGGTGGAAAAAGGGGTGGACAAGCAAAAAGGGGGGAGTGTGGCGGGGCGGCCCCAGGCAGTCAGTCGGCCACTGCAGTCGGCCGCAGCCGGCCACATGGCCAATGAGCACCCATCCAACCGTTGCTTACTCCAGGCACGTACCGCGCGGGAGACCTTGGAATCGTACGCGTTGAGCGCGCGCGAGCCCTGAGTCCCGTACGCCCGGAACGACTCCCCGCCCGTCAGGCTGCGGCCGCCCAGCAGCGACGCGGCCACGTTGCCTGTTAAGGCGCCCCCGGCGCCTGCTTTGGCCGCGTCCCGGTTGTACTGCGGGATGACGCCCACGCGCCAGGAGCAGCCGGGCGCGTTCATGCTCTTGACCAGGAACGCGCCCAGCGCCTCCAGCACGTTGTTGCCTGTTCGGGCGACGCCGTGGTTGCAAAATCAGAACAGGAGGGTTGCGAGCACACTGAACTGAGAACACAGTAAATGCTGCCTGGCATGGCCACACAGCTGCCGAAGGATAGAAACCACAAACATGACTACAACCACCACACACACACGTGCGTGTACCGTCCACCTCCCGCATCGCCATCCCCTAGTACATTGGACACGGCTGTGCTGAAAGAAACCACAACCACAAGCACCACAAGCACCATACACACACACGCGCGCACAACACCTCCCCTAGCCCCGCCCACACATGTGTGCAAGAAAGAGCACATGCGCACACCTTTAGGGTTTAGGTTCAGGGTTTTTCGGTTTTAGGGTTCAGGTGTAGGGTTCAGGGTTTTAGGCTTAGGGCTAAGTCACGCACACACGCACCGTCCTCCTCCCACATCGCCATCACCTACTTGTCATAAACTATTTTGATGAATGAACCCACAAGCACAACCAACACGTGCAGACGCGCCTGACCACAACCACACACACGCGCAAACGCGCCTGACCACAACCCCACACACGCGCGCGCGCGCGCGCACACACATACACCGGCACCGCCCTCCTCCCACACACGTGCAAGTGTTCAAAAACGAGAATGCGCACACGCACACACGCACCGTCCTCCTCCCACATCGCCAGCACGTCCACCACCTCGGCCATGCTCTTGCCGTGCAGCAGCGACGGCGGGTAGCCAAACAGGGTGGGGGGCGTGGCGCTCTCCCACACCACCACCCCCACCTCGTTCACGTGCAGTGTCAGGCACCGGTCGTCGATCTTGCGGGAGGGCTCCGCCTTGGAGGCCTGCGGCGCGTTATTGTTGTTAGTATGTTTAAGATTAAGATAAAGATAAAGATAATAATACAGCACAGTGCAGTGACACGGCCCATGATCAGAGTACTGTCCAGGATGTTGAGACGAGGCACGGTGCATGTGGGGTTTAGGGTTTAGGCTGAAGGGTTCAAGCCTTCAAGGTAAGGGTTAACACTTCAGGGTTCAGGATGCTGTCTCACGTTCCACACCCACAAACACTTCAGGGTGCAGGACTCTCAAGCATCCCATCCACACACCACTTGAATGGTAAAACCTAAACCCCAACCCTCAACCCCAAACCCTAATCCCTGAACCCTCAAACCCTAAACCCTCAAAACCTAACCCCTCAAACCCTAAACCCTCAAACCCTAAACCCTCAAACCCTAAACCCTCAAACCCTGAATCCTCAAACCCAAAACCCCCAAACCCTGAACCCTGAACCCACAAACCTTAATCCCTAAAATTCAAAACCCCTCAACCCTAACACCCTCAAACCCCAAACCCTCAAACCCTGAATCCTCAAACCCAAAACCCCCAACCCCTAAATCTCCAAACCTTAAGCCCCAAACCCTAAGCCCCAAACCCTATACCCCCACCTTGACGGTGAAGGTGGAGTGCTCGCCACTGGTTTTCTCCGTGATGTGCACGCGCGCGTACACGTGGGCGCCGTTGGCAGCCACCAGCGTTGCCACTGCCCCGTTGCGGCACGACCCGGGGGGCGGCCTGTGCACGGGGTGTTACACAGGTAGCAACACAGTTCGTTGCGTTTAGGGCTTAGGTACACAAACGTTGTCAGGTGAACGCGCAGGTTGTAGGGTGAATACAAACCCCAGCACCAATTCATGTTCAATCCAAGTTTTCCTAAACCCTGTTTCACAACTCGGTTTCACAGCATGCAAAGTAGCTCAACCTGCGCAAAGTAACAAAAGGAAATGCACCTCGTGGGGTGCAGCTCCTGCTCCTTCATCCACCGCGGGTGCATTAGCATCATTATTATCATCATCATTGATTATTATTAGTACTATTCTTATACTATTATCCCTATTACTATTATTATTACTAAGCAGCGCACCGCGTGGGGTGCAGCTCCTGCTCCTTCATCCACCGCGGGTGCATGTTGCCGTAGGGCTGGGGCAGCAGGTCGGCCAGGGCCTTGCCCGTCAGCTCGGCCGGTGTGCGGCCCACCATGGTGGCAAACGTGGAGTTGACGTACTCCAGCTTGCCCTGTGGGGATCATCAAATTGTGTCAAGCTCCATGTTGGCATGCTGGAAATCAGGGCAGACAGTAGGGGTGATGGGTGATGGGTTGCGTGCAGGTCGGTGTGAAGGTAGGAGATGTGCGACATCGCACGAGGCGGTATGAGACGTACTCCAGTTTGCCCTATGGGGGTGGCAGGTCAGCGTGAAGGTGAGCGTGGAGGTGTGAGATGTGTGACATGGTGTGAGGCGGTATGGTATGAGGCGGTATGAGATGTGCGCCTCCATCTCATACCGCCCTGCTCCATCAAGCAAGGTATGGGACACCAGATATGCTATATGAGGTGTGCGACATGACGTGTGCGATAGCCTGTGAAATCCTGCTGGCCTGAACCCACAACCTTGCTTTAGGGTTGAGGGTTCAGGGTTTAGGTCTGGCTTTAGGGTTTGGGCCAATTAAACCCTCGCACCTTAAACCCTAGGCCTGTCAAACCCTCGCACCCTTGCACCCTCACCCCTCTAACTTGCGAGGGTTTATAACTGGTCTAAACCCTAAACCCTCTCATCCCCCCCCCCCCCCCCCCCCCCCCCCCCCCCCCCCTCACCCGGTGGTCTGCAATGGCAAGGCCCTCATCCAGGCCCTCATCCAGGTCCTCAGAGGGTTTAACTGGCCTAAACCCTAAACCCTAAAGCAACCCTAAACCCTCTCATCCTCACTCACCGGTATTCGGCGATCGCCAGGCCCTCCGCCGGCCGCAGCCGCTTCATCATCCTGAACCCTAAACCCTACACCCTACACCCTAAACCATGAACCCTAAAGAAACCCTAATCCCTCTATTTTCGCCCCCCCTCACCCGGTGGTCTGCAATGGCCAGGCCCTCAGCCGGCCGCAGCCGCTTCATTACCGCCATCAGCAACCGCTGGTCCTCGCTGCCCCCCATCTCGATGCGCAGGTGCACCGGCACGTCCTCCGCATACTTGTGCCGGATCATCGCCTCGCCCTGCGCCCAGGGTTCAGGGTTCAGGACTGTGTTTAGGGTTTTGAGGGGTTAGGGGTTAGGGTTTGGGGTGTTTGGGGTTCAGGGTGTTCAGGGTTCGGGGTGCTCAGGGTTTAGGGTGTTCAGGGTGTTCAGAGTTTAGGGTCTGGGGTTCAGGGTTTGACGGATTATCGCCTCGCCCTGCAGAAGCATGCAGAACATGCAGAAGCATGCAGAACATGCAGAACATGCAGAAACATCTGTGAAACGCCGTGGTATTAGTATTATCGCCTCGCCCTGTGCCCGGGGTTCAGGGTTTGGGGTTTGGGGTTTAGGGTTTAGGATTTAGGGTGATCAGGGTTTAGGGATTTGAGGGTTTCAGGTTTTGAGGGTTTAGGGTTTGGGGTTCAGGTTTCAGAGTTCAGGGTCCAGGGTTTGGGGTGTTGAGGGTTTAGGATGTTCAGGGTTCAGGGTTTAGCGTCTGTCTAGGGTGTTCAGGGTTGACGGGTCAGGGTTTTGGGGTTCAGGGACCCAAAAGACAGCAGAATTCAGGGGTTTCAGGATTAGGGTCACCGCTTTGCAAACCACCACCGCACCTGCACAAAACCCTTAGCCCTACACCTACTCCTCAACCCCAAGCCCTACACCCTGAAAAGGCACCGGCAGGGCACGTGCTAACCCACAAACCCCTGAGCCCTAAACCCTTGATCAGTACACCCCCAACCCTGGACCCCAATCCCTAACTCTAAACCCCAAACCCTGGACACCAAAACCTAACCCTAAACCCCCCAAACCCTGGACCCTAAACCCTAAACCCTTAACCCTAACCCCAAACCCTGAAGCTTTCAGTGAAAGTCCAACGCCGCACCTGCACCGCCCCCAGCGCCAGCTCCCCAAACCCAAACCCTAAACCTTTGACCCCAAACCCTAAACCTTACGTCCTTAAACCCTAAAAGCACCACGCCGCACCTGCACCGCCCCCAGCGCCAGCTCCCCAAACCCCAAACCCTAGACCGTACATCCGTAAAACTCTAAAAGCACAACGCCGCACCTGCACCGCCCCCAGCGCCAGCTCCCCCTCACTCATTTCATTGGCGCGGTCCAGGAAGGCGGCCAACTGCCCCTCGCGCGCACCCAGGGAGTCGAACGGCTTGCCCAGCAGGTCCTGAGGGTTGGGGGTTGTGGGGTTTAGGGTTCAGGGTTCAGGGCTCAGGATTCAGGGTTCAGGGTGCTGGGTATGGGGTGTTGGGGATGGGTGCTGGGTGTGGGATGCTAA
>QAXD01000207.1:1279980-1304952 GCA_004335575.1 Haematococcus sp. NG2 | reverse complement strand
TAGTGCGCGGATCATGCTCGTCTGGGGCTCGGAATGACCCGGGACCAGAACACCATCCCCTTGGACGGGATGGTTTGTGGCCGGATTGGCGCACAGGACGAAGCGTGAAGTATCTAGACGCGTGTTTTACGCATGATTACATCATTTTCAGCGCCCCAGGGCGGTCAGGAGGCCCTGGCAGCACCAATGTATGGTTGTCCATGCGCCATGCAACATGCAGCCATTTGCTTCGGCAGTGCTCAGAAATGGTCCAGAGGTGCTTGTGTGAGGCCACTAGGTATGTTCAAGCGCTCAGGAAAAGTTTATCCTGGGTTCGGCCCCCATGTGACCAATGGTGCCCCCCATGAGCTAAATCTTGCATTGAGGTGAAGGCGGCAGGCTCACGAGGCCACAGGCTCACCGGCCTGACCCCAAACTTGACTGACCCCAAAAATTGACGGGAGCCCGCGCAAGCAGTCAGCCGGTGGATCATGTCTTCATGTGGCAGCCGGCTTGAGCAGCTGCTGATGCCGCCGTTCAGGATGAACACGTAGCCAGTGGTGGAGCGGCGCGTGTCGATGTCGCCCGCGTAGTCAGCATCACAGTGTTTAAAGCAATCCAGCACGAAGAACCTGGTGCAGTTAGGGCCGGGGCACAGTCTGTACATGCCGAGCCCTGGGCTCATCTGGGCTTGGAGTTGATGGACGGAGGGGACAAAAGTGCACGGCGTGCCTGTAGCATAAACCCTAAAACCCTATTTAAACCCTGAACCCTAAACCCTAAACGTGGCTGTGGCCGCAGCAACAAGTCCGTGGCGGTGATTGGTGGCGGGGATGCGGCGATGGAGGAGGCCATGTTCCTGACCAAGTATGCCAAGGAGGTGTGTGAGGGAGGAAAGTTCATGGTATACTTCAGGGTTTCTGACCAAGTATGCCAAGGAGGTGTGCGTGGGGGGCCTGATATTAGGGTTTAGGGCTTAGGTTTCAGGGTTGTAGAGCGGTTGCACAGGTTCAGGGTCTCACAGGTAATTTGTACCGGATGCCCTGGACCCCGAGCCCTAGGCCCCAGACCCCAGACCCTAGTCTCCAAACCCTAAGTTTCAAGGCGGGAGGATCTATCAATATGGGACCTGCTTGAACCACATGCTGCATCCAGCACCTATCAGTATGGTTGAGTCTACACTAAACCCTGAACCCTGAACCCTAATGTTTTGGACTCTTGGATGTTCCAACACTATACCATCCACCTAGCATCCTTTGGGGTTTAGGGTTTAGGGCTTTGGGGTTTTATGACAAAGCAAAGCAGCCCTGACTGGCACCGACTCAATTCTCAACCAAGCCGCTGGCATTTTGCTTACCAACCCATGCACACCACTCACCGCAGGTGTACATCATCCACCGGTTTGATTACTTTGAGGCCAGCCGTGTGATGCAGGTGCGCGTGCAGCTGAGAGTTCACCATTGTTCCCCTTTTGCGCCACTTGAAACCCTGCTTTTAACCCCTTCAGCCGTGGCTAGGAAGTTAGTTAGCCAAGGCTGAAGGGGTTAAAAGCAGGGTTTCAAGTGTGAACTCTGACCCCCACTCCTAGACCCTCAACCCTGAACCCCAACACTCGACCCTGGACTCTCTGAACCCCTTAACCCAAATCTCTTTACCCTTAACTGTGAACCCTGGGACACACATCATTGCAGAAGCGTGTGCTGAACAACCCCAAGATCAAGATCATCTGGCATCATGAAGTTGTGGAAGCGTTTGGCAACCCAGACACGGGCTGCCTAAGTAAGTGGGGGTGGCAGTGTGTTGCCCAGGGTCCAGGGTTCCTGTCAAAACACCATGTTGTACGTACAAAAGGTGTTTGTTGTTGCATGAGGATAGTGCCCCTGAAGGGTTTAGGACTTGTATGGTTTAGGGTTTGTCCTCAGTGTGCAATCATATGGGTTCATGGTGCATGACGTGTCTGTTGTGCTTGTAGGTGTGTTGGTGTAAGGATTCAAACCTGAAACCTCTTGGCTTGTGATCTACCTTGTGATGTGATGTTGGGTGCAGGCGGCGTGAAACTTGTGATAATCATTCTCATCGATTACACCTCAGATGTCATTGTGAATTACCTTGTGATCTAACTTGTGATGTACTTGTGATTCACCTTGTGATCTACCTTCTGATCTAACGTGTGATCTACCTTGTGATCTACCTTGTGATGTGATGGTGGGTGCAGGTGGTGTGAAGCTGGTGGACAACCAGTCGTGCAAGGTGTCTGACCTGGCAGTGAACGGCCTGTTCTTTGCCATCGGCCACTCGCCAGCCACTGAGTTCCTGGGGGGGCAGGTGGGGCCCAACTGATGCCTGACTGGTGTGACCTGCTAGTTGTGGCCGTACTGGTGTGTACTGCCCGTTGTGGCGTACTGCTGTGTACCACATGCTGCTGTGGTTCACTGATGCGCACCGCAGTCGCGTTGTGCTGATGTGTATTGGGGCAGTACTGTACCGCTGCGTACTGTTTGCTGCCCTCGCCCGCCCAGCACCACCTGTACTGCCGAACCTGTGCCTGTACCGCCTGTACCGCCATACCTGTACCACTGTGTCGCGTGTACCGCAGCTGGAGCTGGATGACTATGGGTACATTGTGACCACCCCCGGGTCGACCACCACCAGCGCTCCTGGTGTGTTTGCTGCGGGCGATGTGCAGGACAGGCGCTTCCGGCAGGTGGGCATGGAACCCGAACTAAGATCACTGTTCTTCAGACCATGGGGGACATGACATGCATCACATGCACTGCATGCACCACATGGTCTTGGCACATGGCATGCATCACATGCACTGCATGTGCCGCATGGACGCACGCTGACATGGCATGCGTCACATGTTGGGCATGGCAAATGCTGCACACACCCCACACCTGCCGACCCCACCCACCCCCCATGGCCCAGGGGGCCCCAACCACCCGAACCACACCCACCCATGCACTGCAGATTGCACTTGCCGCATGTGCTCGCCACATGGCATGTGTCACATGGAGGTGCATTGCATGAGGGACATCCTGACATGGCATGCGCTATGCGCATGTGCATACCCATGTAAGATGATGATAACGCATCATGTGCATAGCTGCATACGCATGTAAGATGATGATAGCGCATAATGGTAACACATGATGGTACCCGTGTGCTGCAGGCCATCGTCGCGGCAGGCTCGGGGTGCATGGCCGCTATCGAGGCCGAGGAGTGGCTGCAGGTGCGCGTGCTCCCACTCTTGAGCTTATGATCAGCAGATAATAGAATGATTCGAAAAGATGAATCTGAGGATCCTTAACCTGCCCTTTGGGGGCCCTGAACCCTTACCTCTGAGGACCCTAAACCTTCACCTCTGAGGAGCCTGAACCTCATCTTTGAAGCTTATGACCCTCAACCCTGACCTCTGCACCCGTGGCTGCTCCATGCAAGCTCAATGCAAGCTCCATGCAGGCTCAATGCAAGCTGGCGCAACCGGTCCGTTTCGTTCCACACGCATGCCGCAGAGCACGAACTCCGTGTGGCTGTCCCCTGCCGCCGCTCCGGGTGACCACCCCTGCCCAGCAGACTGGACAGAGCCCTCAGGAGCGGCGGGCACTTCACCACCCCAAGGCCCTGCCCTCGGCACGCGCACGGCGTAGATGCCAGGCAAAGCAAGGGCCGCAAATTGGGATACTGCGGCTGTGTGGAGGTTTTCTCATGTGGCATGCACACTGCCTCTGCGCACGCGCGTGTTCTTGGTCGCCCCGTGTGCGTGCTCGCAGAGAGTGGGGTGTGTGTACGTATAACTTGTGTGACCGTCTTTTCTCCGGGAGTCGTGTGGGGCTCTTGCGTGTATGTGGAGCAGGTGCCAGGTAGTTGTGGTATTCATGTACTGCCTGGATGGTGTGGTGAAGTACTGCCAGGGCTCACCTGCCTGGCTATGGGCAGTACAATATTGGCAGTACACCGCACGTGCGGCAGTACGGTTGCATGCGGCAGTACAATGCGCATGCATGTAACAGTACAGGCAGCGGTTCAGGTGGGGGTGCGGGGCATGTGTGGTGTACACGCTGTGCTGCTCCTCACACCTTGCCGTGGAGAGGGTGGCGTGGTGGTGGGCAAGATTGTGGGGAGTATGACATGTACAATCGGAGCCATGTGTGGCGAGCCGTGTCCCCATGCGTCATGCGTCATGGGCCATGTCCCCATGCGTCATCAGCCATGTCCCATCCATGTGTGGTGAGCCATGTCGGTGCAGCAGTGTTGTGTGAGGTGGGGTATTGCATGGAGAGGACGGAGGCCGGGCTTGTTGTTGAGTGTGGTTGTCTGGCATGGAAGGCAGGAGTGTATGATGTGGCATCCCCTGTTGTGATAATAATTAATACTGGTCGGCACGCTGGTGCATGTGGAGTGGCTGTGCTCAGGCAGGCAGACGGGCCGGCAGGCATCAGGGAGGGAAGGCTAAGGCAGGGAGGGAAGGATGAGATTTCATGCACATTTGATACGAGTTACTTTGTTTGGTTACTTGGTTCTGGCCTCAAACACTACAATCAACCCTTGGATCCACAGCATTTGCAGTACCCTGAACCTTTCCTGTTGTGGACCTTGCAAGGCACCCTGGGCATTGGTGGTGCTAACAGACTGACTGAAAGACAGACAGATAGACAGACAGGCCGAGGTGTGGGAGGGTGCCCATGTGCGAACGGTGACTGCGATGTGTTGGCATGAACCAAGGTGGTATAGAGTTGGTATGAACCAAGGTGGTATGGAGATGGCTGGTAGGCAAAAGCAGGCTGTGGCTGCTAGCTCTGAACTCGTCCTCTTCCCAGCAGGCAGGTCGCTGGGAAGCTGCCTCCAATTCTTGGCCTGTATGTTACATAACATAACGGCTGCGTGTCACAGCCTGTTGTACGTGCATAATATACAAGAGTGTTGTAAATCTGGGGCTCTATGTAGGATCACCGCCAACAGGGTTCAAGCCGCCCAGCAACCAGGCCTGCCACATTCGCACCGCCATATCAATCTCAATCCTTTCATGCCTGTTCAACCTCTGCACCCCGTTATTCCATCCAAGTTCCCTATTCAATTTCTGCCTTGAGCTCAGCAAGCCAGCAACCTCTGCCTGCCACTCATTATGCTCAGCTCCACATCAGCCCCTACATGTTGATGTTCATGTTACACGAGCCTTCAGCCAGTTACGGGCTGATCAGTTCCCACACCAGCCCCTACCACTGCACCCAACAGCAGGTTGGTGGTCTGTGCCAAGCCGTTCCAGAACCATGGCACACAACCCAACCAGTGGAACTGGCACATACAGAAGCTGGCAGCTTTCTCATTTTGCGCCCCAGGGCACATGTCGCCCCGGGAAAGCACATGCTGCCATGTGCCACACACCATGCCATGCACTGGCATGTATGGACTGGACATCATCTACCAGCAGCGGCTCACAGCTTTCAGCTGCTTGCCGGAGCCCGACAAAATGGACTGAAGAGCCATCGTGTTCAACCCCAATCAATGTATGCCTGGCTCCTGACTGCACCCCGCCCTCACCACCCCACCGATGACTGCATTCCTTTCCAAACCTCACTGCAACCTTCCAAACCTCACTGCAACCTCGCTTTTGGATGGCCACTACTCTTTACCACCCATCGTCAAGCCACCCAACCAACCATGGGGATCAATGTCTGCCTGGCTCATTACTGCATGCCAGCTACCTTGCAGCTCATGCGCTGCTGGCAGCTGACCGCACAACCGGCCACAAGTATGCGCGAACGTGGGCGCAGGAGAAAGAGCCGGGCTTTGGCACACCTTAAACCGTGCATGGTGGCCATGCTTTGCATCCCTCCTCACCAATACACGATAGGTTCAAACATGAGTGTGCTACTTGAGCAGTATGCAGCACCAACACCTGCAGCTAGTCCACACATGTACAGCTGCGCAACAATCCTCGGTGCTCAAAGCTTAGGGCAAAACTGCCCAAGGGAGCACATCCCATGCAAGTCCGTTTGGTGCGATCTATTCACATTGAAGCTGCATACATCTAGACAACCTCCAGCATGACAAGGGAGTGGGAGATGAATGACAAAGAGAACTGGCCAATACACACGCCTGGA
The DNA here is from genome assembly GCA_004335575.1 of Haematococcus sp. NG2. Classification (NCBI taxonomy): domain Eukaryota; kingdom Viridiplantae; phylum Chlorophyta; class Chlorophyceae; order Chlamydomonadales; family Haematococcaceae; genus Haematococcus; species Haematococcus sp. NG2. The sequence continues at coordinate 1,298,869 of QAXD01000207.1, read as the reverse complement.
CCAAGTTTGCTCTGGACCAGGTTGCACTCAACATGGTGCAGAAAAGGTTCAACCCTGATCGTCGTCAAGTTCCACAGCATTGGAGCCTGTGCTGCTGCAGTTAGCACAAGGCTACTGCCAGGAACCAGTGCTGCGGCTGTTACAGACCACTTTTGCAGTGGCGCTGCCATGTACTGAGCTAAGGCTCAGGCTGGGCTCTGTTCATCAGCAGCTTGTGTACTGCTGCCTGTGCCGTACCGCCATTGTACTGCTGTTGTACCGCTGTTGCACCGCCGCTGTACTGGCGCAGCACTGCTGCTGTACTGCCGCTGTACTGCCGCAGCTGTACTGCCGCAGCTGTACCGCCGCTGTACTGCTGCAGCTGTACCACCGCTGTATGTGCAGCTGTACTGCTGCTGCACTGCCGCGGTGCTGCTCCTGTGCCACGGTTGCATTGCTGCTGATGGCACCACGACATGCAGCAAAAGCTGCTGATGTTGTTCCATTCCAATTATATGCAACTGGCTGGCTTTACTGTTGCTGGTTGTGTTGTTGCCAGCTGTATGTGTACTGTGTACTCCTGTTGTATACCGCCTGCCCTGATGTTATGTACTGCCACAATGAGGTGCTGTTGCGTACGGCTGCCAATGTTGTTCACATGGCGTAGATGTATGCCTCCAGAAATGCTGCCGTGCGTGGTGGCTGCTTCATCGCAGCAGCTGCTGGTAGGCTCGCGCGCGCCCTTCCCACCCTTCGCTGTGCCCCTTCTCCCCCTTGGGGGCCTTGTGACTCGCGCTGCGTGCTGATTTGCACGCGCTCCCTGCCTTCCTCCAGGCGCAGGCGGAGCCTGGGGGCCTGTGAAGGGGCAGTGTGTCCCCCCCACACCATCACTGCAAGACCATTTCAGGGTTTATGGTTTCAGGCTTTGTCCTGAACCCTGCAAGACCCCTCACCAGCCAGTTAAAGGTGTCCCCCTTGCAGCTGCACATGCCGCTGTGTGCTGCCCACCTAGGCCTGCGCTCATGCGGGCGTCAAGACCTGCCTGTGCAAGGCCCCATCTCGCGCAGCAGCTGCAGCAGCTGCTGACAAACGTTGTTCAGGCTCTGAGCCTGCCCTCCCCACATCCAGCCACTCCCAAATCTGAGGCCCGAGGCCCAGGCCTCTGCTCTCACATGCACCACTGCATGTGCATGTGGCGAGCCTATGCCAGTCACGGCGGGCCCCATGCGCAGCGGCCAGGTGCACAGGCGCCGCATGCTGTGCCGTGCTGTGCATGCCTGCTGTGCCATGCTGTGCCGTGCCGTGCTGCGCCGTGCTGTGCATCTCACGCGCAGCACGCAGTGCGGCCTTGCGGCTGGATCCGCGCCGTGTGGCAGTAGCAGCAGCAGCAGCAGCAGCAGGGCGGTCTGAGGCCGTGCATCACGTGCCGCTGCCCCAAGTGCTGCCCCCACTTGACCCCACCAGAGGTCCTGCGCTGGCTCTCTGAGGTGCCTGGGACCCTGAACCACCACCCGTTCCAGCCTGGGTTCCTGCTGGGTGATGGCCGCTGCTGCCCGCATTTGATGCGGATCCAGCCGCGTACTGCTGCTGCGTTGCATCTGCCCCTCGCAATGCTGCTGCAGGCACCAGCGGCGCAGCAGCCTGGCTGGCCGGCTGTGCGCCTGCGTTGGCAGCTGTCGGCAGCCGAAGCGGATGTGCCATGCCATGGTGGTTTGTGGGGGCAGCTTTGGAGCAGGGCTGGCCGTGGCGCACCCCCACATGAGCTCCTGCGCTCATGAGCAGCTGCACACACCCCACGTGGCCCTTGGCAACCGCCTCCATCAAGCTTTGCGAGCCCGCTTGCCCCGTCGCGTCCGCCCCCGCGGCCAGAAGCGCGGCAATCACCCGTTCCCGGCCGTTCGCTGCCGCCTCCGTCAGGGCGTACCGGCCGTCTGACCTGGGCTGGTTGGGCCTCACCCCCTGAGCCAGCAGCAGGTGAACCACAGCCTCATGGCCCTGGGCCGCTGCCCGGGACAAGGCCTCCTGCCCCGCCTCCCCTCGCACATCCGTCCCCAGATCATGGATCAGCGCTGACATCAGCTCCTGCAGCCCATGCTGAGCGGCAGCCACCAGGGCCTCACCCTTTTCGGCCCGTGAGGCGCCCTCCCAAGTAGGCAACAGCCGCATGAGCATGGCCGTGTGCCGCGCCAGCCCAGCTTCCACCAAGCTTCCCGCCCCGCCCACGGCCGTGACGCACCCGGGCGCCCCCACCTTCCGCCCGGCTTCGTGGATCAGCGCCAGGCAGCCCGCGTCACCCCCCTTGACCGCCATGCGCAGCGCCGCCTGCAGCACGCTCTCCTCAGGCGGTACGCCCGGCAGTACAACAAGCGGTACGACAGGCGGTACGCCCGCCGCGCTGTGCGCCCACTGCCACAGCAACGGTTCCGGAGCCGCACCCAGTAGGGCTAGCACCACCGGCTCTGCGCCTGACAGGGCAGCTTCCTGCAGCGCGTCACCCCCTGCCGCTTGCATCATCTCACTGGCCCCTGGTGTGACCAATAACGCGGCAACAACCGCCACATGGCGCGCGCCCGCGGCAGCCACCAGCGCCTCCTCAAGGCAGTACGCGCCCGCGGCAAGCAGTAGGGTCACCATGCGCAGGTGGCCTGCAGCTGCAGCCGCCTCCAGAGGGCCTGGGTGCACGCCCTGTGGCACGCAGCACGCACAGCACAGCGTTTGGGGTTTGGGGTTTGGGGTTTTGGGTTGAAGGTCCAGGTTTTGGGTTTGGGGTTCAGGGTTTAGGGCTTAGGGTTGAAGGTTTAGGAATTAGGGTTTAGGGTTGGAGGTCCAATGTTCATGGTTCGAAGTTCAGGGTTGGTGGCAATCCCATGGCCCAGCTGGTGCTGCCCTGTGCAAAGCAGCGAGGGCGTGTCAGGCGCCACGGTACAGTGGATGACAGGATGAGGGTTCTAGAGTTGAGGGTTATGGTTAAGTGTTTCGGTTGTTGCCCCACCTACTGCTGCTGCAATGCTGTGTCAAACATCTGCACCAACCCAGAGATCTGCACCCACAACCCAAACATCTGCACCCACAACCCAAAGAATCTGCACCCACAACCCAAGCAATCTGCACCAGCAACCCAAAGATCCGCACCAACAACCCAAAGAATCTGCGCCCACAACTCAAAGAATCTGCACCAACAACCCTAAGGTCTGCACCAGCCCAGCACACACAATCTGCACCACCAACCCAAAGATCTGCACCCACAACCCCAAAGAATCTGCACAAACAACCCAAAGATCTGCACCAGCCCAGCACGCACAACACCCATGCAGAGATCTAAAAGACCACCCACCTGAGGGTTCACATCCGCCCCCGCCTCCAACAGAGCCCCAGCAATGTCCAGGTACCCGCGCTTGGCAGCCGCCACCAGTGCACGCCCCATGGCGTTGGTGAACACAATTCCTGGGTTGCCCGAGCGCTTGCGGCCCATGGTGGTGTCGTGGCGGCGGCTCATGACCACCAGCTCTGACCCCAGCAGCTGCTGCAGGATGTGGGCGTGACCACGTGCGGCTGCCAGCTGTATGGCCGCTCCCACAGCCCTATACACATCAGCCGCACCAGGGGTGGTGCTGCGCTGGGGGCCTGTGCCAGCAACTGGGCTGAGGGCGGTGGCGGGGATGTTGCTGCTGCTGCTGCTGCTGGTGCTGCGGGGAGTTGAACCGGCGACCAGGATGCTGCCGCTGCTGCTGCCGCCGCCGCTGCCGCTGCTGCTGGCAGCGCCGTGGGTGCTGCTGCTGCCACTGCTGCCGCTGCCGCTGGCAGCGCTGTTGCTGCTGCTGGCAGTGAGGTTGCGGGCGCTGCTGACCCGGCTGATGCTGGGCTGCTGGGCCAGGTTGATGGTCCCCTCCTGCAGGCTGATGCTACGCCTGGGGAGGCAGATGTCAAGCAGAATGCTGCTGTTGTGCGCGCCATGGCCCGTGGGCGCGTGTGCTGCGCCGCCGGTGGCTGCATTTGCCGCGTCCTGAGCCGCGTCCTGAGCAGCAGCAGCTGCAGCCGCAGCCGCAGCTGCCGCCAGCGCCGCCAGCAGCGTGGTGACCACATGCGGGTGGTTGTGCCGCACGGCAGCAAGCAGCGCGGCTGTCATGTGGGGCAGGGAGGCATGGGGCAGCAGGGCGTCGATCACTGCCAGGTGCCCCCGCTTCGCCGCATGCACAAGCAGCGGGGCCTCCCTGCCCTGCTCCTTGCCCCTCCTCCGCCTCTGCCGCCCCTGTGCTGCTGCTGGGGGTGGAGGGGGGTTGGTGGGGCGTGTGGCTGGCAGCCTGCCACCCCCCTCCTGATCCCCTGCACCCCCCTGCCCAGCCTCCTCCTCCTCCTCCCGCCCACCCATCTCACTTTTTCCACCCTCGAAGTACACATCTGGGGACCTGGAGCCAAAGGACAGCAGGGCTGTCACCCAGTCTGCACGGCCCTGGTGCACGGAGGTGCGCAGGGCGTGCCGGGGGCCGAACCGCTGCAGCAGCCACTGCGCCATCAAGTCCGGGTGGTTCTGAACCTCGTGCATGGCTCGCCGCACCTCACGCCGAAGGTTCCCTGGTGTGGGGACCAGTCCTGCGGCTGCAAAGATGCGCGCAGACACGTGCGCAGGCAGCTGCAGCACAGCTTCTAACACGCACGGCGTGTGTGCGTCGTGCTCCTGCTGACGGTGCTGCTGCTGCTGGCCGCTCAGCTCATGCATACTGTTGCGCTGCTGAAGCCGCCAGAGCTCTGCACCTCCGTAGCTGGAGGGTCTTGCAACCTCACTGGCAGCCGTGTGTGGTGGTGCAGGTGTGCCAACGTCTGCGTGTGGGGTGCAAGCCGTGCAGAGGGAATCATGAAGATAACAGGATCAAGGATTACCAGCGCTTTTATGCCAGGTTAGCGCCAACCTGGCAGGGCTGTGGGGCCAACAGTGCCAGGCTGTGAGCTGGCAGCAAGCTCCAGCCTGGAAAAGTCCTGGGGCACCCGTGTGCAGCGCACAATTTGCGTCGCTGCTTAGAGCAGCGCTTGCCTGCCCTGAATTGCAGGCGCTGCTCGCTGTTGCCTTACCGTGGCAGGGTGCGATGAGGGTGCCGAAGTCGAGCGAACCAGGCCGCAGTCAATGTGCTAAAGCCGGGGATGAATGTGCAGCAACGTGATGAGAAAGAGGCGACGGCCCTTCATGAGAATTTGAAGAAGAGGGCCGTCACGAGTGCAAGCATGCTGATTCAATTGGATGTTACAGCTGTGCCTCTATACGTGTAGTTTCCCACTGCAAGGTGAAGGAGCTGGTGCAGCCGTGGGCAAGAACGCCTGGCACCATTGATACCAGGCACTCATGCAGCACGCGTTTTAAAGAAAAGCTTTAAGCAATATGTGGTGGAGAGCAATAAGCAAGGACTGCAGTACAGCCAGCACTACAAATAAGATGTAAGAATATCAAGATGCAAGCCGATCAAAATGCAAGACCATCCACCCCGATACCTCAAGAACTGGTGTCTGGCTCAGCCATTATACCAGATGTCCGGACTTGCATTCCGCAAGCTGATGTGGCTTTCACGGCTATGTTGCAGCCTGGAACTGAAACAATCAAGCGATCCTCACCCGCACTATGGAGAAGGGCAATGGCAATGTTGGGAGCAGCAGCACAGCATGACAGGCACAACTTCAGGTTGTGCGGAGGCCAGTGCTTCTGCAGCTTTCAGCGTATGGGGCCATGTGCACCATAACATAATGAATGCCGCACCATGCACGCACCAGGTACTGGTGGTGCATGGTGCTGACTGGGCTTGCCTGCTGCAGCACATCGCATGCAAACGCGAACTACATGACACACCTAACATAACAGCAGTGTGTGCAACCCCCTGCTTGCACTTACATGTACCCGCTATGAACCAGGCAGATACAGACACGCAGGCTGGCTGTGCATGCGACAGCTTTAGGTCCATGCTGCTGTAGCAGCGGCCCTGTTATCAGCTGCCAGAATACTGCCAGTGTACGTACTGTCAGTGTACTGTCAGTGTACTGCCAGTGTACCGCCTGTGTACCATCTGTGTACTGCCAGACAGCAGCAGACGCAGCTGCCAGTGCACCGCCAGCGGCTGAAGGCAGGTCCAACATTTGAGCTGGGAGGGCCATGCACCCTGTAGCAGTAGGTTACTAAGCGTTGGGTAGGCAGGGGCATGACCCCTGAACAGGACTGTCAACCTGTTCTGCCTACAGGGCAGCAAACCCCAGTATTTCAAGGGATCCCCTCATGGGATCGCTTGGAGGGTTCATGTCCAATGGCATCATGCTTGCATGCACATGTCAAAGCTTGCTACTACACACCCTAGATGGAGCGCGCCCACACCACCCACCACAGGCATATGTCAGCTGTGCTGTTGTCATGCTATGTGCTGTTGGTTGTGTGAGGGCAGACTCATGAACATGCAGTCCCTAAATCCTAAACCCTAATGCCGGTCCGCAAGACAGTGTGTGTGGTTGACGTGCAATGACACGTTACAAGGGGCCTGCATGCATCCGTGCATGCCGTAACATGTATGGCACCATTACATGCCGTGCAAACTGGGTTCTTGGGCCCCGCTAGAATCACCACCACCCGCCTTATGCACCATTGGATCAAGTGGACAAATTAGTACCGCCATTGTGCTACAGCCAAGCAGCAGGTCCACATGCCACTGTACAATACTCAGCACAGAAACATAAGCAGCCACTGACACGCTACCCAAAGCGCAAGAAAGACAGGCTGGTAAAAAGATGTGTACAACAAAAAGGGTGATCGCTTGATACGTCGCCCGTCAAGAGTCCTTGCCTCAAAAGGGCTGTGCCCATGCCTGGCGCATGGTCCACACAACAAAATCTTCAGAAACAGCAGAGACAAAACCGTCAAGGATCTTCATCAGAAGCATAACTCGCAAGAACAGAAGGATGAGAGAAGGAGGAGGAGGAGGAGGAAAAAGAAGGAGGAAACGTTTGTGCTGATCTCATATTACGTGCAGCGACAATATGAAGCGATGAACACCAGTGGTCAAAACCAGCAAAACAGAGGGAACAAAGCATCCACCCGTGGAGGAGGAGATCAGGCAGTTGTTCTTACTTGTTGCAAGATTTGAGGAGGACAATCAACCAACCACGACAAGCCAGCAGTAAAAAGAGGAAGCTGTCATTTAAACCTGTAGCGCCTGCTGTACTGCCTTCAGGTGTTGTACAGCCCCAACCAGCAGGTTAACCTTGACCGGCAACGTTGACACGATGCTCCCGGGCACAGCATTCGTGTACTCACCACGTCTGGTGCATGCGTTTCCAGTCACACTTGCAGCAACCGTCTGGTCACACCCGGCACATGCCTTCATCATTTCAGGTGTACGCGTTCCATAACCTGTCATTACCGATCACACACAACAACCGCATGCATTGCACATGTTTGGCGCATGCGTTCACCACCACTGCATGCGTTCCACTGGGTGCGGCTTGTTGCCATGTGCATCCGATCACTTGAAGCGCAGCGTTCCATTGTGTGCGGTGCATGCGTTTGTTCTGCATTCCATCACGGGATCAGGGCAGATGCCCGCTGCTCAGTGAAGCTCGTTGGGGGTGACCCTGCAGCAGCAGAGCAAGGTAATGAGAGCAGAGTAAGCAAGGTACTAAGAGCAGAGTTTCACAGTCTACTGACGGTTGCAGCGGTTGGTGGCAGTCTACCACATCCTGCACTGTTGTCCCTGTACCACGTATGCACTGCAGTTTGCTGCACAGCGCCCTCATCTGTTCTTCATCTACCTATCTGTTCTTTATCTCAAGCTCCGGCAAGCAGCTAAAACCTGGGGTACGCTGCTATGATGTTATGTTGTCATCATCATTACTACACGGCGGCGTCGCTCAAACCCGCGGTGCTGCAGTTTGACAGTATCTTATGTTATGGTATGTTGTGGTATGTTGTGCCCTCACCTGTTCTTGAAGGGCCACACCGCCATGTCGTAGCCGCCCTCCTTGTTACGCGTCCACTGGCTGATGTCATACAGGAAGGAGTGGGTGATCTTCTCAGGACCGTACTGCACCTGTACCGCAGCAGCATGGCAGTACAGTGTGAGAGGCTGTACAAACCACTGAGAACATTGCAGCACAGGGGCGTTAAGAGGAGTGCATTTTGAAGGACAGCACACAGCATGATGTAGCTCAGCATGGGGTGTTGCGTACACAAGAGGCGCCATGTGGGATGCAGGCAGGGCATTTCCTCACAATGAAGGCCAGAACAGACCAGGCCATGTATGCAACCGGGAGTTGTTCTTGTCAGCAATCAGGATGATCATCAATGCACACACCTGCTTCTCCCAGTCATGGCGCCACTCGATGGATGGGCTGCAAAACGGGAGCAGTAGCCGCCGCAGCAGCAGCAGATGAGAAATGCTGGAGGGGAAACAGAGTAGCGGTTTGGATGCGCTGCCCAGCCTTTCTTCTCCAGTACACAGTGCCTTGAAGTTGGCAGGTTTTGGATCTGGCACCAACACTCACACAGAGTCGGCGATGTTGTCAAAATGCTGGCGGTAGCAGGTGTAGAACCCCAAGCCCAGCGTGCCGCCCAGCAGTACCATCAGGCCGCCCACCTGCAGTACAGAGTTTTCAGTTATGCAACGAAGCAGTTCAGACTAGTGGACTTCCGCCTGTGCTTGGCGTGCGTGCAAGTGCATGGGCATGCATGGGCCGGCAGGCAGCACCGATGCATGGTGACCACGCCTTGAGCCATGCAAGTGCAAGCGCACTGCAGTGCTGCAATAGGTCCATGTCAAAGGCATGTACTATGTGTTGCTGCCGCTCAGCGTGCTGCACATGAAATGGCCTTCTTCACTCACCTCAGGCAGCTCGGTCATGACAGATCCCATCTTGGAGAGCAGACCCTGGACACATCCAAACCATAAGAGCCAACGCATTTTGTAAGAGCAAAAAATCATGATGACAGACGAAGCAGGCAATGGAGACAGACATCAAGTGTCTTATGTGACAGCCAGGTCTGGTCAGGTTCTGCGAAGCCATGCAGGCGGAGTATGTATGGGCATGCAGGGTGGGAGTGTGGCAAGCAAGAGGGAGGGGGGGATGCCTCCTGGCCACCCTGGCAAATCCTTGCGATTTTCTCATATCTTCTAAGGCTCCATGAATCTGCTGACGTGGATCAAAACCGTCCCCCCTGAACGCCCCAGGGCTGTAGCGCATTCCCACCGCACTGCTTACGCATGTGCCCGACTTGCGCCCAGCGTCGCGCCGCGGCACCTGGCGACCAGTGCACTTTTGTCCCCCAGCCCTCCCACCCGCCGTTGCGAGCTACAGCCCCTTCAGCGCATCCTCACCTTGCGTGCGGCGTGCATTGGCATAGATGACGCCATGGTGCGGCTGCTGGGTGCGCCTCAGTTCAGGTTGTGTGGGTGGGAACTTTAAAAGTGGTGTCAAAAACCGTGTGCGGCGATGGGCCTGAGGGTGCAGCCGATGGGCTCAAGGCACGGGCAAAAAGCAGCTGCGGGATGGAAGACGCGCCCATAGAAACCCTAGCTGACACCAGTGACCATCAATGATTCAGAAGGCTCTGGAGAAGGGCTGTGTCCGCTTAATTCACGTGAGAGCATTTTTCTTCAACAATCCATCGCAATTGTCCCTGAAGGACCATAGTGTCAACGGTTGATCAACTTGGAACATCCTTGCAGCCTGCTCCCAGATCAAGCCTGCTAGCTTGACCAGGATCCACACAATCCAGACCTTCTCTGCCAGCCTGCAGTCGGTCTTTGGCTTCATGCAACATCTTGACATTGGCATGCTGCATGCAAACTGCATGCAAGCATGCAAGCGTGCGACCCACCCCTCTGCAACAATCCAATCCTAACGCCGGCCCTATGCCGTGGCTTAGAACCATAAGGTTGCCACAGTGGCTGCTAATCCCCGGCTGTGAATGGCATGGCTGAGCTCATGCGCCTACAAGATGGGCTGTACAGCAGTACAGTATCGCAGTCCAGCTGTACAAGCTGTACCGCTTGTCACACAGTACAGCCATGATCTCCCACTTGTAACTGCTGTACTGCTGCCTCAATAATCAGCTGGGCTGCGGCCCTCGGCAGGCACGCCCATGCGTGGGGGCACGTGCGTGGGCAGCTGGTCAGCGGTGCTCGTGGGCAAAGGCCTCGTTGTGGAACGGCCAAATGCCCACATCATAGCCCCCCTCCTTAGTGCGGCGCCACTCGTGGACGTTGTACAGCACGGAGTGGGTGATCTGGTCCTGGCCGTACGCGACCTGCAGGCAGGACAGGAGTGAGGGGGCAGTGCGGGTGTGAGGGAGCAGTACAGATGTGGGGCGGCAGTGTGGGTGTGAGAGGGCAGTGCAGGTGTGAGGGGGGCAGTACAGATGTGTGTGTGTGGGGGGGGGGGGAGTACATGTCGGAGGGGGCAGCGCAGGTGTGTGAGGAAGCAGAACATGTGGGAGGAGGCAGTACAGATGTGGGGTGGCAGTGCAGGCGTGAGGGGGCAGCACATGTGTGAGGGGGCAGTGCGGCAGAGGGGGAGCAGTGCAGGTGGGGTAGCAGTGCAGGTGTGAGGGCGCAGTACTGGAGATACTGAGGGCGGTACAGATGGAGGCAGTACAGGCGACTTGGTGTATTGATTGTGGTTCCTACGCTGGATGATGGGCCTAGTCCTGCTGCTGAACCTGTAGTGCCAGAACATGAGCCTGTAGTGCCAGGAAATGAGTCTGCAGTGCCAGAGTGCCAGAAACTCGTGCAACAGCAGTACAATCATGCAGGTACGGTGCTGCCTGCGAAGGGTGTGTGCATCGCACCTGCTTCTCCCAGTCATGCCGCTTCTCAATGGAGGGCCTGCACAGCAGTACAGTCAACGCAGTACAGCAGTACAGTGAATGCAGTACAGCATACCATCAAGGCGGTACATTCGGTGCAGTGCAGCGGATGCATGGCGCACGCTGCACTGGGTGCCGTCTGGCGTGTGACTGCAGCTTGCATGTGCACGTGAACAGGTGCAGCACGCGCAGCAGGAATGCACAATGAATGCCCGTGATCACATTGCGCAGCGCTGCACATGATCATCTGATGAAATGGGCAGTGTTGTGGCCATGATCATGGTCTGAATTCTGTTTCGCTTGCAGCACCCTTGCAGCACACGTCTTGACCGGCGGGCCATGGTGCCGTATTTTATATGTGTGGGTTTATGCGTGCTGTATGCGTGGTTCAGTGTGGGGTCTAGTGAACGGACCCCAGACATGCTGCTTGTGATCATGAACTCAGGGGAGGCAAATCAACCACCAATCGCAGGTGCACCGCCCCTAACTATCACACTATTTCACACATTGTTCACACTGATGTTCACACTGGTGTTCACACCCATGTTCACACTTGTACTCACACTGAGTCAGCCACGTTGCGGAAGTACACGCGGTACCCGGTGTAAAACCCCAGCAACACCGCGGCGCCCGTGATCATGCCCAGCGGTACGATCTGCAGTACAGCGGTACAAAGGCAGCACAACAGCAGCTCAAGAGCAATTGCGACCGCTGTGCATAACTGAAGGAGGACAAAAGAAGTCCGACATCAGGAACCTGTGTCGCCCCATCCGTGCCAGCCAGCACCACTCCTAGTGTTTCACCCATCTGTTAGACCTGAGGCTTTATTCACATCTGCCACCCCCCATCACCACCAACTGAGACAGCACACCCGCTGAGTGTACTGCTCACAGGGGTCACACCATGCAGTACCCCCGGCACTACTGCTACCCACATGTGTGGTGCAGTACAACCAGTACAGAGCAGTACAGGACGGTACAGAGGAGTACCATGCAGCAGTACAGGGTCTTCTCAGAACAAACAAAGCTGCGCCCACTAATAGGCGTGGATCAAGGGGAGGCCGCGGAACAACCCCAGGTGTCTCCACGAGACACCGCGGGCCCTCAGCAGGTGGTAGAGGATCTTTCCAGAGCAGTACAAAGGCCGTGCAGCGCAGTACAAAGGCAGTACAGAGCAGTACAAAGGCAGTACAGAGCAGTACAAAGGCGGTACAGGGCAGTACACGTACCTCGGGCAGGTCACGGACCGCGGCGTACAGCTTGACTAGGGTCCACACCTGGTGTGTGTGGTACAAAGCATTAATAGTAATGTAATGATAAAGCAATACTGTATATAATAAGAAGCAAAGCATTGAAAGCATGTGTTGGTGCGAAGGACATGGGTATTCTGGTTGCGCATGTTTTGGCGGGGGTGCTCTTTTTGTGGGCGGGGACAACACAGCAGTGGATCACATGGTCACTTGGTCAGCAGCATGTGCTACCCCTCAGTGAGCAAAGGGCCCCTGCAGTGACATGAATTGCACCCGCTCCATGCGCCATGCACCTGCCATGTGATGCCATGCACCGCTGACACAATGCAACCAGCTGGGAGTGGCACAGTAGTAGGGAGGCAGGGTAAGAAGCTGTGGTGGCATGAGGCGTGCAACAGGTTAACGAGCATTTGACAGGTGAAGTGCAGAATACCCTCCGTCCTCTGCACTGCCTCCCACCCCCCATCCCCACCCCTGAACCCCACTCCCTGTCCATGCCCCACCATGCCACTGTGAAGGATGATGCGCGCTGCACCTGCCCCACTGCCGGCCTTGCACTGCATAGCTGTAATCTGCACCACGCATGCCTGACACCTGAGCTGCATGGGGATTGGGGCAACTAGGGTTTTATGTTGTATACACTCAGGCCCGCGCCCGCCTGACCACATGCACTGTTTGCCTCCATGCCACTGGCTCTAGATTGTGCTAGAATTGCGTGTATAGCTGCAGCTGAACAGCCCCCAAATGCCCCGCTGGACGGCCCGAGTGCTGCACCTGAGCAGCTAGCCCCTGCTGGAGATACAACTGATCTGCACGATGACCCCTCAAGTGTGCTGTGCTGGCAGGAGGCCCCTTGGCCCCTGCCCATCACCACCTTCTGTGCTTGCTGCCTGCCTCAGCTGTGCCTGGGGTTGCGACAGCCCTGGTGCGTGGCAGTAGAAACCCACACAGATCCTGACCTGTGCGTGGTGGGGCTGGCTCTAGAAACCCACCAAACACATTTGCGTGTGTGCACAGCTGCCATGGGCCTGGCCACCCCTGATGAAATCCAGCGCTGGCACGTGCGTAGTGCGGGCACTTTGTGCACTGCACCTGACTTGTGCACTGGGCACGCCCCTGGCAGTCTGGGGTGTGCATGGCTGGAAACCCCAGCACCTACCCATCAATGGTGTCTTGCGGCTGTTGCAGGCGCTGTTCAAGCCAGCGGTGCAATTGTGCAGCCAGTGCATCAGTTGGATCTGTGCAGCTGAACTGCCCATGATGCCAGGCTGTAAGATACTCCAGAGACCACGCACCACGAAACCACATGATATGCTCAAATGAAATGGATGAAAGGACCCCTGGAGACCCCCAGCTCACCTTGCGACCCGAGGGGATGTGTGCAGTGGTTGGCATCTAGCGCCAGCTGAGACAGCAGGGTTGTATGGGTTGAGGACGTGGATGATGTTTGCTGGGGTTGCGCTGGGGCTTGAGCTGAGTCAGCAGGGGGTTTGGTTGAGGGAGTAGATGGCGCTTGCTGAGTGTTGAGCTGGGACTTGATCAGATCAGGGTGATGAAGATTAGGTCTAATCAATGAGCTGGAGGGGATGTCACTGATATAAGAACAGAAATGGATAACTCCAGCGACGGGGAATGATGCCTGCTTGCCAGTACAATACAGTGCCAGCTGTGCTACACCCATACCACGAGCACAAGGACATGCACATCACAGCCAGTCACACATCCCAGTGTGTACGCATCAGCACCCTGGCTGTAGCACGTGCCCCAAATCACCAGCCCACCAGGCCTGCTCTGACACACCAGCTGTGCCACTGCAGTGGGGCTGCAAACAGTTACAGGGTGCATCATCCAGTCCCAATGCAGGGAACACTGATTCAACTATGTACTTCCACTGAGGTTTAGGGTTTAGGTTTGGGTGTGGCACCTCTCACATCACAGGTGCCGGCTCGTACACTAAATTCTGTGCCTGGTACATAATTCATAAAAAGAAAAGGATTGTTTGATGTGCAGTACCTACCCCCTTGAAGATCAATCAGGCCACTTGGTCATTCCCCACTCAGCACACATACAACATGTGGTATACAGATACACCAGTCATTCTTTCATCACAGACAAGTGAGACAACCCACACATGAGTCACACCGTGCGGACAATACGGCACCAAACGGCATGTCCTGCGCCTGCTCTGCCCAGGCTTTCAACCTTGTCTGTCCTGCAGCAGTACGGAAACCAACGAATTGTACTGTCGGCAGCAGTACAGAACCAGAGGGTTTGTACTTCATGCAGCAGTAAAGAACAGAGGGTTTGTACTGCCTCAAAACTCGGTGGGGGTGGGTCCTTCAGCTGCCACCCCTGGCCGCGGGCCGCGGTGTGTGGGCATCTGGTGCTCACGCGGGTACGCCCTGCAGTACAGCGAAAGTGTAAGGCAGTATAGTCAACAGTACAGGCAGTACAGTGAGCTGTACAGGCAGTACAACAGATCATCAACCTCCTGAGTCGTGCAAAACTTTCCTATACAAACATCTTCTGCACAAAACCCCCCTGTTCAGCTGTGCCCAGTGCGGCTGTATCCTGTGCAGGTGTGCCCTGCACAGCGTGCTTTGATGCAGCGTACCTGTAGCACATTGCATCATGCAAGTCGTCCCGCTTGCAACTGCACCGCACTTTCTACACTGCACAGTGCTGGACTACGTGCTGCACGCTGCTGCACTGTCCCCTACCTCACCTGTTTTTGAACGGCCACACAGCCACATCATAGCCGCCCTCCTCATTGCGTGTCCACTCGCTCACACTTTTCAGGAGTGAGTGGTGTGGCTTGTCCTGCCCACGGTTCACCTGATACAGTACAGAGCAGTACAAGACGGTACAGAGATTCAGTGCATTACAGATCAGTACAAAGCAGTACACCCCCGCACAGCCTTTGGACCTCGCATGGCTGTGCGCAGGTGAGCTGAGTTGGAGGCAGGTGGTCGCAGCGCAGCCACAGCATATGGAGCAGCCCGCAGGGGAACCAAGACTGCTGTAGTGTGGCTGTCGCAGCCTGACACATGACGACATGAGGCATACCATAAGGCTCATACAAGCAGGGATTTAGAACTGCTTCGTGCTGCCGGGCATCGCGGGTTTAACCGCGCAAAGCCGTGTAATGATGATGATGATAAGGCTCATACATGACCCGCATGTTGAGTGCGTTGGTCAGCGCAGGCGAATGGCAAAGTGAAATGATCCATGCAGTCACCATAGCACGGCCTTGATGTTCACCCATGCCACACCTGCTTTTCCCAGTCGTGCCGCATCTCAATGGAGGGCCTGTACAGCGGTACAACAACACCATGCCCTTGTAACACACGGGTGCCAGAACAGAAGAGTAGGGGGACTCGGCCACCATGTGCCACACAACCAAAGCATACAACACACTGTTTGCATCAGATAGCAGTCTTTCCGCAGGCACCTGTACGCCCCAGCGGCAGGCACTCACACAGTCTCATACACAGGTGAAAAGTATGACCGGTAGCACGTGTATCCGGCCAGCATCAGTGTACCGCCCAACAGCCCGATCAGTGGTGCGACCTGCAGTACAGGAGTAACTCGAGTAAGCATCACTGTATCTTCGCAGCAGTACAGCATGAAGCAGCAGCCCATTCAAGGCATGCCAGGCTGTGAAGCATGTACCATGCAGCATGAGGCCGTGGGCTGCAGTTGATTTGCGTCATGCGCCATGCAACACGAGGCAGCGGCCAAATCATCCGTCACGATTCATCATCACATGGCAAAACCATGCATGCGCAGTCAAGGTGCCGCCCTACCCATTCGGCTCCAGCAGCATGATGCACCAAGGCAGGGTATCCACACCTCAACATGCAGATACCACATGCACACAAGCACACAAACCACGCACGCAAGAATGGTTCACTGGGCAAGGGTATACATGGTTATGCGTGGATACATGTGCATGCGATAGGATGCATGGGCGCAGGGGCGCATGGGTAACTCAATGAAACGCACCTCAGGCAGGTCTTTGACAGCCGCATACACCTTGGCCAGAGTCCACACCTGGGGGCGGGGGGCAGTAGAAGCGGCGGAAGAAGGGTTGTCAGTCAGTCACTCTGTCAGCACTGGACTGGCGGCCGGCATGGGGCTGTGCGTCAGCCAGTCATGCAGTCATCCATCAGCAGCGGCAGGAGCAGCAGCTTGACTGTTGGGCAGCAAAGCAGTCGCAGTCGCTGTGGGCAGTTAGCAGCCAGTGCGTGAGGGAGGAAAAAGGTCATGTTCGTGGAAGAGGAAGATCATCTTTCTGCAATGATAAACCAGCAGGGCGCCAAGGGTGGTGTGAGGAAGCCTACTGCAGCACGTGGAACTGCAGAGACCCCACACCACCACCACCCCCCAGCCCTGGCCCCATGTCAACCCCTAGCCTAAATATGTAGCACCATACCTCTACCTCGTGCCTGTGCAGCTGCTGAGTGACCTCAGCCACACACCAGCTCCTCACTGACTCGAGCACATGGCATGCTCATGCTGCGACATGGCAAGCTCATGCTGAGATGGCTGAAGCACGAGTCATGGCCCGCCCCATGTCTGGCTTCCACAGGTTGGGTACCAAGACATGGTCCAGCCAGGCCCACTGCCTGCTGTGAGGCTGCTCTTATGCCACGGTCTTACTGTTAGGGGCTACAGTACTGCAGTAGTAAGACTCATGGCTGGCTCACCTTGCGGCCAGAAGGCATGGCGTGCATCGCTGCTGGGCTGGGCATGGTGGGATGATGAGTAGACTGTTCTGTGGAGGGCCCTCTTGCTCAGCGGTGCCTCAGTCTGTGTGCCCAGACTGCTGGAGCCAAGTGCGGGATGTGCGAGGGAGAAATAGCAGGTATTGTAGTAACACGGTTCAGGCCTGAGTGAAGCTTGTGCTGGGTGGATAGGCCATGCTCAGTGGATTGCCCTGGCACATGCTGTGATCTGAGCGTGATGTGTGGTACGAGTCACAAGCTCCATGCACACGCACCACAACAGCAGTGCAGCATGTCAGGCATGCCATGCGCGCATGGATGGTCATGCATGCACGCTGCCTGCTGGCGTTGCTGTTGTGGCAGGAGCTGCAGGCGCCATTATTCAAGGCTGCCTTGGCATGTGAGCAACTGCTGCCCCACCATCGCTTCACTGGCATGTGCTTGCATGGCACACCTGCGACACCCACCATGTCGATGATAGGGCGAAGGCTCATGTAACATGGACATGAATATGCCGATGATAGGTTTCTGTGTGGGTCGTGAGTTTGCTGCCAGGCCTTGAAGGTCCTGGTCTGTTTGGCTGGTCACAACAGAAAGGCGCTGCACTGCCAACATGTACAATAGTAAGCTTTACAGAGAAAGGAAACAGGAAGAAAAAGATGAGGCAGCAACCGCAAAGCTGCCAAAAATCATGTATGAACAGAGTTCGAGAAGAGAACCTGCCACTGCGAACAGCCGCCAGCTAGGTGAAAAATTGGTCACCAAAATATCAAACCACGCACAGCTCGTGTGTAAATGCACACACTGCCGCAGCATGGCGGCCGTTCAACGGCCCTTCACTAGCATGGAACAGTACCAGCACCGTATCCACGTTCTAAAACAACTTCCAAACAGGGAGGGCATACATCTCATCGTCTGGATCATCCAGCCCAGCGCAGGCAGGCCCAAAATGTCAGGCCCATGCGCCGCGTGAGGCAGCAGCTCATATGTTACAAACGGCAAGGCACCCAATGAACACCAGCGTTGCAGCATTCACAGTCGGGTTGAGAGCTCAGCCTTGATGCACTGCTTGCCCAGCCAGCCTGGCAGCCCTTGATGCCTGGTTGCTTCACGGGCGTGCCTTGAGAAGAGCGGGTGTGAGGGTTGTGGTGGGGCGCAGCTCGAGGCTAGAATGCAAGAATCCAAGCACCGGCTGAGCTGGCAGATCGTCACTGATCCAAACTCCTAGCTGAGCTGGCAGATCTTCACAGGCTGCATCAGGAGCTTACGCCTTGATGGGTGCGGGCTGCTGGGCGGGGGGCATGCCATACACCGCGGTGTAAGCGCCGGCAGCTGGCGCAGGCCCCTGCCACAGGCCCTCCTCCACGCGGTTGTGCCACAGCGTGCGCGTCTCTGTGTGCGAGGGGTGTGCATGTGAGCGGGCTTATGAGAGCATATGAACGGGCATGTAAGCAGGCATACGAGCAGGGCATATGAGCCGGCATATGAGCAGACGGGCATGTGAGCGGCATGTGAGCGGCATGTGAGCGGCATGTGAGCGGGCATGTGAGGACATGAGCGGGCATATGAGCAGGCATGCAAGAAGGCATATGAGTGGGCATAAGGGCGGGGCATGTGAGCAGGCAAATGAACGGGCAGGCAGATGAGAAGGCATATCAGCAGGCGCTTCTGTGCGAGGGTTGCATACGGCAGGAGGAAATGAGGGGTGACAACCGATAGTGCAGCTGGTAGGGTCTGGACGCCTCAGCCCGGGAGGCCAAACCCTGAAACCCTGCGGGAGCCCAAACCCTGCACCCCTCAGCCACCACCCACACACACCTAAACCCTAAAACCCTAAATCCTGGGAGCCCGAACCCTGGACCCACCAGCCCCGCACCCCCACCCACCTAAACCCTACCTAAACCCTAACACCCTGAACGAACCCCATCCCACCCTGTGCCAGCGCCTAAACCCTGAAACCCTGAACCTCAAACCCTAAAACCCTACACCCCACGCACCCTGTGCCAGCGCGCACGGCGCGCAGAAGGCCCACAGCGCACAGTCGGAGGCCTGGGAGCCCGGGATGCCGAAGCGCTCGCGGAGCGCGGTGCGGCGGCGGGCCGCCCA
>QAXD01000207.1:1174133-1209883 GCA_004335575.1 Haematococcus sp. NG2 | reverse complement strand
GGAGGGGGAGGAAGTGGGGAGGGCGAGGGAGGGGGAGCAGGTGGTGATGGCGATGGCGGGGAAGGAGGTGGAGGAGGTGGGGAGGGAGAGGGCGGAGGTGGGTCGGCAGATGGTGCTGCTGGTGGCAATGGTGATGGGGGCGGGGGCGCAGGTGGTGGTGGACACACCAGCTGATATGTACAGTTTTGGATAGGTGTTGCGCATGCCTTCCAGCCACCAGGTGCCGTGTCATCCTTAAAGCATACTGTGTCCTTCCAATCGCTGCAGGGGTACTGGTCACTGCACTTCACCACACCCAGGCACTGGTTACCTTGGCAGTCAGGCTGAAAGTAGGAGCAGGTAGAGCCAAGGTCAGGCTGTGTACTGCCTTTGGCGGGGCATGCCATGCTGCCAACATACCCGCACTGCAGCTCTTGCATGCCCATCAAGTTGCCATCGCAGGCTGCAGCCATGTGTGATTGTGCATGGAGCATGAACACATGTGTGAGTATGGCAGGTGCAGTGTGTGGTGCATGCATCAGGGTCATTCAGACGGCACAATACACGTGGATTCATGGCCACACATGATGCATAGCAGCAGTGACAGGATGGGTTGCGTAAAACAGCATCACTGCATCATCCAGAACCATGCACGGTACTGCCTAACTGTACTGCCTAATAGAAGTGCCTGATGGTTATGCCTAATGATCCCTTGCATGCTTCCCTGGCCATCCACTCACTTGAACCTGGACACTCCACAATCCAGTTCCCAGCCGGGATTGAGGCAGTGTGTGCTGTACTGCCTGAGACCTGCGTACTGCCTTGCATGACGCCTGTGCTCCTCACACGTGCCATGCTGCTGGCCGCAGCTACTCTGGCTGCTGTACCGCTGGCTGAGGCACTGCTGGCGACTGTATCGCTGGCGGCTGTACTGCTGCCAGTCGTACTGCTTGCTGCCAGGGCCTTTCGCACCCGGCAGCTCCCAATGCACATGTCATACGTGATGCCATTCTCTGTGCAGGGCTTAACATAGTTCCAATCCAGCTGGGATGGTTGGCCTGCGATGAAATCAACACGGATGCGTAGCAAGCAAACCACAGAAATTTGATATTAACAGCCCATATGCAGCTTACAGGCTGCATGAGGTTTGGCACTTTTCCGGCAGCACACATATGAGTCGAATCAAACTCAGTCAGGCAACAATGCACCTTACTGGCGACTGCGCTGCTGCAACAACACTAGCTGAAGGCCTGTCTTAAACACGCGAGTTGCATGCCCTTCTGCAGCTGCACCGATTGAGCAAGAAGAGCAAGTGGCAACTGCATGCAGATGCTCGAGGGCTCAGACAGAGTCCAGGTTCCCACTCACCGACTGGCTTGAATCCATCGCTGCAGATCTTGACCTTGCTGCACCCAGGTGGTGGCGGCTGCTTGTCTGTGCCGTCCTCACACACTTCAATCACTTTGTACCCAAAGTCCTTGGACAGGTACTTGTTCCAGGAGCGCAGACCTCGGTGGTGTGTAGGAGGCATGTCTGACTGACCTGCTGCACGCACAGTGCTGTTTGCACCAAGATCTGCTGCAGACGGCTGGGCAGATGCACTCTGCATGACGTCTGTTAAAACAGGCTGGGCAGACTCACCATTGTTTTGCTGTGCAGTCCCTGAGATGCCATTGCTGACAGTGCCAGCACTTGCACTTGCATGCATGGTAATGCCTTTGATGTGCTCTCTGTGGCCGACACCCTCTGCCTGCTGCATCGGAGCATGCTCAGCATGTGCCCCGCCCACTGTGCTGCTGGTGCAGCAGCTGTTTACTTTAATGCTGCATTGCCAGGGTTGACCTGGAGGGCATAAGTCCTCCAATCGACCCTGCTGCAGGTTCACTGCCCATGCAGTCACTGCCTTTGCTGACCCCCGGCTGCCGTGCGCATCCTGCATGCAGGGCAGGCACAAGGTGTCACATGCACAATCCGTAGTGACAGCTGGCGCATGCTGCATCCATGGTGCGGCAGTGCTCATAGTGTGCAAATGCAACACGCACGCATGGCAGTGTTCAGATCGACCCGTTGGGGTGTTTGTTTGTTAGTGCAACAGTGAGTACATTGTGCGGACACAACGCCAGGGCCCTCGCTCCGCCAACAATCTCGACTAAGCACTTACCACAAACGCGACCTGCAGCCCCACGGCCAGCCATATCTTGCCACCAGCGCACAAGGACGCATCCGCAGGAGAGATCAGGGTTTGAGTCCAGTTGAGTACTTTCGCTCTCCATTCGCCACCCTGTGGTAAGCAACCGTTTGCCCAGGTCTTGAATGTTGGCCATCGAGCAGTATCTGGCAGCCTGGAACCTCATTCAGCGGTTCCATGTGATAGCGAGTTCAGGCGCAAGAATTGAAGTGAATTGTTGCACCAACCTTCTCTGCGTCTGGATGGGCCTGCAGCGTAGGCCGCAGCAATCCCAGTCCCTGCCCTTGGCTGGTATTAACACGTCCAGGGTTGCGCCCTGCCGACAATTGGATTGGCCCAGCTATAACCCAACAGTTGGGTGCCTCTGCATGGTGCGATCCTCCTGCAGTTTGAGTTCACACGCGTCCAACACAACTCAGGGGATCTCGTCTTGTTGTAAAACGGTGAAACCCACGCTACAGGTGCTAATCTGTGTTTAGCAATGCCGACACTATTTTACTCTACTGTACTCCACGGCCTGGACCACTGACCTCCGGCATGTGCGCTGCAGTTCAGGTGGCCCCAAAGCTGCATATCGTTGCCATCCACCATCGCATCAACGCAAACGCTGCCGACGATGTTCCCTGGCTGTGTGAGCAAAACGCCACAGCCTCCTTGTTGCAAGCCTTGCGCTGCTGCACCAGCTGCAACGATTGCCCAGAGAGCGAGCGCAACGATGCTCACACGCGCCATGCATGCGGCCCCCGAGCCGATGGTGGTTGAGCGGGGATGATCGCGCCAGCCGGGTTAGCTGGGACCTGGCGCGGGCATCGCAAGGGTGCAAGGCAAGTTGAAAACCATCGTTCAGGCTCAATGAGCGGGACCAACTGTAGGAGCACGCTGAATCGATGCTGTCAGCACGACGTCCAAACGCTGAGACACACAATCTGCGATGTCTTGGCCTGCCTTATTGGATTGTCCCGTCGTTCTGCCAGCCCGATGGACTCCTTTCCTTTCTTACAGTGACGCTCGGGCCCGTGGTCAGAAAAACAAGTTGCAAGCAATATCCCCTTTTGCATATAAGCTCTGATTCAACACGTCCTCTGACGCGGGGTGTGACGTGGGCTTGATGCTTGATGGTGATGAAAGCTCGAGCTTGGGTGAGAATCAGACAGGAGGCAGTAGTTAATCAATTCGGTGGTGGCTGTGGGTCACGACACGGCTGCGGGCAGTCCCATGCAAGCACACACAAGAAGTGCATACATGCCAGTGACCTGCTTCAGCAGCCTGCATGCACATCAGAGCAAGTCAATTGGTGCCTGTGCCACGGGGCAAACCCTGCATACCCAAGCTCTGGCAGGTCATGGGCACATGTTGCATGGCGGCCAGCGTCCTTGGACAAGGCACATCATCCAATGGATCTTGCACGACCAGAGTGATCACAGGAGGCTGATATTCACGACGCCGGCATCACCGCTGCGGAGGTGCAGTTCCTGTCCGAATTTAATACTGAAACGGAGCTGATGGGTTCGCACCCACGGTTCGCACCCTGGCACATGATTAAGAACTTCTTTTCAGCATGGCGCTAGACAGCGGGCAAGACAATCACACGCTTACCGACCACTACAGGGGGTTCGCATCCACACGAGGCGGTGGGTTTTCTTTGAGCATGTGCCGTCATGCAGGGCACATGGAGCTCGGCACAAAAGAAGGAAGTGCTGATCCAGCACCGCCTTGTGCACCGTGCTGCTGCACATGCAGAGGCTCTTGCAAGAGTGCAGCAGATGCTGGTGTCTGGTCAGCTTCTAGGCTCTGGCAGCATAGGGCATGTACATGCTTGCACAGACCCCGATGACGGCACATGCTTCATTATAAAAACCGTGGACCTGACCTCACCAGAAAGTAGCACCAAGTGTGTGCACATGGTGAGTTCATTCTACGGATCCACTCCTGTCTACTGAAAGCATGCCCGCGCATCAGTCACTTTGTTGCACCATCATGCATAACAGCATAAGCAGCATGTGCATCGCGCCCAGGACCCGACTCAAAACCCTGTCACACATGACACTGCTCATGCACACATATCAGTGTGGCATGTGGAGCGAATGCATGCGTAAGTGTTGCCTGGGGCTTACGTCTGACCATGCAAGCACAGAGAGCGCAACGTGAGGCTTCTGCTGCAAGAGTTCTGCACCACCCATGCATCCCAAAGTTTGTTGCCTGTGTCAGCAACAGCACGGCAGTACACCTTGTGATGAAGGTGTGCAGCAGTACAAGACTATTGTGTACCAAGTGTGGACACTGCGCAGTCGTGAGGATCCATGATGCATGCAGCTCTGGCTGCATGCACCTGCACGCACAGTTTGCCTTGTGCGTGCATCGCTGTGTGCAGCCTCCTGTTGCAGCACCCACAGCATGCACGGCCATGCAAGCACGCTGCCCTAAGGCGTGTGTCATGCACGCATGCAAGCACAGCGTGTGCCCGGCGAGTGCTTGTTCGACGTGATACGCAAAGCAGGCAAGGCAGGCATTGGGGAAGACCGTGCAAAGCAGGTACGCCTAGCTTTCAGTGAGCATGTGGGCACCTATGTGATCGTGCGTGTTGGATGTTGTGTGTGTGGGATGGGTGGTGGAACCGTGCACCTCTGGGGTGCATGAGACCCTCAGCGATGTATGCCCGACACTTGTGTGCACGGCGCATGGATGCTCCATGTGCTCCATGTCCCTGCTCTTGTTGCTCAGCAACAGACAAAGAAGCAGCTCATCACGTGAGCATGCTGCTGTGTTAACTGGTGACTGTTCATAGTTGTTGTTGTGTTACACCGCAAGCCAGTCAAGGGCCCATTGGCTGCCCACTGGTCATAGCCATGCATGTGTTCTGCTGGCATAAGAGATAAGACCCACACACACTGCACCTGCAGTACCTCAAATGTCGACCTTGTGCTCACATGAGCATTCCAGCACGAGGTCAAGCTCATGTTTATGCTCATGCTGCATGCCTGGGCCTTCACAGGTTGTGGCACAGATTGCCAGTGTGTTGGGCTACCTGCACCAGCGCAGGCTGGTGTATGTGGACTTGAAGCCTGAGAATGTTCTGGTGGGTGGCCGAGGTCATCAGATGTCAAGATAAGACATGGCAGCCGCAGGCATATATAGCGCCAGTGCGCAGGTTGCGCTACCTTGCTTGTTGTGTACTCGTACTGATGCCTGTGTTGGGTGCTGCGTCATGCGTATGCGTGACAGGTGGATGGGACCACCACCACACTTGTTGACTTCGACCTTGTGCATCAGCTGCAAACAGCCAGCAGTACAGCAACCGACAGTGCCGTTCCCAGCAGTACCGCCAGCAGCAGTACAGCAGCTATCGCCAGGAGTGATGACGAGTCAGCAGGCAGCACACTGGCAGGGCAAGGTGGGACTGCCAGCAACGGCCCAGTGGTGCTGCCTGGGCCATTGCAGGGGCACCACTTTTGGGGCACTTTGGAGGTGAGTGGATGCGGTGGGTGGTTGCACTCTGCAGCCGCGTGCTTTTGTTATGGAAGCTGTGGGTGCACGTCCGGCCCTCTTGCCGTGCGGAATCTGCGGATACCTTGAACCTCATCAGTCACCAAAGGCCACCAGAGCACTGCACAACAGGATAACGATGGGTGATCAAGAGTGCTTGATGCTTTATCAACAGCGCTGCCTGCTGTACTTCTGGGATGTGTGTCTGTGCTGCCAGGTGGGGTGCACCATCACCACCTGGGCTGTGGTGCCTCACCAGCCAGGCTGTGCATGGTGTGGTGCCTTACCAGTCATGCTGTGGTGCCTCAGCCGGCATGCTGCGCTGCACAAATACCAACGCTTCCTGCACACAACTGTCGTGGCGTGCGCGCCAGGCAGTCTGAGCCAACCTGCCCTCTACTGCGTGCACCTGCAGTACGCTGCTCCAGAGGTCATTGAAAAGGGCGTGGCTGGGTACAGCTGTGCTTCCGACTGGTGGTCCCTTGGTGTGCTCACCTTTGAGATGCTGTACGGCTTCAGCCCGTTCGGGGTGAGTTTAAATCTTCAAACTTCAACGTTTTTGTTAGCCTTCCCTCCGGCAAATCACATGGATGATGCTGCATACATGCAAGCAACCGAATGATGTCTTTGGCTGTCTGCTTGAAGTATGGAAGCCCTTAAGCAGCGTGCCAGTTCTTGCCAGTTCTTGCACAGAACGTCGTGCCTGACAGCACCCTCACCCTTGCCTTGCACACTGCTGCTGATGCCATGTCTTGCAGGCTCCAAACCAAGAGCGCACCATTTACAACATCACCATGCGCTCGCCTGCCTTCCCAGAGCAAGGGCCCGCGGTAGGTGGATGGTCCAGAGGCCCATCGGCTTGGGGTTCGGAGCTTGCAGCTTATCATAAGGTTTAGGTGTGCACTGTCAGACGCCGCCTGTTCAACACCGGAGACTAAACCCTGCGGGTCAATCGGGTCTGAGGACTGCTCGTAGGGTGAACAGCGTATGTGCGTCAACACCTCCTGCATCCACCCACGCTCCTACGTGCCTCTTTCCTTCAACTTCAGCCACATGCATATGGCGCTAAGCAAGCTGCGCGCTGATTACAGGCTGTTTGTGCAGGCATGCCGGCACTTGGTAACAGGTTGCCCTAACCTTGCTGTTGGCTTTGCCAATCCAATGGATGCAGGTGTCGTACCAGGGCCAACAGTTCATGCGTGCGCTACTGCGCAGCATGCCACAGTACC
The DNA here is from genome assembly GCA_004335575.1 of Haematococcus sp. NG2. Taxonomy (NCBI): domain Eukaryota; kingdom Viridiplantae; phylum Chlorophyta; class Chlorophyceae; order Chlamydomonadales; family Haematococcaceae; genus Haematococcus; species Haematococcus sp. NG2. The sequence continues at coordinate 1,203,004 of QAXD01000207.1, read as the reverse complement.
GACTTGGCAGCAAAGGGGGTGTTGCTGAAGTGCTGGGCCACCCTTGGCTGTCCGATGTTGATGTTGGGTCTGTGCTTGCTGGCCACCAGGTAGACACCTGACCTGGCAGGTCAGTTGATGGGTCCCACTGCTCAGCTGGCAGCTTTGGTACGCCGCTGTTATGTTACAGCTCAGCAGGCGGCACACAGGCGCTTCTGTGAAATGCCGTGTTTATTATCATTATTAGGCGGCACACAGCGGGTCTGCACATGATGCCAGTATGATATGTACATGTACGCCTTCATTGCACCACTATGCATCTCTTGGCGCTGCTTCACTGCGCAGCGGCAAGCGCCATTTGCTTAAAACTCGCCGGGTGCGCTGGGCATGGGTAGGGTGCAGCTGTTGCTGGGCATGGTACAAGGTTTTCGCGCATTACACCAGTGTGATGATGACGATGACGAAAAATTGTAACATGCCACGCGCTCAACCTGTGAACACCTCGCACATCATCCGTGTCGCTTGCAATGGCATTCTCATTAGGCAGCTGCGGAACACTACCATCATGTCGCGCTCACACTCAACGGCACAGGAGCGCGGTGGTTCGCGCATCTGCTGAACCCAAATCGTCTGTCATTGCTCAGACGGGGGCCCCACCCCAAGATCCATTTGCAAACAAGCGCGTTTACAAGGACAACTTCTTCGATGCGACGTTTATCAAGATCTACAGCGAGAAGATGGCCGCGCAACTACAAGGTTGGCACAGCTGGGGAAGGGTTTACTCAGACATTCGCATCTTCGCCAGCGTCCCGATGGTCGTGTTGTTGATGCAGGCATAACTGTGTGTGCTTCTGAAACTGGGCATAAACACCTACGAGTGGTGGTGGTTGCACCAACTCATGCTGTGCCATGGGGCATGTTCAACCGTCCCCCCTACTCCTCTGACCGCACCCCTTGTGCCTACTGCTCCCCAGGTGTCTACTGCCCCCCTGTCCCCCAATATGATGATTTCGTGCGCATCTCAAAGGTGTGCATGCAAGCACACGCCAAGCCAAACATCATGCTGTTGGCGTTCTTGCCCAGATGCCTGCAATCTCCCCATTACCCATTATGCATGCTGTGGCATCACAGACAACACAAAGCACTCGCAAAGTTGGCAGGCTGCCAGAGCCACACAGCAGGATGCCACAAGGCTTACAAAACCGGTTGTGTCGTGAGCTCCTTTAGGCCATACCCTGGGCTTGAAACACACCGTATCAGACGCTGGACTTGGTGCAGGACAGCCCTGCATTGCGTGCTGCGCACGTGCTCACAAGCATGCCCATCCCCAATGGAACAGATTGTACTCGGCATCTTCTGAGCTTCACATTACATCCATAGCAGCGGCGAACTGCCGCTTGCCAGAGCCAGGGCCTCCGCAGCTGTTGCCTCCGTTATTGTTGTGGGCACCTGAAGCCTGCATAACATAACAGCAGAATATTGCAGCTTTCAGCTGCCTGCTGCATTTGAGCACACATCGACATCATCAAGATTGGTGTACTCTCGCCCTCATGCCCTTGCGCTGCCGCGTGGTGCGCATGGTGCCGCAGGAAATCATGCGCGGGCGCACGCCATCACAGCAGAAGGAGGTGGTGATGTCAGTGCTGATGTCCCTCTTACCGCCTGGGGCACCACAGCAGTTCAGGTATGCGTACTGGGCTTGAGGGGTGTGTTTGAGACATATGTTGTGTGCACATCACGCACACGTGCCCTGCAATTATTTTCAACCCAGTAGTCCAGGAGTTATGTAACAGAATTGCTGTGTGCAGTCTTGCTCCGATTCCAGTGCACCGCCTGCAACGCTGTCCAGCACGTTCAGCCCGTAATGAAGGCCCTGACATGAGTTAGTAACAGGAAAGGTGGACCACCACGGGGCACCATCTTCCTGCATGTGAGCAAGATGGTTCATGAATGCGAGCTGGGGGTGCTGTCAGCAAACGCAGTGTGTGCGACTGCCTGCCCTCCATACCCCCAGGAAGCTCTTCCCGCCCACCCAGGCATCCGCTGAGCTGAATGCCACATTTGCTGCCGCTGGCTTTGGCTGGCTCGTGGGTGAGATGGAGCTGCAGACTGGTGACGTGGTGGTGAGTGGTAGTCACCCACATGTAGTACCTCAGCCCTCAACCACGAGTGCAGCCGCAGCTCACAAGGACACTGCCGCTGCTTCTGCAGCATCAGCTGCTGATCTGGTTCTTAGGAAGGGATGTATCCATCTATTCAAAGTTGGTGTTGGAAACTGCAGGCATGCCTTCCAAAGCGCTGTTGGTGCCGGTGCTGACATCCATGCATGCGCAGGTGGGCCCCAATGGGGAAAAGCGGCGGCAAAAGAGCATCGTCAAAATCAAGAAGTGCCGCTACCTGGAGGCGTCGGGCTGCGTGGGCATGGTGAGTGCACAAAACATCAACTGGATACAAAGCACTGAAGCTGCGCGCCGTTCGTCGAGTGCCAGGGTGCATGGTTCCAAACATCGCGGCAGTCGCAGTCCCCTTGTGGTGTAGCGCCATACATCAGCACACTGCGCAACAACAACAACAACAAGCACACTGCGCATCCATTCCATGGTGCACCAAAACCATGCACGACAGCTGATACCAGATGCAGTGCAGTAGCTGGCGCATTACAGGCCATGGTGCCACACCGGTGCTGGGCTCAACTGGCCGCTGCACCTGTGATTTTCACGTGCAGTGCGTGAACATGTGCAAGGTGCCCACCCAGACCTTCTTCACCGACGAGTTTGGGCTGCCATTGACGATGAAGCCCAACTTTGAGGACCTGAGCTGCGAGATGATCTTTGGTCAGGTGCGGTTTGTCACAGAGCACAGCAGAGACACCAACAGAATCTTCTGTTCTTGTCATGGATATGTAGTGTACCGGTTGTGTCTGTGATTTGTGCGAGTATCATGTGCGGTATGTTGCCACACGCAGGCGCCAGAGCCCAGTTCCATTGATGCAGCGTTCAAGCAACCATGCTTCCGGCCACAGTGCAACCTTGGGAGTGATGGCGGGTCCTGCCCTAAGACCTCACCACCAGCTGTCTAAGCAGGACATGTGCATTGCTGTGCGAACAGCTCCATGTACAGGATGTGCTACCAGCAGTGCAGGTTCAGTTTGTGTTGTTCCATTTATTGCCCAGTGCACATGTGTTTTCTGTAAGGCGAAGGGTATCTGTAACGCACTGCCATGAGCAACAGCTGTAACTGCATGGATGCACAGCCTCCTGCATAGATGACGCGAATACGCATTCAGTGCACATGCAAATGAAGCAAGAGCACATCAGCATGCAGAATGTGATACTGTCTCCCCATCTCAGTCACCAGCCTCCCCGGCTAAGGGTCAGGGGGCCAGCGTGCCAGATGCGTGGAATGTCCCTGTGGCACGGTTCCATAGCTCCCAGGGCACGGCCAGGCCCTGGGGCTTCGAGTCCGCGCCGGGTGCATGCATGCCAGGAGGAATGCAATTGCGTGCATGCATCCATATGCTACAGGTGCAAGTGCATGCCACGGCACGACAGGGGGTCCAAACTGGTCTGCAAACAAGGAGTTTTTTCACCATTTTTGGCAGTGGACAGGAAATTGCCCAACAGGACATGCCTGTACATCATTCCATGTTTTTGCCGCACCGGTTTTGCAGCACATCCAAACTGAAAGAATTGCAATGCTAAAGAATCAGAGTGTTCCGTCCCCACCACCCCACCCCACCCCACCACCTGCCTAATCACACACATCATAAGTTACAAGACACATGTACGCCAGCACACACGCACTGTCACGCTTGCTGCTCGCACACATCCCGTCAGCAAGCATGATCATGCGCCATCCTGCACACCGCATCCGTCTCAAGCCCCAGCCACGCGGCCGGCCAGCTTCTCTGCACAAAACGTGTACAGCTGTGCATGCAGCCCCTTCCACTCGGCTGCACTCTGCTGGGCTGCAGCCAGCTGCCCCTCCAGGAACGCCACCCGCTCCTCCAGGCTCTGTTCGCTTGGGGGTGCTGCGCCAGCCTCAGCCATGGCCACATCACATCGCCTACTGGGCTCGGCTGCATCTGCCATCCCTGGACCACCCCCTGGCTGCCTAGTCCCACCCAGCACACCCCCACCTGTGCCTGTTGTGCCTGGTATCCCCACAGCTGACATCCCCCCGGGGTTCAGCAGTTGGGCAGCTGCCTGGCAGGGCCTGAGGCCCAACAGACCTGCCCCTGCAAAATCGCTGACTGACATACTGCCTGCCGGGCCTGGGCCCACCCCAGCGCGACCATCAAGCACCACAGGCGCACTTTCCCAAGCCTGCAGGTTGCCTGCCATGCCAGTGTACTTGGTCAAGGGAGCCAGCGGTTGCAGCCGTTTGGGCCCTGAGCGTGAACCACTGCCGCCACCTCCACCACCACCTGAGCCCGTGGGAACGAGGTGCGTGGGGGTGGGGAGGACGAGGAGGGCGCTGACTGGGAGCTTGCTGGGTGCTTGGATGACACGCACGGGCTGCCGGCTGCGCAAGTCCCACACCGCTGCTGTGCCTTCATCAGAGCCGGAGGCCATGTGTTCCCCGTCCGGGGAGATGCTCAGCGCGTTGACTGCGCGCGTGTGGCACGACAGGCGTGCGCTCACCCGCAGCACCCCTGCGCCGTCGCCCGCCCCCAATCCGCTACTGCTGGCGGCTGTGCCACTGCCATTCGCGCCTGCACTGCTGCCTGTACTGCCTTCCCCGACCAGGCTGACTTCATAGATCGCGCCGTCGCTGCTGCCGGCGTACAGCGCATGCTGCCCCCCGTCCATGGTCACACATAGCGCGGCGGCCGGGAGCGGTACGCGCGCCAGCAACGCGCCGTCTGACAGGCGGTGCAGGGTGACGGAGCGGTCCAGTGACGCGGCCGCGACAACCGCCGCGCTCCCCGCGCCTCCCGCGCCGATGAACACCGACGTGATGGGCAGCGTATGGTCCGACCACGCATGCAGGGGCTGTGGGTTGGTGAAGGCAGGGGAGGAAGGGTCCAGAGAAGCGTCCAGCATCTCAGCCACCACCCATACATGGACCAGTGTGTCTTCTGCTCCACTGATGAGACAACCCCCACAGGGTGTGAAAGCCAGGGAGGTCACCGACTGCAGGCAAAGGCAGGGAAACCCATGTTGTTGTTCGCAGCCAAGGCAGATGTGAAGGCAACGCATTCAAGGGTCCCTATGAACATGGCCCAACAGGCAGCCCACGCTTGCACGAGGCGGCACTGAAAATGAGCGGGGCATTTGTGTACCCCGAGTAGATATGTCAACCGCAGCCCCTGGCCAACTGAGTAGGCCTCATGACAGCAGCGCCACAGCTGATTTCACATGCCGGACCATGTCTCCACACCCACATGGTTGTGGCACAGGACCTGTGTGCCTCAGCTAGTCTCACTGCCTTGGACCTACCCCACGCAGGACCCTATGGACCCCACACACGACCTCACATAGGACCCAACCCCTTGTGCACGCAACACAATCGAGCACAGCAGCACATTACCACCCAGCGCGTAGCGTGTACATGTTCCTGGCATTTGCATGCACCTGCACCATACATGCACCTGCCCAACTTATGCACCTGCCCTCACACCTTGTAGTGCCCAGCCCAGCTGCGCAGCAGCCGGCCTGACGCCGTCTCCCACACGTAGATGGCGCCTGACGCGCCGCCACCGGCCAGGAGTGCACCATCGGATGTGGAGGCCACAGCACTCAGGCGCTCCATGGCGAAGGAGCGCTGCAGCACTTGGTCCTGCCACGGGGTGCGGGTGATGCAAGGTCAGGGTTGTTGTTGTGATACGGGCTTGTGGGTGATTGGGATACGGGTTTGTTGCGGCAAGTTGATGGCGGCAGGTTGATGACGTGAATAATGGGGGTAACTGTCATGCATGCCAGCGAGGACGTGACAGTCATGGGCGCGTCACGAGGCCAGAACATGCAGCAAACACTACAAGGTACTAACCGGGCATATGCAGGCAGGGGAGTCATTGTGGTTTTAAGTGCGCGAGGCCGTGTAAAGAGGACGATGATGATGGTGACGATGATGATGATGCAGGGGGGTGCTCACAGCATGTTGTGGGTGTCCGGGACCCGAGTGTCTCCCCATCTCAGTCACCAGCCTCCCCGGCTAAGGGTCAGGGGGCCAGCGTGCCAGATGCGTGGAATGTCCCTTTGGCACGGTTCCATAGCTCCCAGGGCAAGGCCTGGCCCTGGGGCTTCGAGTCCGCGCCGGGTGCATGCATATATGTGGAGAATGGGCGCATGCACGCATGGGCAACTGCGCATGGTAAGGGTGCGTGCTTGAGGTCGCCCAGTGCCTCCACATGAGTGCAGAGGTTGCGCACAAGAAAAATAATTCGTATGAGGCCGTGCTTGCCACACCTTGTGCCATGTCCAGAACTGCAGGGCATCCTTGCTTGTCTGCGCAGCCACGAAGTAGTCCCTGCCTACACAGCACAGCCCATTGCGCGGGCTGCTGCTGGTCTTGTAGGAAGTGAGGGCAGTGCCAGTGTGCAGATCCCTGCAAGGAAAGGCCCCCCACCGACAGCATGAGCCGCCATGTGACGCACACATGCCATGCAATCCACCCATGCAAAACTAGGGCTGCGGCGTCAGGGCGACGGCGCCCGTATCAGCGGACACGCGCAATCATGAAGCGCACCAGGCTGATATCACGGAGTCCGCACTTGATGCGAGCAGCAGCACTTGGTGCTGCATGGCGGTGTGCTGAAACTTGGGCTAGGTCATGATGGTAACAACATGATCGCCAACAATGAAAATGTGCAATCGAGGAGATTTCACGAATGAAGAATCGAAGAATTGCTCAAACATTGACATTTGCCTTGTCACACACCCGCCACATGGCGGCGATCGGGCCAGCGGGAGCTGTTAATAATCGTTTGTGGATGTAAGCATGATGGAGGTGCTGCATGATGTCAAGAACACTGCCGCTCTTTTGAAGTACATTCGCAGCCAGCACGCCAATCAACACGCAGCGTTGTCTGCATGGATTTGCTCAAACTACAGTGCACCCCCTCTGCCGTGAATTGGCCAAGCAGTACAACCGAAGCGAGAGAGCTTGCAAGAAACCCAGCGCCACAACAGTTGCATTACATCATACGCACGCCCTTACAACCATAGCTTGATGCGCTTGCACGCATATGTCCACCAAACTGGTGCTGCCTGTAGCAAGCCCAGCATGGTACGCAAGGCAGCCTTGACCACAGCTTAGCAAACAACCCAACAAGGCCGAGCTTTTCGTCCTGCAAACACCAGGCTCAAAGGGAGCATGACGAGGAGAACATCGTTGCGATGCAAACCTGAAGGCTGCCAGCCAGCATTCCTCCACGTCCAAATATGGCCAGGCTGGCTCATGTACATCAGCCACCTGCCTCAATCTCTGGGCACACCCCTGCCTGTCTTTGACACAGCACATGATGGTGCATCTGATGTACTGAAACATGGCAACCAATGCCGCATGCACCCTGCTCGTCCAAATCCTGGTGCTCCGCACCTGTCAACTGACTGTCCTGGCTGCACACGCCTCTCTACAACAGGCTACTCAACCCCAGAAGTATGGTAGGCCGTTGATGCAGGGGTCAGGGAAGGAGGCAAGCTGCTGCCCCACATGGCAGCCTACTCGTCCCCACCATCCGCATCATCACCCCCGCCAGCAGCGCCCTCCTTGCCCGCTGCTGGCGCGGCTCCCAGGTCCTCCTTGAACGAGTTGCGTGCATCACGGATGACCTGCTGCATCACCAGCAGCTCTTTCACACGCGCAAACTTCGCCGGATCCTGTGATACAACACCCCAACCGCAATCAGGTCCATTGTTTCAAGAACCTTTGCTTGCTTTGCTTGCCGGTAATAATGACCACACTGTACTTCATGTACTCCAGGTCAGTCATGTGGTACACGTGGCACGGGTGTTGCAACATCACATGGGGCGGGGGAAGTGCGGGGGTCAGTCGCTGAAACTGGCAGCATATACGTAGCGTGCAGGTGAGCCACGAGGAGTATGAAAAGGGTATGGGTGTGCTAAGCCCGGAAGACATGAAGGTGCGTGACCATTAAGGGTGCAGCAGTGTTGATGCAGGTGTGCACGGCGATGCTGCCTAGTCCCCAGCCCTCCATTTTCATGCTGTGCAGGTGAGCTGGGCAGGTGCAATGACAGACAGCCAACAGCTGCGCTGCCCTGCCCCCACTGCAAAGCCACACACACACACCGGACCCTTATGGCAGGGTTCACCACAATAGGGTTCAGGAATTCAGGGTTGAGACATGAAACCCTGAACCCTGAACCTTTGGTGCATACTGCGCCCTAACTCCACCCCAGCGCCCCACCTTGCGAACGGCGAACAGCACGTCGCGCTCATCCATTTTGGACTTGAGGGAATCCGCAGCGACGGCCGCGGCCCGGCCCACCACAGAGGCCAGGTACTGCAGCATGACCTCCTCTACCAGATCCGCCGTCTCTTGCAGCGGCACCACATCATCTCCAAAGCCATACATCATGGCCCGCACTGCAGATGCAGCAGTGGGAACCCATTCATCAGACAAGGTTGAAGAGCAGGAGGGCTCAATGCATGAACATGGGGCGCTGTGGGGATGCGAGCACACGACCAACAAGTCAAAACACCAACAAGTTCAACCAGAGGGGCATGTCGTACGTGTGCTTGGCATGCGCGCATGTGTAATAGTGCAGATGCGGCTGAAGTGGCATTCGCAAAGCCTGGCTGCCACAGCTGAGCACGAGGCGCATCAACTGCAATTGCAGCGCCAGTCCAGAACCACACCACCAACGCACCATCCTTGGAGAACTGTCCCTTGAAGCCCAGGAGGTCCCCCTCCCCCTGTGCCTCATCTGGCTTCTCAGGGGCCTCAAAGAGTGAGCCACGTGAGGGAGCTGACGGTCCTCCTGCACCAGGCGCGGCAGGCACCCCCCTGCCACGCCCACCCCGCCCTCTCCCCCGCCCGCGCATGGCTTTCTTCACGCGCTCCCTCACTTGAAGCCCCATCATGCCTTGGCCCACACCCACGCCGGCCTTGTTGATCTTGCCGGTGCTGCCTGGGGGCGCCATGCGCAGCACCAACGGTGCAGCCGCAGCGCCTGCCTCCTTGCTGCCACCCTCCCCCCCATCAGCTTTGGCTGCGCCAGCTGCCTTGGCAGTCTTTGTGCCTCCTGCGGCCTTCGCTGCAGGCGCCCTGCATGCGCATGCGCCATGTGCGTTGGTGTGCAAAGTGTATGCAGACAGTTGGGGCGCATGGGGCAGGCCATGCACATGGGCACCAGCGTCCATGCACCCACTTGGCTTTGGCCTTGGGCTTCTTGGCCTTCTCTTTCTCCTTCTCTCCATCCATGGCAGTGAGGTGTGCTTTGGCTGAAGCTAACACAGCATTCTGAACTACATGATCGCGGCAAGACTACCACCGCCCTACATTATCGACGCTCAGGGACACGCTTATCAAGTTGTTGGTTGACATTCCCCAAGGCCTGGCCTACCACGACGTTCTTACACAAACTGGCAGTGGGAACCCTTAGAGCCCTTGAACCGTTCATTTGGTGATCGGGACCGACGTTTGATTTTTATACCTGTTTCTAGCCAGCATCACCTACAAACAGCCTGCCCCTGGGGTGCTGGGGCCCCCTGGGCCAGGCAAAACGTCGAAATGAATTTAATGGCCACATCCTGAGCTTGAAGCAACTGCCGAAATGAGCACTGGAATCAAGTTGAAGCTGAAGATTGGCGGTCCAAAGCCAGCTGCCCCTGCTGGTGCACCATCTGCCAATGGAGCACCCAGTGCCGCAGCTGCTGCTCCAGCACCGGTTGTTCAGCAGCCAGCTGCTGCTGTGCCTGCTGCCCAGCCTCTCCCGCGTGCACCCTTGATCGCCACTGGCCTGCCCATCGGCGACAAGAAGCGTAAAAGGCCAGAGGATGCGGGTCCTGGAAGCACGCAGCCATCGCCATCAGTACCACCCACCAAAAAATTGCACCAGGACGGTCCAGCACCTGCAGCACCAGCTGCAGGAGCGCCTGCAGGTGGTGGTACTAAAATCAAGCTAAAATTTGGCGGAGGAGGTGGCGGGGCTGCCCGTCCACCTGGTCAGATCAACCCTGGGATCCAAGCGTCGACAGCCGCGAAGCCTGCAGCTCCGCCGGTGCAGCCAGTAGGATTTCCGGTCAGCTCTCTGCCAGCTCCGACTGGCATCAAAATCAGCGTCAACGTTGACAAGGCGGCCCAGCGTGCTAGGGAAGCGGAGCTGAAAGCGCAGGAGGCTGCACGCAGACAGCAAGAGAAGGCAGAGGTGAGGTTTTGGAGCTGTGCATGGCATATGCATGTTTGCATGTGCATGTGTGCATGCACACATGCTCACCATGCAATGTGTCACAAACGGGGGGTTTCCACGTCATATTGGTACTAAGCTTTAGGGACTGCTGCCCGCGTTGCACTTGCTGTGCCATGGGCCGGAGATGTTGGCAGCCCTGGCACAAGTTGGGCATGTGCTTGTCCTTGCATGGTCATGCTGTGGTGTCCTACCCTCCGCATCTTGTGTTCCATCCACATCCATCCCATCCACACAAACACAGCGTGCATGGTGTGCTGTGATCATCTGGCTGCCTTGATGCCATGCGTGGTTCTATTCGCTGTGTGCAGGAGCGCCAGCGTGCTGCGGCAGCAGAGCTTGCACGCAAGCAGGCGGCACAAGAGGCAGCGCGGCAGGGGAAGCTGGCAAAGCAGCGCGAGCAAAAGAACGAGGCAGCCTTGGGGGATGTGATGCGCAATGTGTTTGGCAAGATCAAGCTCAAGGTCAAGCTGGGGGGTGGGGCAGCGGGGCCACCCCGGCCTGGCGGCGGCCCGCCCCGCCCCGGTGCTGTCCTGCCTCCTGCCCCGGACTTTGGCGCCTCCACAGCTGCAGCCGCCCCCATGCGTGGCGCAGCTGCGGTGCGTGGGCGCTGCTGCCGCCCCCAAGCCGCGTGCTGCCCGGCGGCCGCGCAACGAGGACGACGACGAGGACTTTGACCCCAACGCAGCCAGCAGCGACGACGACGACGTGGATTTTGAGCCCAGCCCAGACAACAGCCCCGTGCACTCCTCGCGTGCAGCGGGGCACAGCACAGCAGCGCGGGGGCGCGGGCGGCCGGGGCGACCAGCACGTGGCGCGGCCGTTTCAGGCAGGGGGGCTGGCTCGTTCAAGGCTGCAGGGCCCAAGCGGGCACGCACAGGGGCTCCAGACATGTACGGTGGAGACCAGCTTGGGTACCCGGTGCCACATCACGGCCACCCGCCACCCCACCACATGCCCATGCATGGTCACCCCATGCATGGGCCACCGCATGGCTATCCCATGGACCCCCATGGCTACATGCCGCAGCACCCGGATCCCTACATGCAAGGGCATCACATGGGCGGTGGCCCCATGGGCCCAGGCATGGTTCCCATGGATGCCATGGGGGGTGGGCCAGGCATGGGGTACCCAGGGCACATGGGGCCCCCAGAGATGGGTCCACCTGGGATGGGTCCGGATGGCCACATGATGGGTCCGGATGGGCACATGATGGGTCCGGATGGGCACATGATGATGGGGGGGCCAGGGCCACATGGGCCGGGCGACCCGCACATGATGCATGGTGGCATGCCGCCCCCGCGGCCCGTCCGCGGCTCAGCCATCGCAGCAGGGCTGGTGCACCAGCACCACCACTACGACGAGGGCATGGAAGGGGGCTCCAACCTCACGCCGCAGCAGCGCATGGCAAAGGTGTGTGTCTGAGCGTGGGTGTCTTGCCACTGCGGCGGGCATGTCTTTCTTTCACATGGGAGGGACATGTTCTTGTGAGCCATGGCTGGGGCAGGGTGGTTGAGAGAGATGGGATGGCCAAATGATGGGACGTGTTCTATGGCACGGCCGCTGCTGCTGCCATGACGTCAACTGCATCGCCGAATGGTGCACCCAGTCGCCCACCAGCCACTGTTGTTTCTGCAGTGACAGTGCACCTCTTGTTCAAGCGCTGCCGTGCCTTGCTGTGTGGCAGGTGTTGGAGATGGTGGCCAAGAAGGACACGGGCAGCATCTTCAAGGCACCTGTGACGGACGATGTGGTGGGTGGGGGCCACATTTGTGTTCTCCACATTTGCTGGCCTGCAGCCCATGATCGCTGCAGGTGGTTCGCATGGTTCTGAAGCGCATGGGATGCCGCTACTGGCCGCATGAGGTTTGCGTGACTCTGGGGTGCATGGGAGAGGTTTGCTTGCAGCTCAGCAACAGGTGGCGGTGTGGGTTGGGGATCCAGGCGACACGTGCAGTGGATCAGACATAGTGGTGGAGACAACATTGGAAGCCTGGAAGTTATGGCACAAACAAAACTGTTACCAGCTCTGCCCAGTCTCGCACTAGGCGGGCACATCCCACATCTTGTGCCTGTGGCTTGCTTGGCCATGCACCTCAGCCGTGTGTGGCTTGTCGCTGATCTGTGTGACTTGTCGCTGATCTGTGTGACCCCCGCACAGGCACCGGGCTACTCCAGCATGATCAAGAACCCCATGTGCTTCGATGTCATGCGGGAGAAGCTGAACTCCGGGCTGTACCAGTCCTGGGAGCAGTTTGATAGTGACCTCTTCCTCATCTTCCACAACGCCATGTCATACAACCCACCAGGTGGGGCATGGGGCAGGTCATGTGGTGTATGCACGGGTTGCTGCAGCGGTGTGTTTTGTTACAGCAAACTGCCGTGTGAATTCGCGTGCCCCGCCTGTTTCAGTTGCACCATCACCTCCTGCAGTTGGCCTGCAGCACAGGCAACAGTGCGGGCAGCGGGAGGGACTGCATATCACGCATTAAAGCCCTGCGCACTGACGCGCCATGTGCCCCCCTCTCGCACGGGCACCCTCGTCTTGTGTCTGCAGAGAACTTTGTGCACCAGTCTGCGATGTGCCTCATGGAGGTGGCCAAAAAGTACACAGACCTTGGACGCAAGGGTGTGATGAACTTCAGGTGAGGCGGGAGCTGCACATGAGGCGATGGGAACTTTCAGCATTGCGGTGTACCAGCCAAGCAGTGGCTGCAGTGCAGCAGTATCACCTGTGCTGGTGTCTCAGGGGGCGGCTGCATGCAGCCGTGCCAGCCAACTTGACACAGTAGATCATCGTTGTGGCACAGCTGGGGCATCACATGGCACGTGCCTCAAACGCGCCTGTTGGCATGGGAAATGCGGTCACCCGTATCCTCCAAGTGCATCAAGTGACCTGCACCCTCCTTTTGGCTGCTGCCACACCTCAGGGGTGCTGCTGCAGGCATCATGCGCAAGCACCAGGCGGCCATCACGCGCCAGTTCAGGATGGGAGCACAACAGCCAGTCATGCCAGAGCCCGGCCCACGATTAGGGCCAGGGGGAGGCAGAGGCCGGGGCAGGGGGCCAGGGCGGCCGCCAGGTCACCCCCGTGACCCGGTGCTTGTGGGTACGTACTGCCCGCATGTGCTACCTGTACTGCTGGCAATGTACTGCTGGCCATGCGCTGCCTGCCATGTACTGTGTGCCATGTGCCCATTGCGCACTGCTGGCTATGTACTGCCTGCCATGTACTGCCTCTGTACTGCTGACCATGCGCCCGCTATTTATGGCCATGCCCTGCTGGTCGTGGTGTCCTGCTGTGGTGGCATTCCATCCCCGGTGCAAGAAGTGTGTGGCCGATATGAGCTGCTGCCCTGCTTCAGCACCTGCCCTGAAAGCCGGCGTTGCCTTGCTTCTGCCCTGCAGAGCTGGCGCAAACAGGCAACGCAGGTGGCGTGGGTCGTGCGCCGCCCATGGGCCGCCGGCCCCCGGAGCAGCCGGCAGCCAAAGACAGCGGGGCCGCTCAAGGGCCGGCATACGGGCGTGGCCACCGGCAGCACGGCAACGTGTCGTACGCTGCAGCTGAGGGCATCACGCGCAAGACCAAAGGCAGCAAGGGCCTGAACCAGTACAGGTGAGGGGGGCGCACGCACGGGGTGATTGGGAACCAGGCTCTGGATGCGGGCCTGAGCTGTTCAAGGGTTACGGGTTTAGGGCTTAGGGCTCAGGTTCAAATTAGGGGTTTAGGGATTTTAAAGTTTTTTGATGCGTGCGGGAATGGGGCAGGGCGTGGCAGCTGGTGGGCTTGGTGGAGCAGTGGTTGTTGTGAGGTTACAAGAGGTTCGCTGTGCAAGATCAAGGGGGCTTCCTGTACGGTAAGGGCTCCAAACCGGGAAACAGGGTGAGCATGCTCTGCGTCCACGTGTGGTCACAGGTTCATCTCGCGCATGGCGACCGACCCGGACGCGCAGCGCATGAAGTCCATCTACACGCGCATCCCGGGGAAGGAAGAGCTCGACTTGCGGGACACGTACCACCCCAAAGCCCCAGTGGACAAGTTCCCTGCAGCCATCTGGGGTGGCCTGGTGGGGGGTGCCTCTGGGGAAGCCGCCGAGTTTGTGACTGCGAAGCCCACGCTGCGGCCGACGTGGCCGGGGGCCATCCGGCCCGAGCACAGCACGCTGGCCAAGGTGCTGGCAGTCAACTCGACGCAGGGGCCGGGGCCGCTGCAGTTCCAGGGGACGGCGCTGCCTCAGGACGCGTACGCGAAGAGCCTTGCGCGGTTCGTGTCCAAGTGCTCGCCCGCGCTGCGTGCGGTCGTGATGCGGGAGAAGCTAGCTGGGTGCATGGCAGTGGAGGGGGCGCAGGTGCCCCTGCCGCCACCCGCACCCGCACCCCCGCCCGTGCCCATGCCCACTGCGCCTCTTACGCGGCAGCGGCTGCTGCCCCCGCGCCCGCGCCCGCCCCTGGAGGTGCACCTGCAGCGGCCGTCTCTCAGCTCACGCAGCTGCTGCAGATGAGCATGCGGGGGGCGGCCGGGGGGCCTGCCAGGCCAGGTGCACCCAACGCATCCGCCGCCCAGAAAGCGGCCATCGCAGCCGTGCAACAGCTCATGTCCCAAGGGGCGGGCTTCAATGTCTCGCAGCTCCTGGGTGCCCTCACCAACCCCACTGTGGCGAACGCTGCAGCCACTGCCGCCGCCCAAGCAGCCGCCAATGCCAGCAAGCCAGCAGGTGCCACGAACCAGCTGCAGGTCAACGCTGGGCTGGCGGCACAGATCGCGCAGCTGTCGTCCTTCTTGCCTGGAGCGGGTGGGGCCAGCACTGGTGCGTCCCAGCCAGCTGCTGCGAGCACTGGCGCAGCCTCTGCTGCTGCCGCACCGGCGGTGCCAAAAACAGCAGCGGCGGCAGCGATGGCCACAGCGCAAGCGATTGCAGCGCAGCAGCGTGCGCAGCTGCAGGCGCAGGCAGCAGCCCAGCTGAGCCAGCAGCAGCAGGCCGCGCAGGCGGCAGTGGCCCACCTGCAGCAGCAGCAGAAGCAGGCGCAGGCCGCGATGACGCAGCTGCAGCAGCAGCAGGCCGCAGCGCAGGCGGCACAGGCGGCGATGACCCAGCAGCACCAGCCGCAGCCAGCGGCCCCTGCTGCTGCCCCTGTGGTTGTGGACCTGACCAGTGCAAGCCCGCAGGGCACGCCCCCTCCTGAACTGCCACCCGCTACACCCTGACTGCCATGACCTGCTTCCTCGAGGCACAGCCTCCATATGGTTCAGCTTCCACTAATGTTGGGAGGTGCACTGGCTGTCAAAGGTGTGGGGTGAGGGGAGGGAGTGAAGGGCGGCACACCTGCAGTGCCTGCCGCCATGCCGTGCGGCCCACGTCGACATACCATGCGCCATGTGTCGTGGTGTGGCAGCAAGCCGTGATGTGTGTTGTGAGAGGCATGGGAGAGGCAGACTACAGCAGCGTAGTAGGACATTACACAAGCACGCACACATCGATGGTGCAGACAGTGATAGCGTCATACGCAGGTACATTAACTCTTGACCAATCATATTTTTGGGACCAACACACAACAGCCATGAATCTGCCATTGTGTGCGCAGTCAGACAAAGATGCAGTCAGTCAGACAGGTGCAGTCAGTTACACGGGAGCTGCATCCAGTTGCGTGTGTGCTGGTTTGCTGTCTTGTGGAGACCTCGATAGGACGAACGGGATGCCTTTTATTTGCTTTTCGGGATGCTGGGACATGAGAGGCCACATGTGGGAAGAGGAAGGCAGGGCATGCTCAACATTGCTGCCTGTGTGTTGCCCCTTTGGCATGGGAGAGAACTGCTTGCCTAAGGGCAGAAGTGCTTACGTGAGCTCTGGAGTGGGGGTGCTGGGCGCGCATGCCATGTGGGTTATGATTCACGAAGCCTTCCGCTGATGTGCGCCATGTACAAGGGATGGCCACGCATGTAATGCATCTAGAATTGTGAACTGCCTGACTGTGAGCTACGTGGGCAAGCCCTGACACTTCAACTGCTCGAGACGTCCAGATGAAGCTGAGACCTGAACTGGACCCCGACCTCTGCTAACTTTCCGCCTGAATCTAGGACCTAAACTAGAAACTACCTAACCCTAGACATGACGCAAAACAGCTGGCGGGCCCAGCAGCCGGCGCACGCTTTGCAGTGTTTCTGTCGCCAGTATGAACAGCTGTACGGCGTGCAGTTCCACAGGCGTCACGTACTTGCATGTCTCTGCAAAATTGTATGTGATGGCTGGCGTGAGCGTTGAACCTGCAGGCTGTCAAAGGGCTGCTCCACTTCTGGTGCTGTCAGCGGTGACTTGGCCTGGATGAAGCGTGCTGCATGTGCAACAGCAGCTGTGCTGCCATGCACCTACAGTTCTACACTTCGTGCATGAACGAACAGGCCAGACACGCAGGGTGCCCGTTACACTGCACGTAGCCGCACACGGGGCAGGGACCCTGGACCAGATGACTCCAAGCTCTCTCGCAGTGCATCCACATTCATCTGGCTCATCACACCTCGCCCAATCAGCAGCTGCACCGGCCGCTGTGCAGTGATCGCAAGCGACTGCACGACGTCGTACGCATTGCTTTGATGGAAGCGCGTGGATGATGTCAGCCACAATTCTGACAGTGCAGGGAACATGCACCATAGATCGCATGCAAAGCCTGGCAGGATGGTGCAGCTGTGCAGATCCAGAGCTTGTAGCGTGGGCCCCAACGCAGTTGCCAGGGCCACCTTCTCCGCATCCCCCACAGCCATGTTCGCCAGGATCAGTTTGCTGATGTGATGCTGCAGAGGCTGTAGCTCGCGCAGCACGTGTGATGCTGCAGCAGGCTCCTCGTCCCCCATCAGTGATGCTGCAAAGTTTGCAAGTGTCAGGCTTTGCCGCTCCACCTGCAGCACTGAGCACCGCTGTGTGAGATTCTCGACAGCAGCCCGCACCTGCGTTGCACATAAGACGCAGGGCAGTCACAATGTTTGAGGGCACGGGCCAGTCCAAACACGAGCACGACGGCGCGCTGCCAAGCCAGCAGCGTGTCATTCATTGGGTGCTGTCCACGGGTGCTGTCAGAAGTGCCAGTATATGTGCACAACGTGCTGCACAGCATGTTGTGGTGCTGCGGCAAGCTGCTTTTGCCCCCTGTATGTAGTATCCAGTTCACCTGGTCTGCGATTGTGCCAGCTGGCGTGTCAGATGGCACGTCCATGCGCGAGATAATGAATGGGTGCGTGAGGGAATGTAGTGGCAGCTGCGCAAGGGTGCGCACAGACACATAGCCCACGTCCTCGATGACCAGCTTCTTCCAGCTGCAGCCATCCACAAGCCGGCCCCAACTGCCCGGGGTTGGCAGAGTGGGGGATCCGCTGCCAGCGGCAGGTGCGTGTGGCGGCACAAAGTTGGACGCAGTCAGATTCTGCAGGCTGGATGACTGCAGCAGCGCTGCGATGCCTGCAGCATCAACAGGAGGCCCCAGCAGAGCCAGGCTGTGCAGCTTCGGGCAGTTGCGCACAAGGATCTCCAGCTCCGCACCATACCAGCAGCCCCAGGACAGCTGCAGTGTCAGCTGCTCCAGTGATGGGATCTGGTAGGCTGCCAGCACAACCTTGTGCAGCCAGTGCGCCTCTGGCACGCGCCTAGAGGTTTGGAGCGACAGGCTGGTCAAACGGCCAATGGCTGCTGCAGAGACCAGAGGCGCAGTGGCTGCAGCATCGGTGGAAAATGATGTCACGTCCAGGGTTAGAGCCTCAAGGCTGCAAGCTGTTGCCCATGCTGCAGGATCTGAGAGAGCTGCCTCCACCGGCTCGTCAATTTCCAGCTGCACCAGGGACAGCTGCTTCAGCTGCGGCAGCCCCAGCAGCTGAACAACACTGCTGCCCGTGGGGCTGCTGCATAGCCGGATATCGACCAAAGACAAGCTCTGCAGATGTGAGAATGATGTGCCCAGCACGCTACATGTGCACGGCCCCAGCTCAACATTCTGCATGTGGGCAGCAGTAGCAAGGGTCAGCTCGAAAACATTGCGCCATGATGCTTCGGTATCCATGCGGCACTCCATCAGCGTTAGAAGCTCGCCTTCAACTTCAGCGAGACCACGCATCCCCAAGCTTCAGGGTTTGCTCCTTGCCAGAAGTCGGCCACTCTTGCGTCCGATCCCAATCGCACGATAACATCAGTCGCTTTGATTGTAAGATGGAGAGGCTCATTGCGCTGTCCGATCAGCAGAAGCGTTGAGCTAGAATTGGAGCTACTAGCACTGAGATTGAACACGCAGGAGCGACAGCTCGCTATGATTCTATTACGTATGCTAGCGCAACTACGGAACAAAGTGAGTCTATCCCGAGTGCTCAGATGCCCCCACAGCAGCGACCATGCTGTCAGCGGCAAGTTCAGCAGCAGGTCAGGCTTTCGACCATCATCTTCCATTGCAGAATGCGAAGGCATCTGTGAGGCACGTGACCCATCTACATCACTGCAACCACCAACGATAACTTCCAAACTCATGTTTAATCGGAGACCTGCATTACGTCCATGTCTGTTGGCGTTGTGACAGTTTGAGCAGTTAGGGTTGGTGCGCATACAACACATGCTGATGGCCATGCACACCAGCACATACGATGTATGCACACATGCATGTTACCATGCGTGCCATACACTGTGTGTGTGTCATAGTGTGTGTCATAAATGCCGGCAGCAATGAAAAATCTCCGCATGCACGCAGCAAGTCTGGGCAACCACATGCTCACTCATGTCTGTGCCTGTGCCTGCATCCCCTGAAAGCCAGCTGTTAGTTGGCCTCGCTTCCTAGCCAAGTGCCAGCTGCTGCAGCACCATCCACTGATCAACTGAAGCAACACGCACTCCCACTGCTCAATGTGCTGCTGACTGTGATGCTCACTGAGCTGCTGACTGTGCTGCTCACACAGTGTGATGTGGGTCCCAAAGCGTGACATGCAAGCTCCTCGGTTACTCATACATGTAAGTTCTTGCGCAGCTTATGCACAATAGCAGATGGTCTTTATGAGCGTGGGAACACACAGGATGTATATTTGTAGTAAATGGTGCTCTTGCAGATCCAGCACCATCGTGAAGCAAAATCCTTGTTGAATTGAGCAAGCATGCGCCAAAACCCACAAACATACGTGAAGAACAGCAAGCTTGGCATGAGAAGTGCAGGCGTGAAATCACTAGAAAGAACTCAAGCCTCGGCACACAGTGCCTCCCAGCTACATTGGAAGTGCGCCAAAAAAGGAAATGTACAGCAGCGCCCAAGGCGACTGGACATAGATTGGAAGCTGTGTGCTACTGCTGCTGAGCTTCAGTATTGAATCAAAGCGTCCATTTGCATTTGCATTTGAAAGCAACAGCATGTGGGGCAGGATGTCAGCAAGCATAGCAAATACGAATAACGCATGCACGCTCATCAGCGAAGGACATAAAAAGCGCTCATGTCAGTGGGAAAACTGCGCAGCCAGACCTGCTCATGAAACCTGCGTCGTTTCATAGATGGGCGCGCATGTCCGGCCTCTTTAGGCGCTGTGCTGCACCTAATTAGGCTGGGGGGGGGGTTGTACAACTGCTTCTATTTAGGCTGTACGCCCAGCACGAGGAACAGCAGGTGTGCTGCCATGAAAACGGCGCCAGCATAGGCGATGTACTGGATCTGAAGGCCATGCCACACACCACACACTGTCGCCAACTGCTCTCCGCACAACGTGTCAGCACCCAGCCAGCCCAGTCCTAGGCTGCCAATGTCCAGGCACACATCAGCAGCACCTGCGGGCAGTGAAGTAGCGTGAGGCAGGCAAGTGTGAACAGGCAGACAGGTGTGAGAAGAGTGCGGATATTGTGAGAGGCAGGGTGTGGGGCAGGTGTGGGAAGGGTGTGAGGCAGGCTGAGAGATGCAAGGAGTTGAGACAGGTCTGAGACAAGTGTGAAACAGCGGGTGAAACACAGGTGAGACCATGGGAGGTTGAGAGGGGTGTGTGATGAGGTGGGCGAGGGAACACTTTGCTATATGATGACGCACATGGCGGCAACAACAAGAAGGTTGCCATGCAACGCCAGCGCACAGGTGCACACACACAA
The DNA here is from genome assembly GCA_004335575.1 of Haematococcus sp. NG2. Taxonomy (NCBI): domain Eukaryota; kingdom Viridiplantae; phylum Chlorophyta; class Chlorophyceae; order Chlamydomonadales; family Haematococcaceae; genus Haematococcus; species Haematococcus sp. NG2. Next base: position 1,182,567 of record QAXD01000207.1, on the reverse strand, counting down.
GCACACGGGCTGTCAGCACACGTGCAAGCACCGAACGCTCAGTAAAATACCGATGTTCATGAGCATAGTCGATGTTACCATGTACTATGAACAAACTACCGGTACTACATGTGTTTAAGTGGAGCACAAACACAGCGTCACAGCCGCCACCCACCGGTGAGGTCGAACAGCTTGCGAAGCACCGCATTGCACGCCGACTGGAACACAAAGCGCAGCGTGAGCATGAGCACGCCGAACGTGAAAAACACGACCGCCATGTTGAGGGCCAGCAGCACTACAGCCGCCGCGGCCATGCGCGCCACGCGCCGCGCCAGCGCCTCCTGCCATGGCAGCGCCTCGTAGTGCGCGTACTGCTCGTACTGCTTGTACTGCTCCAGCTGCCGCTCGTACTGCTCGTACTGCCGGCCGGCATGCTGGTCGTCGACTCCAGCGGCGACACAATGCCCCCCACCCTTCTGCTGCTGCTGCTGCTGTTTCTGTTTCCTTTGCCCCTGCTGCTTCCTCTTCCGCCGTGACTGTGGCGGCTGATCCTGGCTGGCTGGAATGATGGCGAGCGCGCTTGCAGCCGGCAGTGCAGGTAGCTGCACAGTGCATGGATGGGCCCCATGCGGGCCATCAGGGCCACCCTGCCTCTGTGCCCGTGAGAAACCAACAGCAGCACTGTCAGCAGCAGCGGTGGCAGCAGCAGCAGCAGCGACAGCAGTGCTGGTGGCGCCGCTGCTGAGAATAGGCGGCAGTAGCTGCTGGGTGCTGTCAGTTTGGGGGAGACCAGGGCTGCACATACTACGGCGCCACAGCTGGTGCAGGCCCATGGCAGCAGCCCCTGTGCACCCGAACCCATGTGGGTTGGGCCGGCTGGGTCCAGCTGCTGTTGAGCCTGGGTGATGGGAGGGGTCGGCAGCAGCACCTGCTGCCATCCCCAGTGACTGCCCCACGGCATGGGCAAAGGGGGAGGCCAGCATCAGCGGCCGGGGTCCTGAGGGGGCGATCCCGCTGGCTGCGCCATGGCCCGATGGAGCACTGTTGCCTGCTGTTGCTGCATTGCTTGTTCCTGGCTTGCAGGCCCCACTTGGATCCTCTGCAGCCACTGGCCCCTTAGCAGCACGCAGGAATCGAAGGTAGCTGCCCGCTGGGTGTGGGGGGCTGCACCCGGATGCCACCTCATCCCCTGCCCCAGGGATCTCCACCACAGTAATGACCGTGGCACAGCTGGCCTGGGGCGACAGGTTGGCACCATAACAGGCATCCCCTGCCGTGGCAGGCAACGCCCCAGTGCCAGAACAGGCACCTGCTGGATCCAGGTCACTGGAGTGACCCATGGCGGCCACTGGTTCCGGATGCAGAAGGCCTGAGCTGTGCACCTGCACCTGCACTGATGCCAAGCCATTGGCTGCAGCCCCCCTGAGCGGCGCTGCCGCCGTTGTCGCTACAGCCACTTCAACAACAGCACCAGCTGCTGCTGCTGCTGCAGATGCATGTGAGTGGCTGCGACGAGCAGCAGCCTGCCCGCCCAGCAGCCGCGCCCCACACCAGCTCACTACCCCACAAGGACAGGTCACACAGCGGCCGCACACCGCCAGCACCCGTCGGATGCCCTTGCCCATCCTCCTGGCAACCCTTCTGAGGTTCCTGGACAGCCGCTGCGGTTGCAAGCTGTGCGCCAGCAGGCGTGCACGCCTCACACACCAGCGGCCCAGGGCGCGCGCCTTGACGCGCAGGGTGCAGGCCAGGCAGGCCAGCGCTTGGAGGTACAGCCGCGGCTTCAGCAGGTCCAGCAGCAGGTGCAGCAGCAGGGAGAGCTGCGCGGAGCAAGGACGTGAGCGGAAAGATCAATCGGTAGACATGTAGGTACTAGGTAGATAGGTGGGAGATTGATAGAGAAGCAGAGACATGAGCAGACTGGGGAATCGTACACAGGGCAGGCGCAAGACAGGGGATGTATCGCTGTTGTCAGGCCCGCGGCCGGGGCGAGAGAGGGCCAACACGGACGGGAGCCTTTTGAAGAATCCGTATCAAATACAGTGTGCGCATCGCTGACATGCACGTCAGATGCAGTCACATGCCGGCCCATGCTGCTGTGCTAAACTCTGAACCCCGATTGGCCAACATCACCTACCGCACGGGTGGAGTAGGGTGAGAACAGCACACACACGGAACACAGCACGATGACCTGCCACGCCATGAAGGCAGCCAGGCCCGCAGACAAGATACGAGCCAGCTGGGCATACATGGACAGCTGTGCCTTCACCCTGCACGGATGGCAGCCATGCAAGCAACACATGGGAGCATCATTGCATGGGGACGTCAAGACATGCGAGTGCTTGGGAGCACACGTGGTTGTGTGTACGTGCATCATGTGCCCCTCATGCGGCCTATATCACGTGCTTCTGTTGCGCCGGAGATGTGGCTGTGCCTCAAATGCTGCAAGCTCACACTTTGTGCGCGACAAGGGTAATATGCAGTACATAGGCAGTACTTACACAAGCGGTACATGGGCACTATGTAGGCAGTACATGGGCAGCACGTATACAGTGCATTATGTAGGCAATATATAGGCAGTATATATACAGTGCACAAGCAATGCCAGTGGGTGGTGCAAGTACAATATCACACATTATGGACAATACAGCACCTGTTGAGCGCGAGGCGGGTCTGGTCCGCGCCGATGCCTGAAAAGACAACCCCCGCGGCGTACAGCGCGAGCCCCACGCAGCCCCACACCGCGTGGCGCAGCGTGATACGTTTGCGGTGGGCCGCCTTGCGCAGCGCGTGCACGCGGGCGCGCAGCGCGGCACGCAGCTCAGGGCACATGGAGCATCCCCCCTCCAGCCGCAGGTGGGGGTCGCCTGCTGGGTGGCCGATGGTCCGGGTACCCCTCACGTGCTTCGTGGGTGCAGCAGCTGCCGATGATATGGCGGCAGAGAGGGTGCGGCGCCGCAGGTGGTGAGGCCATCCTCGGGGAAGCAAAGCCCCCGTGGCGGTGCCTGCTGCGCTGTGCATATGCGCGGCGTTGGGGTGGGCTGCGGTGCTGTGGGCAACCTTGGGCATGTGATGGGTGTTCAGTAGGGCACCTGTGCTGAGCCGCCGCGTCAACGACGTGCCCTTTTGCATACCCCATGAGCTCGCTGGTGCACCAGCAGGACCATAAAGCGCTCCGTCTGCATCCCCGTCTGGTTTCACTCCCTGCCCCTCCATGCGTGGCCCCTGGTGCCACCCATGGCGTGTCACCTCCTCGTGTCGGGCCCATGCCCTTCTGAAGAGACTGCCGAGCGCAATGCTGGCGCTGTACTTGTGCCGGGGGCGGGGCGGTACGCACAGCTGCAGCTGCTGCTCCTGCGATGGCGTCTCGGCTTGCACAGGGGCCGCGTTGGCCACATCAGCAGCCGCGGCAAGAGAGGCACTACCTGCAGTACCGATAGTAGCCGGCCCAACTGCCAAGTTGGCAGACGCCTGCAAGCTGTGAGATTGAGATGCGGCCACATCAGCAGCAGCTGGTGCGACCTCTGCGGCCAGCAGCGGCGTCTTCTGTTGCACGTCCTCCTCACTCCTCCCACCCCCTGCCGCTGCAGCCGCCGCCACCTGCAACAGCCCCGCACCAACCGCCTGTACCGCCTGCGACATGGTCTGTTGTACCGCCGCTACTGCCGCTGCCACCGGCAGCGGTGCCTGCCCTGCCGCGCCCTCCCGGCCGGTGGTCGCAGCTGTACCGGCAGTACCGCTGTAGTGCCGCACATGTCTGACATGCTGCGGCTGTGCAGGTGCTGGAGGCAGTACAGGCGGTACAGGCAGTACATGTGGAGCCATGGCCAGGGGTGGGCTGTGGGGAGGCACATGACTGCTGCTGGTGGCTGGCTGGTGTGCACTAGGGGGGGACAGGGGTGCCTCCGGAGGTGCCCAAGGGGCATATGTAAGGCTAGTCAGAGGCTGCTGAGAGTGAGGAGGGGGAGGGTACGGAGGCAGCGGCAGCATCACGCTGTTCAGGGCGTTCTCCTCGTGCTGGTGGTGGGCTCCTCCACCTGCCGCTGGGGCCGTGCGCTGACCCCCAGCTGGCACGGCTGCAGGAGCTGGGGCAGCCCATGGGCTGGCAGTGCCTGCAGAGTCTTGGCTGGAACTCATGCTGTGGGCTGCCCTACCAGAGGGCAGGTGTGAGGGCGGGTGTGTGTCCAGAGAGGGCGCCAGTGGCGATGGCAGCCCAGGCAGTACAATGCTGCTGACCTGTGGCCCTGGGATGCTGGCAGTAACCGCGGGCGGCGGCTGTACCGCCAGCGCGTACTGCTGCTGTGATGCATTGTTGTACTGCTGTACTGCTGCCATGTACCGCTTGGGGGAGTGGTATGGGTGGGTCGAGCTGCCCAGCAGGACGTGAGGGGAGTGAAGGGGGACCTGAGTGAGGGTGAGTGAGCTGGTGCGGCTGGCGTGAGGAGTGTGAGAGATGCTGGGGGGGAGGGCAGGGCTGTCAGGGTGATCAGGCAGTAGCGCCTGATGCGTACCGCCTGTACTGCTTGCATTAATAGCAGAGTCCATCATCACACCTGCTGATGGGAGAGTGACATGGGAGTGACCGGCATCTGGCTGGGCTTGAAGGGTGACCTCACTCGGGACGGTTGCCTCAACAGGAGCCGCAGGGATGCTGTACTGCAGGGGTGTGTGCTCCCCTGGGATCAGAGTGTACTGCGGCGGTACATTGTACTGCTCAGGCAGTACACAATCCCCGCCATGCCGCAGCAGCGCGGTACAGCTGGCGCCTGAAGAGGCGTCTTCTGGGTTGCTGCTACTGCCGCTGTCTTCCCAGGAACTGTGGGCGTCCAAAGCTGGCGACGTGGACCGCGCATTGGGCGCAAGGCCGTCGTACAGGATGCCTGTAACCTCTGCGTCCTGCTCAGTGTCAGACAGTGGCCCTTGGGGCACAGCCACGGATGTAGCCTGAGTAGGAATGGAAGGATCTGCCAGGGGGTGGGGCACGACAGAAGTCCCCCCAGCCGAACGGTTGCTGGCGATGTTGCTGGCAGGACCTCCCTTGCTGTACGCCCTGCCCAAAGTGGCCGCTGCCCCATATGCAGTGGTGCTTGCTGCTGAGGACTGACGTGTGTGGCGCCCACCACCCTGCTGCTGTGGATGCTGGAGCTGTTGCTGTTGCTGCTGCTCCTGTTTAGGCAGTGGCTGTGGCTGCTGCTGCTGGTGCGACATGCGGCCAAAGAACACAGGGTTACGCACCCAGCTGCCGCCCTCTCCCTCGCTCCGCATCGGAGCGTGATGCGCAAAGGCAGGTGCAGGTGCACTGCCTGCACCCAACTGGCGTGCATGTGACACAGGCGCAGGCGTTGTGCTGCGCGCAGTGCTGCTCACCCGGTGCAGCGCTGCAGCCACCAACCGCTGTGCTGTAGCAAGCGGACCCACGGGCCCTGCCCCGGACCCCACAAACATCTCATCCGATGAACCTGGCTGCCCCACCATGGCCGCGGGATGTGCAAGGTTGCTGCCCGCCTCCATGCTTGCACGGCCCAGCCGCGACCGGAGCCGCGCCTGCTGCGCATGCGGTACAGGTGAGGGTGTGACCTCACGCATGCGGTGGCCACCTGTACCGCCTGTACTGCCTGTACCGCCCCCGGCCGGCACCAGCTGGAGGAGCGGGGGGTGAGGGAGGGTGAGAGGGGCGGAGGCAGCGCGCGCCGGGGGTGGGGCCAGGGGACCATGGGGGTGCTCACTGTCATCGTCACTGTTGTGTGAGCTGTGGTCCATTGAGCTGCCACTGCCCACGTCTGGCCACACCAGCGTGGCCGAGATGATGAGGCTACTGCCAATCTGCGAGGCAAGGTGTGCGTGACGCAGGTCCAGCAGATGTGTGCAATGAGGGGCAGGCCGCTGCTGCATGATGCATGGAAACGAAAATGCAAAACAATTACAAGATGCAAAACAATTACATGATGCATGGAAACGAAACAAAATGAGCCACTGCTGACGTATGTATGTTCCACTGCTGACGTATGTATGTTCCACTGCTGACGTATGTATGTTCCACTGCTGACGTGTAGTATGCTGCATCAGGTTAGAGCGAGCCAAACAATGTTCGCCAAAGCATGTTTGACAGCGCAACAAAGACCAGACAAGTAGTCGACGTAGGGACCGCATTTGCACGCACCAGCAGCGCGACACAGACCACCAAGTAGGAAATGATCACCGGGCTGCTCCAAGCCGCCCCAGTGAGTGCCGTTTTGGATGGGTCCCCAGAAAAGGGGCACAGCAGCGAGCCGCGCGCCTGCGTACCGCCTCCTGTATCGCCTGAACCGCTGTCGCTTGTACCGCTTGTACTGCCGAGCTTTGTGGCGGCGCTGGCCACCGCGGGCACCAGGGAGCCGCCGTTGGTGACGTCCGTATTGCCCAGCAGCACGTCTGCGGGACAGGCAGTACAGGAGGCGGTACATGCATCACATGAGGCAGTACAGACAGCACATGAGGCGGTGCAGGTGCAGCGCTGAGGCTGTGTGCGTTCGCTTGTGGCTGGGAAGACGTGCAGGCAGCATGAGTGACGTGATGTGATGCAGCGTGTGGTTCGATCACATGGTTCAAAATCATTACAATCACACAAAGCAACAAAAGCTGCTCAAAAGCCGTGCACTCATGACGTTATGAAGCGTGCCGCACTTCATGCATGCATACTGAGGGCGGTGATCAGAGTGCACCCCACATAACAGTTCCTCATACCTGATTCCGAGTTGCTCCCATACAGGGGTGGGGTGCCTTCATTCTCCCAATGATACGCCCATGTGCGCATGAGGGGGCCGGTCATACCTTGGGCGTCTGCGGTCACACCTGGGTTAATACTGCTCCTGCAAGGTGTGAGGCGGAAGGTGCGAAAAGGGTGTGACATGTTTGACACATTTGCTGCTGTCGGCTCAAGACTGTTCCATGGTTGCTGCTGTGCCCACATATGAGTGATATCCCATAACGGGATCCTGAAGCAGCACATGTCACACAAAGCACGTACGGATCACACACGTACCGCCAATTCAGGCTGCCCACTCCATCATTCACACCACCCTTCAGCAAGTCTAAGAAGAAGCGAAGCGCGTCAGTGGCGGGGTTGTTTGGGTTGCACAGCGCCTGCGGGTTTGGTTCATTAGGCAGTGGGGCTCAGTGGTTCCGGTGCAGCGTTTGGGCGTCGTACACTGCATAAGCCATGATGGTGAAAATCCCTTGAATCCGAACCCCAGCGGCCGAATGCCCCAAACCCTGAACCCTAAGGCATGAAAACCTGAAACCCTCAGCCCCCTTCACAGGAGAACCTGGCCATACTATGTGCCCTACTCCCTGCATGCATGTACCGCCCATACCGCCACCTGTACTGCCGCTGCACATTGATAAACGAGAAAAACGGTTGTAGTGCTGCGGCAGTGCCTGTACTGCTTGGGCACGCACCTCGCGTGTGAGGCCTTGTGTGAGGCAGCTCACCCCCCAATTGTCACTGGACACAAAGTAACCACCCCAGGAGCCGGGGAACAGAGCCCACTCAAACTCCCCGCCCCGGCCGCGCTGCGCAGCCGACATCTCGTGCGCGAACGGCAGCCGCCGCGTGTTGTCGGGGTTGGGCATGAACGTTACACCATCACGGGAGGTGCGATCGCCGATATACACGCCGTCGATGTTGAGCAGCCATGCAGCGCTGACCTGCATGCATGCATGCGCTCGGGAGTACACATCGGTAGGTGAGTGCACACCATTCGAGCTCAACAACCCTTACCTGTGCCTTACTCACAGTCCCTGAGTCCTGCCTATCGCACACTCCCAACTGCAGCACCCCTTACTCATGCGCAAGTGCCCCGCATCCTCACCTTTTGGTACAGCTGTAAAGGTGATGCAGTGGGATACATGGCGTGGGAGTGGAGGCCAGAGAATGCCACCAGCCGCGTGAGACCCGTGTCATCCTTTTCCCACATGCACTCCCCTGCGGACGGTGATGAAGAGTGATTAAAAACGAAAAACAAGCACAACATAACAGCAGTGCACCGCAGCTTTCAGCTGCTTGTCGGAGCTTGACAGAATGACGTAGAGAGCCAACTGTTGGTTATTGCTTCAGAGTTCAGGATGGGGGGAAATAAAAAAGCTGATGATGGCTGATGGGCAGCGGCCACAGGGAGAGGTTGTGGCACTGCCCAGTGTTTAGCGTCGTGTCTCGTGTGTAACCTCGCGTGTAAGCTCGGTATTCGGGACTGTGCGGGGATATTTTGGGAGTGGGAGGGGATTGGTGGGGAGTGTGCGTGCGAGGGAGTGTGGAAGTGATGGGTGGGGAGCGCGTGTTCAGTGTCAGTAAGATGAACAGCCAGAAAGAAGCTGAGCACCAACTAAAACATGCGCCGGCATATCGCGTGTAAGCTCGGTATTCGGGACTGTGCGTGGAATTTTTGGGAGTGGGAGGGGATTGGTGGGGAGTGTGCGT
>QAXD01000207.1:1141421-1166740 GCA_004335575.1 Haematococcus sp. NG2 | reverse complement strand
GTGCCTTTGACCTGTATTGCCTGCATCGCCACCCCGCCCAAGGCCTGCTCCGCTTGTGATCCGTTCTGTTAGGTGTAGTGCCGTTGACCTGTACTATATGTACTGCCCCCCAGGCCTGTACTGCTGGGCACTGAGGCTGGGCTGGTGCACGAGCTGGTGTTGGATGAGCGGCTGGCGCAAAAGAAGGTACACATCGACAGCTGTACGGGTTTAGGTTGTCTGTCTGCCTGTATGTCTGATTGCCTGGCAGAGAATGCCTTGCCTGGAGATGCACCTGTTTTCCTGTCTTGTGCGCTAGCGGTCTGACTGTCTTCAAACATCTGGTTTTGGATCGTCTGTGACCTTGACTGCCCGCTGTGTGTACAGCATGCCTCATTCATTGAGTGAGTCAGTGATTGACCATTGACCATGTGTCCGACTGTCTGCGTGACTGCAATACTGGCTCTCTGTCTGTCTGACTGACTGGCGCGCGCAGGAGCCGGGCGCTCCCCGGCAGTTGTTGGATCTGAAGGATGGCCGCAAGGTGGTGTGTGGGCTTGTTCAGGACGTGGCAGAGAAGAACGGAACGCGGGTGGTGCTGGTGGCCACGCCCGCGGCGTTGTACGCGTTCAGGTGGGTGGCGTTGTACGTCGTACGCTGTATTGCTTGAACGCCACTGATGTGCACTGCTTGCGTGTGTGTGAGCGTGTATGCTGCTTTGTGTTGCTTGCTGGGGATACTGCACGCCTTTAGGTGGCATGTATGGAGGAGTGATGCACCAACCAGCATTGTGCTGTACGCTACGGTGCAGCACTGCATCGTGCAGCATTGCTACCATGCAACGTACTGCATTAGTTGTACAGCATGCTTGTACTGCAGTATATGTACTTCAACATTGTATTGCGTGATCAGATCACTGATTGCGCTGCATGTGCAGGGGGCCCCCAGCGTCCGCGGGCAACGCGTCTTTGGAGCCTGTCTTTGCAGCGTATGCCGGGGTGAGGTGATGCCTACTTTGGATACATGTCCAATTTTGGATACCATCATGGGATCTGAATACCTTCATATCAGTTGCTTGCACACATACTATGCTACCGGCCCTGCTTATAATGTTCACCTTGGACACGTGGGTTATGGGGAACATGTTCCATGGACCAAACAGGCCATCTGGACACTGGCCACATACACCATGCAGCATCATTCCCGACTAGTGGCACCTGGTCTGCAGAGTGCCATGCAGAGCGTGCATTAAGCAGGAAAATGACCGCGATCTCATCTGCCTGCCTGTCTGCTGCACTCACTCGCTCGCTGGCTAGCTGAATAAATGACCAAGTGACTGGCTGATCAGCTAAATTATTGGCTGCCTGACTGATTTGGCTGATTCGCTGGCTGAATGACCTGCTGCCTGACTGGTTCATTGCGTGTCAGGTGCCCCTCACCCCTACCCTGGAGGCTGCAGGCTTACCCCTGTCCCGCACCCCCTCCCCTGCCCCCCACATGGGCGCAGCCGGTACATCCTCCCCCTCCCCCCCACCCCTTAGTGTCTACCCCCCACCCCTTAGCGGTCAGCAACTGAACGGCTCAGCAGTACAGCGGTACAGCCAGCTGTACGTGTACTGCCCACCTGACGGTACATCCCCCACGCGCTTTGCGTGGCTGGTGGGCTCCATCGTGTACCATGGAGAGTTGAACGGCTCAGGCAGTACAGCAGGCGGTACAACAGGCAGTACAACATCAGCAGTACAGGCGGTACAGCAGGATGGTGAGGGGCCGCTGCGCAATGTGGTGGCATTGCCGCTCGGGGAGCTCGAGCTTGAGCGTGCGAGCTCGAGCACGCTCGGCAACAGTGGCCGCAGCCTGTCACAGGCCGTTGGGTCCCCTCTTGGGTTAGGGCCAGGCAGCAGCGGTTTCGGAGGGGGCCTTGCAGGGGCGGGTGGGGGCGGGCTGCAGCAAGCAGGTCTGTTGGGGGGAAGGGAGGAGCCGCCACGTGCACTGGTGGGTGCTTGCTGCTGGCACAGGCTGTGCATTTTGTCCCTTGTGCATTTCAGTGTGTGTGTACCTTCTGCGTTGCGTGGCGCATGTGTATGTTGCGCCGCTCATCGTTTGCATGTGCACAACTGTTGTACTGGAAACCGGAGGGCGTTGCACACACATGGCTACAAGCCACCACCACCACCATGCAAACTAAAGGTAGCTCTGTACAGCATTCACCACGGTTCACCGCTGAAGCTCACCACCACCAAACAAACAAACAATCACACGCAACACAAGCAAATGCAGGTCGTTTGACCACCTGTCTCTGACATCAACACACACACGCGTACACGCAGGCGATGAGCGAGTGGCACTTCGTTGTGCTGGCGGGCGACAAGCTGCGCGCAGTGAACCGAGTCAGCGGGCGTGTGGCAGGGGAGGTGGGCTTCAGGTGCGTGTCGGCTGTGAAGTGTCTTACACCATTCTTTTCCAAGGTTCAGGTTCAGTATGGTTACCCCTGAACCTTGCCTTTGCAAGCAAGTGTGAAGTACACTCTTACATGTAAGTTACGTCGTAAATAAGTACGCATGCGAGTAGGGGGGCATTGTGTGTGCTTTCCATGCAACAAAGAGGGTTGTCACAAAACACCAGGGGAGGTGGGCTTCAGGTACAGTGGGTGGCTGGTGGTGTGGTGGTTTTGTGCAGGACAGTACATTCTGTATTGCATTTCAGTAGAACATTAGGGCAAGAGTGGGGCACATGTCCTGCTTAGTCACGCTGTACTGCCTGATCACATGTACCGCCTGGTCACATGCACTGCCTGGTTGCATGTACTGCCATATGTCATTCAGGTCACCCGCCATGGCACGTGAGGTCAGCGGGGAGCCGGGGAGCCATGCCATTGGTACGTTTGACCGGGTTTGACTGGGGTTGACCACACGTTTCACCTGCCTGGATGCCGCACGTTTGACCGCCCAGTTGACTTGCACGTTTGACCCACCCAGTCCACCTGTGCCGGCATGTTTGACCAGACATTCAACCGCCCGTTTGACCGCCCGTTTGACCGTAATTTTAAACGCCGCAGATGGTCTGGTCACAGACCCTGCCACGCGCGCGATCTACGTGTTCAGCGATGAGTCGCTGTATGAGGTTGGGCTACGGGGGGAAGCGCGAGACATGTGGCGCGTGTACCTGGAGCTGCAGGTCTGACTGTGTGCACCTTGTGCGTCTGACTGCGTGTTCGACTCGGGTGCTGTTTGTCTGATGGTTGTCTGACTGTGCAATTTTCTGTTGCTTGATGCATCCCTAATTCCATAAAGCCTCAAACCCCATCTTCCCTTGGACGCCACCCCCCTGACCAACCCCCTGAACCATAAAACCTCAAGTCCTGACCCGTAATCCTGAGCCCCGAAATCTTTCCACTTGGACCCCACCCCCCTGAACCTTGCTTCCCAAACCCCCTAACCCCCTAACTATTTAACCCCTTAACCCTGGACCCCTAACCCGTAAACCCCTAAACCCCTGGACCCTCAAACTTTGAACACAGGACTGGGACGCGGCACTACGGCAGTGCGGTTCAGCGGTACAGCGGGACGCAGTACATCGCGCGCGCGCAGAAGCCGCGGCGGCGGTTAAGGATTGGGAAACTGCGGCGGTACATTGGGCCAAGGTTAGTTGCATATGCGTGGTGGTTAGGGAGATGGCCGCGTGGCAGTTGGGTAGTTGTGGTTGTTGTTGGCCTCTTATGCCTGATCTCTCACTTCTGTGCTGTGTGCCTCACACTTCACGTAAAACTTAAGGAACACAGCTAGTGCGTGGCATCCCTAAGCTTTGACACGGTCTCACACTCATGGTCTCACACGCGTGGTCTCACACTCGTCACACTCACACTCATTGTCACTCACACCGCTGCATCTCACACGGGCATCTCACCCGGACATCATAATGGTCACTGGTTTTGTGACACAGGTGGTGGGTGGGTCCCCCAGCTTTGAGGAGGTGGCCCTGAAGCTGGTGGAGGCGGAGGTGCCTGCAGCCCTGGTCACTTTCTTGACCACCAAGATGGCGGTGCTGGGGCGGGGGGACCGGGCGCAGGTGTGTGAGGCAGAAGCATCAGCACTATGACGACGGCTCATAGATTACTGTGTTTCGTACTACAACACATATTTCTGATACTTGTAAACGTGCTTGTGTGCACAGGCCGCCATGGCAGGCGCGTGGCTGACAGAGCTCCTGCTGGACTCCATATCGCGCGAGCAGCTGGAGGCGGGGGGGCGGCCCAGTGGGCCTGTGGCGGCCGCTGAGGAGCAGCTGCAGCAGCTGCTACGAGACCACGTGGATGTGAGGCCGATGCATTGTTTTTGTGATGTTCCTTTTAAGTTGCTCCTTTCTATAAGTTGTTTTTGTATGTTGTTGTGATGGGTAAAGCGTGCACTCGAAAGGTGCTGCGGGCGCACGTGCATGGGGGGACGTGGATTGTTTGCCTGTAATTGTGCCTGTTGCTTGTGCCTGTTTGTGAGTTTTGCATTGAGTGATGCCTGCATACCACCTGTTGTACTGCCTGTTGTACCGCCTGTTGTACTGCAGGCGCTGGATGTGGGGACCACTGTGTCACTGCTGGCATCTGCGGGACGGCTGGACGATCTGCTGGCGTACGCGCAGGTTTGACCATGTTTGACCACGGTTGACTTTAGGTGCTGTGTTTGACCACGTTTGACGTTCGGTGCTCAGTTGGATTGATCCTGACCTTGTTGTTCTGCTTCTCACAACAGCAGTTGGCTTGGCTGTGGAGCGTGAACATGTAGCAGCGCGTTCACCAAAACCCTGAATGTTGAGCCCTAAACCCCAACCCTGTCATCGTTGGATGCCTGCGTTGTTGAACATACTGGGACACTGCATCTCACATGCGTGAGGCGTGACGAACAGAGACCCCATACTTGACCACATTTGACCGTGTTTGACCGAGTTTGACCTGTGTTTGACCGCGCGGTTTGACCGCAGGCCCGAGGCGACCATGAGGCTGTGCTGGCGGCGCTGCTGCAGGTGTGATTGTGTGATGCACAGCGTCACGGTATGAACCCCAAAACCTGAATCCTGACTCTTTGAGTGCTTTAGGGTTTAGGTGAGAGAGATGATGTGAGGGTGTGGGGAGGGAAGTGCAGGCCATCCGCAAATGTCCAACATGCCCGCTTGTATCTTGAATTACCGTCCTGCCTGTACCGCTGTTTTATTTCTTCTGGCAGCGCCCAAATCACGCGTGCCGCGCATTCGCGGCAATGCCTGTACGTGTGCTGCTCCCACGGCCTGTATCATTTGGACCAAAAGGACCACGTTTGCCACATGTACCGCTTGTACCACTTGTTCCGCCTGTACTGCCGCACAGCGCCCGGATGGCGCGCGCCGTGCGTTGGCAGTACTGCGGAAGCCGTCCTGCCCCGCTGAGCTGGCGTACCGCTTCGCGCCCGGCCTCGTCGCCGCGGCGCCTGATGAGGCCGTGGATTACCTCATCACCGCGCGCCCACCGCTGGACCCGCGGTACGGCAGTACAGCGGTACAACATCACAGTAGTATGGCCATACAGTAATAATGCTGTACAACATTGCAAACGTATCGTCGTACAGCGGTGTAACAGTATCGCGATGCAGAAGTGCAGCACTACTGCCATACAGCAGTACAACATTGCAAGGGCAGCGAGTAGCGGTGCAAGCGAGAGATTAGCAGTACAGCAGTACAAGGGGGAGGGTAGCGGGATGGTTTTTAGGTGTGGGGGGGTAGGGTGTTGCGTTCAGGGTTGTTGGGTCTGGGGACACCCAACCCCTGAGCCCACCAATGTGACTAACCATATAGTAATTAGACGGTTTATATATTGACCACCCATCCCAGCCAACCGCCCCAACCGCCCTCAACCAACCGCAGGCGGTTGATCCCAGCACTACTGCGGCATGCGGAGCCGGGTGCTACCCCAGGTGGTGTGGCCGCTGTGACACGCTACGTCAGCTATGCTGTGGACGTGCTGGGCTCGACGGACGGGTGCGTTTGACGGGGGTTTGACCAGGATTTGACCGGGGTTTGACCGGGGTTTCACCTGCGTCGGACCAGGTTTGGCTGGGGTGAACGATCTGCGTCAGCTACGCTGTAGACATGCTGGGGCTGGCCGACATGTGCTTGTCACTGTGGTTATTTGACCGGGGTTTGGCTGGCGTTTGATTAGGTTTGGAAGTCTTGCTGGTGCGTCTGAGCTCTGGGAGAGCAGCTGTTATCCCCCCTGCTGCCGCTCCTGCACCGCCTGTACTGACGGCACCACCTGTACTTTCCTGCATGGCATGTACCGCCTGTACTGCAGTGCGGTACACAACCTGGCGGCCGCATTGCACTCCCTGTCTGACAATGAAGCTGGCCTATTGGGATACCTGGCTCGGTATGTACTGCTGTACTGCTGTACCGCTGTTTTGCTGCAGTGTTTTTGCTGCTGCAGTGTGTTTAATGCTGTGGTGTTGTCTGCCTGCCTTGATTTTGTACTGCGCGTGTGTGATCTGCGCTGCCCATGCCACATGTGTGCAGCGATGTTGGTTGTGTACTTCTGCATTGCACCTGTACTCTTACACTGCTCATGCACTTTCGTACCGCGCTTGTACTGCTTTACTGCTGCAGGGGCCGCGGACCAAGCGGCGGGCCGTTGTATGATCCGCGGTACGTACTGCGACTGGCGCTGGAGCGCAACAAACCGCGTGCCGCGGTGAAGCTGCTGTGCGAGCTTGGTGAGGCAACGGACGTCACACCTTTTAGCCCCATCTCAAATTATTTTGGCCTTATTTCACGCTGTCCCCATCTTCTTTGCTTGTGTGGAGGGCTCAGGGTTCTGGGACGTTGTAAATTGGAGACTTCAGTGATTCAGAGATTGGGATTCAGGGGTTAGGGTTAGGGTTCAGGGTCAGGGTTCAGGGAAGGATTGTGTTGAAAGTTGGGACGAACAGGCACACTGATGCACAGGAGCACTTGCCACAGAAGCACATGTACCGCACACCATCTACTTCTGACATGTACTTCGCTTGTGTACTCTCCCACATAATGTGTGCACTGCCCCCATGTACTGTACTGCCCACACTCACACCCAGGCATGTATGAGGACGCAGTACACAAGGCACTGGCCACTGGCGACCTGGAGCTGGCCAAGGTGAGATCAGATCAGATGAGATCAGATCGTGTGCCGGTGTAAGTCCAATTCATCTAACAGAGAACATCTTGGATTATGTCACATTGTCAGCACGTAATGGCCAAGCGCACATCTCTCCATCTCTCCATTGCCCCTCCAACCTCATTCATAGTAACCCACCTCCCGTCGTCCCCACCCATCCACCCACGCCCTTCCTCCCCTCACACCACCAAGCTAGCAGTCCCTATTGCACATCTGACTGCTCACGTGTCTCACTTCTCCGACGTTTCTTACACTTTGCACTTTTCGTCACTCCCTGGCTTTTCTCGCTTTGCTCCCTTCACACTTTCTCACAGTCAGTGGCAAGCTCCCCTCATGAGGAGGAGGCAGGCGCAAGGCGGCGTCTGTGGCTGGAGATTGCGCGCCACGTCATTTGTGGGCCTGCACAGGTGGGCCATCAGGGTTAAGGTATCAGGGTTTACTCCCAGGCTTCAGGGTTTCCAGCTTGCTTTAGGGTGCACCCAGGGTTTAGATTTTCACAGGTCAAGTACCACAGGTCAAGCCGGCATGTAGGTGTTGAGACTGGTTAGAAGAGCTCAGACGATGGGTCTGGCTGGGTAGGCTGCCAGGGTGTAATGTTAGGGTTCAGGGATTGAACTTCAGGGTCCATGCATCATTGGTCCCTTGCATTCTCTCGCTGTCCGCAGGCCAACAATACTGCTACTGCCACTGCTGCTGCCACTGCCATCGCCAATGGTGCACCTTACCCCTCTGCCAATGGTGGCCATGGGGGGGTGTCCCCAACCACTGAGGCAGCTGCGATCCAGGAGGGGGTGGGGTTACTGAAGGAAGCAGGTGCGTGGTGTGGAGCCGTTGTGTGGTGCACCATCCTTGCTCATGCTCAGCTGTCGTTGGTTTTATTGCTGCACTTGCCGGCCTTGTCGTCCCATCCTTAGCTCCTGAGTGTTGCCCCTGTTTGTTCTTCATTGATGTCCATATCTACTGTCTCATAGTGTCCTTACTCTTATTCATGCACTCTCTATTATCCTTGTCATTACATATGGGCAAGAACTCTTATTACTCCTTTTCTCTCTATTGTCCTTGTAAGTACATATTAGCATACATATTCGCAAGAACACCTGTGCTTGTTCTTCCTTCAGGGGGACTGCTCAAGCTGGAGGACATCCTGCCCCTGTTCCCTGACTTTGTGACCATTGACGCGTTCAGGGGCGCCATCACCGACGCGCTGGAGCAGTACTCATCACAGGTGGGGAGGCAGTACGCAGGTGGGCAGTACAGATGTGGGCAGTACACATGCAGGCAGTACATGGTGGCAGCACGTTTATTCTTATCACAGTGCAAATGAAGCTGCATGCTTCCAGTCATGCACCCCCTCCACAATTCCATCAACCTCAAACTTTATCACACCCCTCACACCCCATCACACCCTCACGAAGCCCACACTCTGCCCCACACACACTTTCATATCCATCGCCCCTCTCAGATCCCATCACCTCTCTCACCCCTCACACCCTCACACTTTTCACACCACCTGCCCCACACCTCTTGACGCACTCACATCCTCGCACTTTCCAACCCCGCGTCTCACACCCCGCGCCTCACACTTCTCACACCTCAGATTGAGGAGCTCAAGGGTGAGATGGAGGAGGCAACTGCCATCGCTGAGGCAGTACGCGCAGACCTGCGCGCGCTGGAGGGGAGGGCGGGGGTGGTGCTGTCCCCTGGTGGGTGATGTGGTTTCTGGTTTGTGTGAAAGAGTGGTAATGAGTGAGATCAGGGGCAGGACAAGTTAGTGTTTTCGGGTTAAGGAACAAGGGAGAGCGGGGGATGGGGTTTAGGGTTTGCTGTCAAGGGTTGACCTCATTTGTTACAGCGTTTCCCACCAATTGAGGTGCTGTGATGTCTCCAACCTCCTCTCAGCCACCGTCGAGGGTTGCAGGTGCCCCACACCCTCCACTCCTAATTTTGGATCCCGCTCCGCCTCCTCCTAAGTTCCGCCAAGGCATGCTCAGCGAGACTGTGTGTCGTTTTGTGTGCGCATGTGCGTGTTCCGTCCGTGTGTCAGCAGTGCACCTGTACTGCTGTACTTTCTGTTTCACTTCCTCACTTTTCTGTACTGCTGTACCGCCTGTCAGGTCTGACGTGCGCGCGCTGTGGGCGGTTGATCGCGGACGCACCGCCTCCTGCAGCACTGGACGGCCTGCTCACTGGTGTGTGAGGGGTGTGAAAGTATGAGAGGGGTGCAAAAGTATGAGGCGCTGTGAGGACATTTGAGAAGGTCTGAGAGGGGTGAAGGGGGCGGGAGGTGTGAGAAGGTCTTCAGGAGGTAGTGAAAGATGGGAGGGGGTGTGAGGTGTGTAAGAGGGTGTGAGGGGCCGCCGGGCCGGGACAGAATCAGAGGGTATGAGCAGCTGTGGGTATGCCGGCGAAGATCATTACGCTTTTGCCTGTTCCTTTTCGCACTGTTGCCCTGCTGACTGGCATGCGGGTGCCCTGTATGATTGTCAACTCATGCCTGCCTGTGTTCGTGCCCTGGCTCCGTTTGTGATGGTCATATCGTGCATGCCCATGCATGTTGCACCGTGCAGATGCGTTGCATTGCACTGCACCGCCGTACTGCACCGTAATGTATCGTCTCCACCTGCTGATGAGCTGTGCTTTGATGGAACACACTGTAAAGAACCTGACTGTACTGCCCTGTACTGCAGGCGGCGCCGTACCGCCTCTGTACCTCTTCCCCACCGGCCTTGCCTATCATGGCGCGTGCTGCGCGGCTGAAGTGCTCGCCGCGGGGCCTGCGCCCGCGACACGCACCCGCATCATCGCCACGCTCTCATCTCTGTCCCGCATGGCCCCCGGTGGGTGTACCACCTGTACCGCTGTACTGTTGCTGTACCGCTGTACTGCCTGTGCTGTTCTGCCTTGTCTGTATTTGCTGGACTTCGTGGGCTCGCAGGTTGAGGGTTTAGCTTTATGTGCGCTGCCTACACGGACTGAACAGCAGCGTCGGAATGGTTTATGTCATTTATGGCTGTTGCGCGTTGGGGATGGTTGGGGTGGTCACTGGCCGTGTGGTGCCCCACTAGCACCGGACACATATACCATTGTTCAAATGCAAAAAATCGAGACCACAGGAAACCAGGTCATGCTTTCCTATCCACTTTCCTCTCCACCCTATCCATGTTCAGAACACCTCCTGCCTGTACCTCTAATAATGATCATCATAATAACACGGCGTTTCACAGATGCCCGTACCTCTGTCACCCTGCAAATGCAGGTGACCCATCTGCTGCACCCTTCCTGGCCACGCTGGCCGAGGACGTGGCCTGTGAAGACCCCAGAGGGGGGGAAGCTCTTGCGCGGCTGGTGGACCTGCCCTTTGTGGGAGCTGGTGCAGGGGATAGGGCTGAGGCTGCCAGCTGGGCGGCGTGAGCGGTACAGTTGGATGGGGGGCATGAGCGGTACAGTTGGACGGAATGAGCGATACAGCTGAGGGAGTATGAGTGGCCCACTTGGCGGCATGAGCAGTACAGGTGGGGGGGCAGGAGCCGTGCGTTTGGGCGGTACAGTTTTGGGAAGTACGAGGGTGGGGCAGAGATGAAGCAGCGGTACAGGAGCTGGCACAGCAGCAGCACAGCAGCGATACAAGATTGCAATTTTGCGGTACAGCAGCGGTACATGAGGAAATGAGCAGTACAGATGCTGCTGGTGTGAGACTGGCTGCTAGGGGTCCTGTAATTGCCGGGGATGCTGTAGTGCCGCCTGAGCAGCACATGACCAGTATGTTGTACCGCCTGCAGTACTGCAGTACGTGTACTCTCAGATCCTCTGTTGTTATGCTTATGGAAGCCTCCATACAGCTACTGTGCAGCAGGCGTCAGGCATTACAGCGGCCTGACTGACAACTCCACAATCTCCACGACCTGAGCAAGTCTTCCAGACTCTCCAGGGTCTGAGTGAGTCTTTCAGAGTCTAAGAGCCCTCGCTAAGAGCCTGATTACTGTATATCCTCCAAAGCCTCCAGAGCACAGCACATGCAATACGATGCAAGGTTGGGTTTGTGGTTCGTGAATGTTTGGGAGCAGGCCCGACTCTCACAACATCATAGCAGCCTGGGCAGGCAGGCCAGGCCACATAGACATGACATTCAACATAACAGCGGCGTATCACTGCCTTCAGCTGCTGGCTACATGCCACTGTAACTGTGACCTGCTGCTTGTTGCCTCTGCCCTCATGGCCCCAGTCTGGCTGGAACACCCTCATAAGCCTCGTGGCACCTTAGGTTGAACTCTTCAGTGCTTATCAAGCCGTGGAATTCAACCGCCTTGGCTTCTGTCTTGCCTTGCCTGCACAATCAGGCCCAACCTATCTGGCACAATGCCACAGCCGAGCTGCCTGGCCATGCACTCTGTTGGTCAAAATGCTACCGTCAGAATACCTTGGTAGGCTCTGCCAAGCTGAAGGCTGTGATACGCCGCGGGTATCTTGAAACACCGCGGCCAAATTTGCTTAGTCAACCAGCCCTGGTCACACATTTAGACATGTTTCCTGTCACACGTGGCGGCGTTACGCATGTCAGCACCACCTCAACAACTCAAAAACAGCAGCCTGAGGACAGCGGGTGTGCGGTCAGATGCCCCAGCCGACCACCGCGTTGAACGCCCTGGTCAAACCCCATGGTCAAACACCGGCTCAGTCACACGTGTCTCTCTGTCACCCGCGCGGCGTCACGCGCAGCAGCGCCACCTCAAACAGCAGCGGCTCCTTGCAGTGGTTGAGCAGCTGGCGCTTGGTGGCAAAGGTGGGGGGCTGAGGCAGCTCAGTGGCGCAGTCCATGTAGCCGAGCTCGGGGGGGATGAGTGCACTACGGGGGCCGGGGGGGTGGTCAGGGAAAAAGATGGAGGAAGGTTTGGGGTGCAGGGTTCTTGAGGGGTTTTAGGGTGCAGGGGGTTTGTGAGCTTGCGACCACATGCGAGCACAACGCGTGACCACACGAGAGTGGCCACACATGCAGGTGGCTGGCAGGGTTGGATCCAAGAGGGCTTAGGGCTTCGTATTTGACAAACGCCATCAGGTGTATGCAAGCTGTGGTACGCCACTGTTGTGCGATGTTAACAGGTGCATGAATCAATGGAAATGGAATGTGTGGAAAAGTGTGAAGAAAAGGTGGGGGAGGGGGACACCCACCGCAGGCGCCCGCCCTGCTTCATGCGCGACACCACCTCCTGCAGGCCTGCAGTACATCAGCGGTAAATCAGCGGTACATCAGCAGTACATCAATGGTACATCAGCACTACAGAAGTACATCAGTGGTGGAGCAGTACATCTGCATTGCCGGGAGGAGTGCGGGAAGACCAGTCCGACATGTCCAAAATCACCCCAGAAAGAGCAGGCTGAAAGGTACGGCCATTCAACAGGAAAGTACGGCCATCTAACAGGAAGGCAGTACAGTGTGGGCGGAAGGAGAGGAACAGGCACTGCTAAGTTCAGCCATGCGCCGCTGAGCATGCGCAGGCAAGCCAAGCGGCCAAGCGTGAGGAGTGGTTCCGCACGTGCTGCCCCTTGCAAGGTCATGCTACAGAAACGTCCTGGCTTGAGGGCTCAGGGTTTAGGGTTCAGCATCTGGTTCAGCATTAATTAATGCCAGTTGGCAGTACCTGTTGGGAGTACTTCCCAGCACTTGGTCAAGTACGTGTGTACTGCTCACCTGGGATGGTGCGCCCCGCGGCATGTCCCGCCCCTGGTTGAAGTGTGAACGCCACAGGTCCCACCGGCACCTGTTGTGTGACGCGTGCGCCAGCGTGTGACCAAGGTGTGAGACGGTGTGAGGCACGCAGTACAGGGATCAAAACGGTTCCAGTGAAGCGGGGCCATGGTTCAAGTCCCGGTGCTGTTGCACTGCTGCAGAGCTGTACTGCTGTACTGCTGTGTTGATGTATTTCTGTACTGCTGCATGTGTGAGAAGAGGGATGCATGGAACGGAGCGAGCAGAATTCAAGGGATGACAAAGTAAAGGAGTTGGTGGGAAATCGATATGATAATTACTACCTCATAACAACATAATACAAGATAATGACATGCGGCATTTCCTTTTTTAAGAGGACGCACATCTTTGGGCTGGAAGGACACCCCCTCCACAGTGGCATAGATGAAGTAGCCGTTGGGTCGGCGCAGCACGTAGTCAATGAGCACCGTGTCCCCTGCTGCAGGTGCAGGGCCGGTGCCCTCTTTGAGCTCCTGGGATTAGGGTTCAGGGTTACAGTGGAGGGTTTAGGGTTTAGGGTATGAAGGTTTAGTATGCAGGGTTCAGGGTGGAGGGTGGAGGGTGCATTGAGGGGTTGAGCAGTGCGTTTTGTTCATCGGCTAAACTTGATGAGCCCAGTGCACGCTCGCTGTTCATGCACCCGGTCCAATCGGTGCAGGGCGAGAGGAACTTCGGGTGGGTGCGCGCTTGCATGCGGGCCACAGCATGCATGCGTGCCGCATGCAAGTGCATGCTCCCCCAAACGCACCTGGACCTTGATGCCGCTTTCTGTCTTGTAAAACTTGGGAACCGCATCGTCCTCTGGCGCTGCAAGACCTGGCGACGTCCAATCGCCGGCTGCCTGCTTGGCAGAACCTGTTCCGGGCACGATCGCTGGTGCTGCGACGAGGGCAGCAAGCGCTGCTCTCCGTGTGATGTCCGATGAAGGTTTGGATGCTTGGCATACATGTGTTGATGCTCGGCGTTTTGTGCTGACGCAGCGCTGACTGGCTTGGATTTGAGGGCGAAGGTGCATCGCGTTGATTTGGGAAGTAATGGTATATCTGTTGCAATCAAACGCTTGCACAAGAAGTTGCTACTGCGATCAAAATTGCACTTGTCCGATGTGCAGAAGCAACAATCTCAGCTGCCGTATAACGATCTGCATGCGTTTGTCTATGGGGCCGATGCCCCAGGAAGATGGCCCGTTCGGTACCAATGACCTGATGAGGAGTGATCACGCTGTGCTCAGCGTCAATATGATTACGTAGGCGCCTCTGCTGGTGCTGGCGCTCGCTTCGTTTGGCACAACATGTACTGGCTGGCTGCCTGAACCCTTCCCTGCCCCGAACCCTAAACCCTGAAAGCTTGTCCCTTGTGGTCAGGGTGTGATCTGATCTGGCATGGCGTTGGTTTCAGCTGACAGGAAGCTCTCAAACCCTAAACCCTAGCCAGGGCTTGAGGAACCCGGGCTGTGGTGTACAACTGGCTGAGCACTGATTGCTGCACGCGCCAGAGTTGCAAACCTCCTTGACGTGTTACAGGGTTTCCGGTTCCCAGATTTTGAGAGCTGTGTGTCGGTTCCTGCTTCTAGCCTAGGAACACTTTCTGCACCCCCATGAGTTAGGTCACACAAGGGAGCGCGTGCGTTGTGCTGGCCACGTCAGCCCCTGGCACTGTCTCTCCCACGCACATGAAGTTGGCCTTAGAATAAGAGATAGAACACACTAGCCCTCAGAGAGAGCCCTCGACTCCGAACCCTCAAACACTTTTGTCACCCGGCGCTCTAGCTGTTGAGCAAGCGTGGGGCTTTCCCAGCTGGGCCCTCACTCCCCTCATTCCTTCCCTCAGAAACTTCTTGCGCACGCCCGTTCATCACAGTGCAGTAGAACATCTCATGCACGGTCACACGCCCGCCTCACTTCTTCTTGGCCCCCGCCCCGCCCTTGCCGCCCCCGTCACCGCTGCCAGGTTGGGCGCCCCCAGCACAAACACGTGGCTGCGCACGTGGTCCAGCTCGGGGGTGGCGGCCAGGGCCGCGCGCCACGCCGCCTCCGCCACCGTCTGCCCGGCTGCCAGGCCTGACAGGATGGCCTGTGACATGAGAGTGATTGGAAGCGGCGTGAGAGAGTGGGGCCAGGGTGTGTGCGTGTGTGTGAGTGGAGCGCGATTAAAGGACGGTTGGGGCGGGGTGGAGAATGGGTGGGCAGCAGAGCTGGGCTACTTGCTGCGTATGCATGCCTGCTTGTATCCTAAGCATAAGGTGCATCATGTTACATCTAACATCTTAAACGCACAAGACAACCGGCAAGGGTTTCAAGAGTGTATTACATTGCACGATTTCAGTGTTTTGTATAATATGGAATAGTACAGCGCCTCAAACGCGCGCGCACATGCACACACACGAGCGCCTGAACTCGGACACACCTGCAGCAGCGCCAGGTTGTCCACCGCTGTCGTGACCATGGCCACCTGCACCACCGTCTTCACGCCGCGTGCAAGTAACAGCTCGGCGGTACGGTGGGGGCCCTCCAGTAACCGCTCCGCTGCGCTTTTGCGGTTGTCAAGGTACACCTGCGGTACAGGGAAGCGGTACAGGGCAGCGGTAAAGCGCAGTGCTGGGAGGTGCACTAGGAACGTACATACAGGGCAGTGCAACAGGGACGGAAGCACACAGCAGCGTGGAGCATGATAGAGCAGTACACAACAGAGCAGTACACAGCAGAGCAGTACACAACAGAGCGGTACACGACAGAGCAGTACACGGCAGAGCGGTACATGACAGTGCGGTACACGGTACAGTGCGGTACATTGTACAGCGCAATCCATGGCGGACAAAACAACCCACCTGCTTCTGGTGCGCCACCTCGTTGTTGACGCGGTCCAGGATGAGGGCGCACTCACAGCCGCGCAGGTCGAGCGACGCGACCACGCGCGGGGGTACGTACGACATGAAGCGGCCCAGACCCAGGAACAGCAGCGACCCCGCGCCCTGCGGTGGGTGGGTGGGCTGGTTGGTTGTTGCGGTCGATTGGTGCGGTCGACTGTTGTGATTGGTGTGGTTGGTGGGTGCGTGCGGTTGGGTGGTTGGTTGATTGGTTGCTGCGGTTGGTTGGTGGGTTTGTGCGGCTGGTTGGTCGTGCGGTGTATATTTGTTGCGGTTGTGGGGATGCCAATTGGTTTGTATTGCTATGTTTGGGTCTGGCTGGCAGTTGGTTGAACAGTACAACATATCCTTTCTGGTCTCAACCACAAGCCCCAGACCCTAAAACCCTGAACACACACCCTCATGAGCACGAGGAAGTCAGGCTCAAAAGAAACCTCGTTCCTAAACCCTAGCTCCCCCCCCAAACCCCAAGCCCTAAGCCCTCTAAGCCCAAAATCCTAATCACACACCTGCAGGAGCGTGAGGAAGTCAGACTCAGGCGGTACGCGCGCAGGGGTGCCCACCATCCCCTTCCACTCCTTGGCCCAGGGCAGGGAGCCAGCGATGTCCTTCTGTAGGGTGTGACCAGTGTGTGACCAGTGTTTAACCAGCCACAGTTGTGTGACCAGTGTGTCACCATATTGAAATGTGTGACCAGCGTGTGACCGGACGGACTTGTGTGACCAGCGTGCGGGCAGTGTGAGAACAGTATGACTGTGTGAACAGTGTGCGTGACCAGCCAAGACAGAGGGTTTGGCTGGGATGTGCAGCGGGGTGTGAACGGGCCCAGCACGAACACCTGAAGCATTATGTACCGCATACAACGGCCCCAACTGAAGCAATCAATGTCTTAAACATCCCACACGCTCTCACACCTGGAAGGTTGAGATGAGGGGAGGGCTGTACGGCCCACGTGCCTGTTCAGGCGTACTGCCCTCACACCTTGGGTCAATGAGGTACGTGAGGCGGGACAGGTCAAAGGGGCCGGATGCCGCGGCTGCCTCCATGCCAGCCCTGCGGTACAGTGTGCGTTACAACTTATGCGGTACGGTGTGCGGTACAGTTTGTGCGGTACAGCATGTTATGCTGCAGTACAGTGAGAGTGCATGACATGGTGGCGATGGTGCTGTGTGCGCAACCTGTCCTGCCCATGCTGCCAGTGCCGCCTGCGCTACCCTCCTGTTTGCCGCCTGCCCGAGCTGCCTCCACTACCTGTACTGCCTGAGCCCATGTGTACCACCCGTACCGCCCCACCTGAGGTGGTAGAGTGACGTGGCGCGTGACACCTGCGCGCACGTGGACCGCAGCACGTGCAGCGCCTCCCAAGGCAGTACCGCCAGCTCAGCGTCCAGCAGCAGTACAAGCTTGTGGCCGCCCTCGGGCGGCGCCGTACCGCCCTCTGTACCGCCTGTACCGCCCGCGTCCGTACCGCCCTTTTTGGCCCCCGCCCCGCCGCCCCCGCCAGCCCTGGTGGGGGTACTGGGGGCAGGCTGCGCAAAGTCATCACCACCACCCGTGAGGGTGCGCGCTATGGGGCTGTGGGGGCGGTGGCGCGCCGCCCCAAACATCTGCTGCAGCAGCGGCAGCACCGGGGACAGCCACAACTCGAACCGCCACAAGAGGTCAGCCCACGTCTGGTTCACGTCGGGCGGGAACACCTGTTGCACGTTAACATTAACAATAATCAAACATTAACAGTGATTAAGATTGGGCACAGCTTTGAATTGGGGGCCCAGGATCAAGGTTGGGGCACAGGTGTTGGCCGACAGATAAGGCACGGAGTCAGCATTGTGGAAGCATGGGCCACCCGCCTGCGCCCGCTCCCCTGAAGCTGTGCCATTCAACTCAACATCAACCTCCAGATGGACAAACAGACCACGGGCACGGCCAACAGGCTCCGTGTGTCATGCCACTCAACATGGTGCACAAAACCACCAAGTTCGTGTACATGAGTGCAGATGACACGAGTTCATGTCACACAACAGGTCACCTTGGGCGCGCCGCCACCATCTGTGCTGCCAAGCGCCCCCTCAGCGTTGCACTCATCCGTGTTGGACGCACGCTTGAGTGACGCGCTGGGTCCGCCCTTGCCGCCCTGCAGGGAAGGAGCCACAGCCACAACAGTCATGTTTGGAGGTTCGCACATCGGTTTGGACAGGAGTTAAAGCAGCGGGAGCAGCCGTGCCACGAAGCAGCACGCATGACGGGCAGGGACGCTCTAGTAAGAACAGCAGTGAAAACAGCAGCAGCAACCACTGCAACAACCTGAGCATCGCCGCCAGCAGCCACATCTCTAACATCACCAAAAGCGATCACAATAAGAGACAACATCAGCAGACAACAAGAACACTGGCGCTGCACCGGCAGACACCGTCGCCCCGCCCCCCACCCCCCGGTGCGCACCTTGGCCGCCGTGCCCTTGCCGCCCTTGCCGCCGCCGCCCGCCCCGCCCTTCTTGCCCTTCTTGGCCCCCGCCTCCGTCACGGGCACCCCCACACCACGCTGGGCAGCCGCAGGGATGGCCTCACGCACTTTTTTCTCCGTGGCACTGCATACATCAGTGCCATGAAGGGGTTTGTGGTGCATGAGCACACGTACATATCTACACAAGCCCCCCAGCAGTATGCCCATGCAGTACGGCAGTACACGCACGCACCGGCGGTACGCCCGCAGGTCAGTCCTCAGGCTGTCCAGCAGCTCCGCCTCCAGCGGTACCGCTTCCAGGACCACTCTTTTAGGGCCAGGAGGCGGTACGTCCTCCCCCTTGCCCTTGCCTTTCGTACCGCCGGCCGGCTTCGTACCGCCTTTGGTTCCGCCCGCGGCCGCGGCCGCCGCGGCTTCCGCGGCTTTCGCCTCCGCCTCGGCCGCGGCGGCCGCATCAGGCATGTTGAGCGCGGCAATGTACATCGTGGCCCGATCAGGCGAAATGTAGAAGCACAGGACGCGGAGGTCGTCGGGCAGGCCGCACGTCGGGTCGCCGTCGCCCCCGCCCGCGCCGATGCCCGCGTGCAGCCGGGAGGGCGCCCCCAGCGCTGCCAGGCTGGCGGTCACACGCTGGAAGTGGAGTGAGGAGTGGGGGCGGGGCAGGTCGCGCCCCAGGGACTCCGCCTGGCGCAGGGCCAGGGCCTCGGCGCTCTGGGCGGGCTGGGCTGACAGCACCAGCTCGCGCGCGTGCGCCACCGCCTTGCACGCCTGCGGGGAAAGGATAAGGCATGATGCCCAGGACATGATAACATAACGATAAGAGTATACGGTAGATAACAACGGTGCAGTGCAGTGTGGGGCGCCAACCGTTGGGCTGGGCCAGGCCAGACTAGAATTGACCACAACTAAAGCTGGAGCTGCAACTGTGAACTGGAGAAGCCAACAACTGGACCTGGAGCTTTATGTGTCAACTGGAGATGTGGAGAGGCCAACAACTAGAGCTGGCACTTCAAGCTACACACTGTGACAATTTGATGTGCAGCCTCACCTGCGCCAGGCACAGGAAGGGCGCCGCGCACGCCTGCGCCGTCTTGGACCGCCGGCCGTGGCAGCGCGCCACCTCATGCGCGCACGCCTCCGCCACGCCCCACTCGCCCTGCGACAACGCCAAGTGGCAAGCAAGTATATGCATATGTTAGTATTAATATTAGTATTACCGTACTAGTTGCAGCAGCAGCAGTAGTAGAAGTGGCAAGAAAGTGGCAGCGGTAGTCGTAGTAGGGGTAGTAGCCAAGAGACGGTGTGCTGCAGAGTTGGTGCCTTATTCATCTGTGGATTCGGTTCAGGGGTGAGGACGTTTCTTTCAGTTTGATTGGGGGTCCTTCTGATTGACTTGTTTCTCTTGATGCGTTTTTTCCTGGTTGATTTCTTCTGACTCATTGTTTCCTCACCTGCCCCAAGGCAGCGTCCAGTGCATCCACCAGGGTGGAGATGGCCTGTCCCGCGTACGTGGTGGCCAGCGCAACCTGGAGGGCGAAGTGTAAGCAAAGTGTAAGCACAGGGTGAGCATGGGGTGGGCATAGGATGGGCCCAGCGTCAGGTATGGTTACTGTGAGGGTCGGGAGTGCGCAGCATGCAGGGGAGATCGTTCAGTGCAGGCGACCATGTCTAGGAAGGTTGAGGGTTTGACCTTCTAACCTTCAAGGTTTGAAATGGGGGCAGGATACCCTAGGCATCCAGGGCTGCTGTGCCACATTGATGATATCATGTTGTGCTATAGCTGTGCAGGGGTAACAAGAGCACCCATCACTCATACTGCAGCCAGAGTAATTCACACACCACACCTTCTCCCACTCCCTGCCCCCACCCTTCCTATACCACACACTTCCCACACCACACCTTTCCCCACTTCCCAGCCACACCTTTCCCACACTGCATCCTTCCCACACCTGTCCCACACCTTTCCCACACCTCAATCCCCCGCCCCCACCTTCTCCATGTCGATCTCCTCGTCCTCGGCCGCCGCCGCGGGCAGCAGCGGCGTGGACAGCACGTGCGGCGTGAGGTCCCCCTGGCCCAGGCTGCCGCGCCGGCCCAGGCTGTCCAGCCCGAGGGACGGGGCGGTGTGGAGGGGCGCACTGCCTGGGCCCCCCGTGGAGGAGGGGCGCGACCCATGGCCCTGGGTGGCCGCCAGCTCGGCCTGAACAGGACACGCACGCACACACAGCGGTTTTTTTCACATCTTGTTCTGAACGGGACATGCACGCACGCACAGCGGTTTTCACAGCCCGGCCTGGACAGGACACGCACACATGGTGGTTTTTACAGCCCGACCTGAGCAGGCACCCCATGCGCAGTTGTTTTCACAGCCCGGCCTGAACAGGACATGCACGCAACGCGGTTTTCACAGCCTGGCCTGGACAGGTCATTGGCTCGGTGCAGTACAGGCGGTACGGTATGCTT
The DNA here is from genome assembly GCA_004335575.1 of Haematococcus sp. NG2. NCBI lineage: Eukaryota > Viridiplantae > Chlorophyta > Chlorophyceae > Chlamydomonadales > Haematococcaceae > Haematococcus > Haematococcus sp. NG2. The sequence continues at coordinate 1,146,058 of QAXD01000207.1, read as the reverse complement.
TGCAGCAGTGCACTTTGCAGCAGTACACTTTCACACCTGGATCGCGCGCAGGCGTTGGGGTGAGGTGGAGCGTGAGCCCACACCCATGTAGCTGCAGGTCAGACACGGCAGACAGGGCGCACAGCAATGCCAGACACATGTCAGACACATCCAAGGTGCAGCAGCAGGCAACGCAAGCAACGCAAAAACCTAGATCTGATCGCCAACCTTCAACACAAGCCACTCAAACCCACTTGGGCGCCATGGACAGGTCCCCCATGCCGATGATGGTGCGCCGCCGCTCGCGCTGCTGCCTGGGCGGCCAGGGGTGCAGGGGCTGGGGGATGGTGATGAAAAACTTGTACTGCAGGCACTGTCCCGCCAGCAGTAGCGCCTTGGCGCGCAGGGTCGGTGCGTTGGCCAGCTGCGGGCGGTACGACAGGCAGTACAGGTGGTATTCAGTATTGTTTACCTAGTGTTTGGTACACATTTCGGCGGGTCGTACTCGTGACTTGACTCGTTGTAAGCCTTTCGCAACAGCCCAGGTGCTGCGTTTTGCCAACCTCCTGTCAGTATTCATATACTACAGCCAATACATGTGATACATATGCGCTATCAACTGAACAAGTTTCCCTACAGTGCAAGCAGCACAAGCAGCACAAGCGGTACAAGCGGTACAATCAGTACAATCAGTACGAGCGGTACCAGCAGTACAAGCAACCCACCTGTGACGCGGAGATGGCCAGCGTGAGGGCGTTGTCCTCAGGGGTGAGGTCCTTGTCAGCGGCCTTAGTGCCCTGCTCCTCCATCGCATCAATGAACTGCAGGCGAAGCAACAATGAACGAAATGACGAAGCAGCAATGAACGAAAGAATGGGCGCATGGATGCATGGATGCATGCGGTCGCTGGGTGCTTGTGTCAGCCCAGTCGGTTGGTTGGTATGTTTGTTGGGCGGCCATGTGGTAGCGCCTAAACCCTACAACCGCACCCTCTAAGGCGGCTTGCTCTGTGTCAGCCGTACTATTATGCTGCTAAGAAGGCAGCTGTGTTGTGCTGCGCGCCACACAAAATACTGCCAGAAAACCATGAACCTACACCGTCAAACAAACCTTAACCCTTTATCCCCAAGTAACCCCTACACCGCAGACGTCCAAGCCCCCAACCCCACACACCCCACGCACCCACGCCACCGAACGGTCACCCACCTCCACCACCACCGCCTCCTCCTCCCCAGTGCCAGCAGGGTTGAGGGGGTACTTGGGCCGCGCCTTGTCACGGTCCTCGGCCGCGTGAGCGTCACGGGCGCGCGCCTGGGCGCACCAAAGGGAGCCCAGGGCTTAGGTTTTAGGGTTTAGGGTTTAGGGTTCAGGGTTTGAGGTTCAGGGTTTAGGGTGTAGGGTGTAGGGTTTAGGGTTCAGGGTTTGCGTTTAGGGCTGGCGATGCCTCCAATACATGACCCCTCCCCAAACCACTGTTTGGGGTTTGGGTTTACAGGGGTTCAGGGCTGCAAACCTGAACCATGGAACCCTAAACCCAAAAGTACATTTCAAATACACCTTGAGGTGCACGCTCCCCGCACCTGCATCAGCTGCAAAGCTGCAAAGCTGAACCATGGAACGCTGGAACCTAAGAGTACAGATTAAATTTGTACGCTCTCCCCGCACCTGCATCAGCCGCAAAGCTGCAAAGCTGAACCATGGAACGCTGGAACCTAAGAGTACAGATTAAATTTGTACGCTCTCCTCGCACCTGCATCAGCCTCAGCTCAGCCAGCGCCAGCCGCACGCGCGCCAGCAGCCGTGCCACAGGGAGGGAGATGGACGGGTCAAGGTCCCGGGGGCACGCCCCCGCCACAAACTTGTTGGCCATGTCCTCCGCCTGCTGCAGCACCTGCGTGGGCAGTACAGGCGGTACAGGCGGCACAAAGCAGTTCAATGCAGGCAGTACATGCAGCGCGGTGCAGAACATGGAGTACGTTGCAGTACGAGTACGATTCAGTCAATGCAATTGGTACAGGCAGTGCAGCATGGGCGATACATGTCGCGCAACCAGCATCATGTAAGCAGTACAGTTGGCCCAGTGTTTTGTGAAGCATGCAGCAGCGCAGGTACGGGTGGAAGTGGTTGGGCTCGTGATGCTTCAACGCGTGTCAGACTGTACCGCACCTTTTCGATCTTTTTGTACCGCGGCCGCATGTCCTTGTCGGGCTTGGGGTCCTCCATCTGCGGTACACGAGGTGGTAGAAGGTCGGTCAGACTGTCTGTCAGTCTGTATTATTGCCTGGCTGTGTCTGGCCATGTAGCAGCCCCCTAAAAGCCAGTGGCTGACTTGGTAAAGGTATAGTGGCTGATTCATACGCTGCGTGCCGTGGATCCCCTAGCATACCCAGCGACATGTACAAGTATTGAACATTGAAACAATATGAGCACATAACGCGTCCTGCACGCACGCCCACAGCAGTCCCCAGCACATGCCGCAGCCAGAACACAGCCACCTGGCTGCGCAGCCGCACCTGCAGCAGGGACTGGTGCAGCAGTGCCTCGATGTGGGGGATGCCCGCCTCGCGTGCAGCCAGGGCCGCCATCACCTGTGTCAGCCACGCCACATGGTTGCAGCAAAAAAAATGTATCGATGGAAAGGAAAGTGAGCAAGTTGGCACGGCATGTGTCTGCGGCAAAGAATGAGAGGACAGTAAGCAACCTGTGCAGGCAGTGAGCAACTAAATCACATAGTGGAAAGGAAAATAAGGCAAGGTTAGTTGAAAGCAAATTGGAAGTGGACAAGCGCGGCCAGCACCTGTGTGTGAAAGCACTGCGTGAACAATGTGCCCGCACCAGCCCATCACCTCGAGCCTTATTAAAATAACTGCTTCTTCCCAGCTGCAAACCCTGAACCCTAAACCCAGATTCCCAACCCGAACGGCCTACATCCGTAAACCCTAACATAAACCCCCAACACGCACCTGCCCGCACAGCATCACCGCCTGCTCGTAGTGCTTCTTCCAGTTGTACACCCCGTTTTTGCGCATGGTGATCATGTCCTCCAGCAGCAGCTGACTCAGCTGCAGCTTCAGGGCAGCTGCCGCCAGCATCGCGTCCTTCTCTGCCGCGCGGTCGTCACTGTGGTGTGAGGTCACATGGGGGTGTGAGACAGTTGAGGTCACACAATCTGGCAACTGTGGTGTGAGGTCACATGGTGTGAGATAGTTAAGGTCACACAGTCTGACAAACAAGGTCAAAACGATAAAAGACAGTCGCGCATCGAACGACAGTTACACAACAGCTGCACAACAGCTGAAGTTCCTGTTTGTTTAAAGCACACCACAGCCACATGCGCTGGCGCCGCTGAACCGGGCCGACCATGCAGCTGGTGAAGGGCTATACATTCATGTTAACATGTACATGTTGTCTATGTTCACATGTACTTCACCAACTGAGCCCATGTTATAACAATAATTATAATGATAATAACACGTCAACTCAGCCCATGCTGACCGTGCGATGGCAGTGAACATGACGATGCCGCCCTGAAGGGCCTCGCGCGCGTCGGTGGTGGTGGTGTGGGGCGCTGCCAGCCGGCACTCCACGTACCTGCGCGCAAGCCGCAAGGCATGTTCAAGTCGTGTTTAGGGCTTGGGGTTTAGGTTTTTGGGGTTTTCAAAGGGTTCAGGGAGCTAGGGGTTTGGAGAGCATCACTTTACATGCCGGCAGGCCAGATGCAAGGACAAGGTGATGCTTTGTACGAGTTGATGCTCCAGACAAGGGACTGCTTCACACAACAGCACAGCAGTGGCGTGGCACAGCGGCCGCATGTTTGCGCAACGCCCACAACCACAGCACGGGCCAGCCGAAGCCGCAAGCCCCTACCCCCACTTCTAAACCCTAAAACCGAGCCCCTAACCCTGAGCCTTCAAACGCTTCAGGTCAGGCAGGCAGCCACCAGACAGACAGACGCCGGTCAGACATGGGCGAGGGGTACACACGCACGTGCTCACGGACTCGCGCCAAAAGTCGTAGTCGCCGCCGATGCGCTGCGCCTGCTGCACCAGCTGGATCGCACCCGCGTAGTTGCACGCGGACGCCTCACACCTGAACGCATTATATGGGGTTCACAAACCGAAAGCACATGGGTTTTGAGGGTTTTGAGGGTTTGGGTCGTTAGGGTTTGGGGCTGAGGGTGTGAGGGGGTGAGGGAGGGTTTGAGGGTTGGGGATGCACCTGGAAAAGCGTGGCAAAGCAACACAGCAGGGCAGCGGCTGGGCAGAAGATATGTAGGGGCACCTGAACACATTATAGGGTTTACAAACCGAAAGCACAGCACCATAAGAGGGCGTCACAGTAAGTGAGTGCACATTAGTAACAGCTGAAGCCCCGTCCTTCCCCCCCCACACACACACGTACCCCAGCACATCACCAAACAAACTAAGAAGCAATGAAAAGGCATCCCCCCCGAACCATGACACCTCACCACACAAAGCCAGAGGCACTCCAAACCTTGATCCCATCGCTCAACCATCCAAGGCTCCCCACGCCAGCACCCACCATCAATGATCACTTCTAGCGTTAGGTTTTAGGACTCAAGTAAGCAAGTACGTCTACGCCCTCATGCCAGGCGTGTGTTGAGGGAGGGGTGTCCCTTAAAGGGCCTCCTCAGCAGG
>QAXD01000207.1:1114578-1127716 GCA_004335575.1 Haematococcus sp. NG2 | reverse complement strand
GGGGGGGAGGGGTTTTGGGGGGCTTTGTTGAGGGTGGTGGGGGCTTTGTTGAGGGTGTTGAGGGTGGTGGGGGCTGAGGGTGTTAAGGGTTTTGTTGAGGGTGTTGAGGGCTGAGAGTGTTGAGTGTTGAGGGTTTAGGTAGAGGTTGAGGGGTTTCGCACGTCCGGCGTTCCAAAACAGTATCCCCAGTAAACCCTTGATTCTAAACCTTAACCACGCCCTCGCCCACTGCAACAACCTCAACCACCACCCACCTGTGCCAAGCCTTAACCACCCCATTCACCGCAATCACCGCCCACCTGTGACAAGCCTCAACCACCTCCAACCACTCGAACCGTACTCAACCACCCCCAAATGTCTTCAACCAACGCCCACCTGTGCCAAGCCTCAACCGCCGCCAACCACCCCCAACCGCCCCCAACCGCCCGCCGCCCACCTGCGTCAAGCTCGTGCGCAGCGCCAGGGCCGTGGCCAGGGGCTGCAGGTAGCGGTCCAAGGGACGCTCCAGCTGGGTGAGGGCACGCTCAGCGGGTGGCACCACGTAGTCCAGCGCCAGCGCACGGCCCACCTGTGGGTAGGGTTTAGGGGTTGGAGGCTTAGGGTTCAGGGAGCGTAGGGTTTAGGGGGCTTAGGGTTTAGGGGGCTTAGGGTTCAGGGGGGCTTAGGGTTTGCAGGTGAGGGATGGGAGGGTTCAGGGTACTGGGGCTTGGGGCTGGCCCGTCTGTGGGTTATGGTTGAGGGTTAGGGTATTTTAGGTAGGAGTGTTGGGTTTAGGAATGGGGACCAGGCCGCAGGGTTCTAGGAAGGGCGCGAGCATACCAGTGTCACACCACACGACCACAGTCCCACCACATATCGTTGTACCGACCCACCTCCTGTGCTGCCTTGATCAGGCTGTCCTCAGCTGCATCACACTTTGCAGCCTCAAGGTGCAGCGCGGCACTGCAAGAGAAAAGACGTGTTTTGCACAAAGTCAGTTGAGTTTGTTGTTTGTACAAGTGTACTCGTATTTGTAAGTGGGCATGTTGGGTGGAGTTGGGGCCTGGGGTTTAGAGGGCTCACGTGCAGGTGTGAGCGTTTGTTGGGGAGGCAAGGTGAGGGTTTAGCGTGCAGATTGTGAGGGTTTAGGGTGGTTGAAATGCCCAAAACCCGGCCACAGCCACAGCCAGAGCAAGACCGAAACAAAAACAATGAAACAGCAGATCCACTTCGAATCAATCTCAAATACAAAATACCAACATACAACATACAAAACAATGTACAAGAAATGCCGCACCGCAGGCGGTGCAGGGGTGACGCAATGACCTCCAGCGCCTTGGCCGCCGCGGCAAACGCGCGCTTGACCGCGCGCCGCCGGTCTGACTGCAGTAGCACCAGCCCCGCGTTCCATGTCAGACGGGCGGCCTCGTGGATGCCCTCCACGTCCTTTGCCTGTGAAGCAGGGAAGTGAAACATGAATGAGACGTGGAAGTGAAACATGAATGAGAGATGGAGATGAAACACAGTAAACAATTGCATGAAGAATGATGCACAAGAATGGACAGGCGGCCAAGCGCAACACTTGAATCAATTGAGTGAGGACTGAGTGGATCGAGCATCAAAGCACACAGGCCCACCTTCATGAAGGCAGTGGCCACGTCATCGAGGGCTTCCATCGCGCGCGCATGCACACCCAGCGCACTCTCGTCCAGCTCCTCCAGCGCGCCCGGGGGGACCGCCTGCGCGCGCACGCCAGTCAGACAGATAGTCAGTCAGTCAGTCAGACAGCGGCTCAAACAGTCGGTGTGTCAGTCAGCCTAGGCCATCAGTCAGACCGGGAGTCAGAGGTACTTGCCCACCCAAACAGTCCATCCCCAGCCCCAGCTTCCCCAGCATTGTCTACCCCTGCCCATCCTTTCTGTCCCGCCTTTCCTACTGATTGGCTTTCCGATCAATTTGTTAAATGCTCCTCCAGCACTGTGTGAACACTTGAAGCTCACCTGCAGCGAGAGGTAGGTGCGGGCCATGGAGGACCACAGGCGTGGGCCCAGCTCCTGGCTCATGGCCGCACGGCTGGCCCAGCTGCAGGGGGGGGGCAGGGTTCAGGGGTTAGGGTTTAGGGTCCAGGGGGTAAGGTTCAGGGCTCAGGGTTGTAGGCTTGGGAGTCAAGGTTAGAGATTCAGGGTTCAGGGTTGAAGGTTGGGGGCACGGGGCACAGGGTGGCTGACCGTTGATGCACCAGGCCACACCATCAGGCAAGCACACACATGGTCCGACAGTCAGACATCCAGCCAGTCTAATAGTCAGCGAGTCAGACAGACGTAACCGTACCGCTCCGCGGCCTCCGGCAGGCCCAGGACCGCGGCGGCCCATGCGGCGCGTGCCACAGGGCCTAAATTGGCATTCTTAGCTGAGCCCTCGGGGTTTGGGTCCACCTGGGGGTCAGTTTGTGTGAGGCGGCCACAAAAAGAGTGAGGGGGCCTAAAAGAGAGTGAGGGGACCCATAAACAAGAGTGTGCGTGGGCCGGCAGGGGAAGGCGGACGGCTGCCTAAGAAAAAGAAAAACCAGCGACGGGTTGCCTACCTTGGCCACCGCGTCCCGCAGCATCTGCTCTGCCAGCGCGCGGTTGCTTGGTTTGGCACTGATGACCGCCTGTACCGCCCGCAGTGCCCCCTCCTCATCCAGTACAACCGCGGGGGCCGTACCGCCCGCGGCGCCACCCTTGGCGCCTGTTTTGGCCGGCGAGGCCGCCGCGGCCTTGCCTGCCGGAGCACCGGGCTTGGACGCGGGGATGCCTGCTTTGGCGACGTCGCCGCCCGCGCATGCCAGGTGCACCTGCGCAGCAGAACCAGGAACAGGGAGAGCTGACTAAGGCGCACGAGCAGGCGGCATTTTGGGAGACAGGTCCAGCAACGCAGTGCCGCCCCAGCACGAACCAAGCAGGGCCATCACTCATACTGTCTAGTGTTACACAAAGTTGCCATGGCAGACCCGACTGGCACAGGGCGCGGTATGATATGGAGTCATGCGTGCACAACCAAGATGTGCAGAAACATCTGTGAAGCGCTGTGTTATTATAACTATCATTAGCCAAGGTATCTTTCATGCCGCGCACCTGCAGCAGAGCCACCTCCTTCTGAAGCACCTTCAGCTTGTGAGCAGCCGCCATCTCGTACGCGCGTGCGAGCGTCTTCCCCGCCTCGTCCCCGCCGCCCGCTGCAGACGAGGGTGCAGCGCGTTGAGTGATGATGTGCATGGCTGTGGTTATGCTTATGGTTGTGGCTGTGGTTATGGTTATGGTGTGGTTGTGGTTGTGGTGATGGTTGGGGTTGGGTTATGGGTATGGTTGTGGTTGTGTTTATGGTTACGGTTCTGGGTATGGTTATGGTTGTGGTTGTGGTCATGGCTATGGTTGTGGTTATGGTTGTGGTAAATCTTTTGCTTATGGTTATCTACAATCACCTTTGCCACCAGCAGCCGCGCCGCCCGCTGCCACCTCTGCCTGACACGTGGCCAGTGCCATGAGGTTGCGCACCTGTGACAAGTGGGAGTGTGCGGCTTTCAGGCTTCAGCGTTTGGGTGTCAATGCTTAGGGTTTGGGGTTCAGGGTGGGAGCGTGCAAGGTGAACGTGCAAGGTGAACGTGCAAGGTTAACGGTTTAGGGTTCAGGGTTCTAGGGTGCAAGGCTTAGGGGTTGGGGTTTGGGGTGTGTTGTACTGGCCCAAGAATTCTGCGCAAGCATTTTCACGCCACCCTATCCAGTGCACTAATTGGCTTGCACGCATAGGACTTTTAGCAAACCAATCAAGCCAATGCGGCCTTACCAAACAGATGGCCATATGAAACACCACACACGTCCCAGTTCCCACTGCTATGCATAAGAAACGACTGCCTGAACACTCCATGAACCATGTGCCACAGCTATATTCCTAAGACACAGTGAACCCTAAATGAGCAAAGAATTAAGAATGATTACTTCAACAGTTGAATGTACCATGTTCCCGCGCACCTTCCACTCCTCATGCCCGGGCACCTTGTCCAGTGCAGCCATCACTTGCTCCATGGATGGTAGCAGGTGGTGGCGCAGCCCAGGCCGCTGCGCGTGACGTCACAGCGCCGCTCTTAGGGATAAAAATAAATAAAATATTATCATACATAATTATTATTAGGTTTCAGGGACGAATATTCAAGGTTTCAGGGATTTCAAGGTGGTGGCGCAGCCCAGGCCGCTGCGCGTGATGCACCACACTTTCAGGGTTTAGGGTTTAGGGCTCGGCGCATGCTAGGGCCAAGGACTAGGGCTTGAGGTTTCTAGGTGGTGGCGCAGCCCTGGCCGCTGTGCACAATGCCACGGTCCCACTCGTTGGGTTCAGGCTTTTGGGCTCAGGGTTTAGGGTTCAGGGAGTAGGATTTCCAACGTTCGTGGTTTAGGGCCTTTCACACTTCAAGCTCTAGGGCACAGGGCATTCCAAGGTGCAGCAACAGCACAGCACAGCACAGCACAGCACAGCACAGCACAGCACAGCACAGCACAGCACAGCAAAGCACAGCACAGCACAGCACAGCAAGTATGGCCGTGGTTAGCCTGGCTTTCAGCTCATGTGTCCAGATGTGGTCCTGTGCTTGTTCACTGCTAAAAGCCCTCAGGTCCATAGCAGCAGCAGCAGCAGCAACGGTGACGATGATGGTCGTGATGGTGATGTGGCCCCAGGGGCTTAAAGCAGGAAACGAAACACACGCGCACACCTGTAATGGGCGGGACACATGCCAGTGATGCACCGAGCCGTTGTACACCAGGAAAGTGTACCGCCCAGGGTTGCCCGCTGTACCGCCGCCCCCCAGCGCGACATCCAGGCCTCGCAGTACATGGCGTACTGCCTCGAGCGTACCGTTCACCAGCGGTTGGCCCTGTGGCACGTGTAAGAAGGAATGAGGGTGACACTAGCAATGAGTGAGCTCACAGCTCATAGCCCACAGCTCTTTCATGTCTCAAAGGCCCAGCAAGTTCGCCACATGTGCAGCGAGTTAGCACCCTGAGCGGCTGCAGCCGTGTGAAGCATCACAGACTCCTGCCTGGCCCACTCAGTATGCCACTCCCCACGGCAACCAGCCCCCACGTGCACCTTGCACCCATGTCAGCTGCATGTACTCTGAACCTCACCGCTGTGCTGCATGGGCAAACTGTAAGCACGCCGCACACTGCTCCCTCGCACGCCTTCACCCTCACCAGCGTCCATCCGTTCACTGCCCCGAACCCACCCACCCCACCCAAACACCACCACCACCACTACCAGCCCCGTGATCCCCCACACGAGCTGTGAAAGAACACAGAGCACGAAGAGCATGCTGCATGGATGGGCACGCAGTGTGGCTCCACTCCTGTGGTTCACACACGCGGGAGGAAGAAGGCACAGCAGTGAGTCAAACACACACATCCCACTCCCCCCTCACCTTGAGACCGGATGAGAGAGCTGACACCAGGCCACCCAGGGCGTAGTGGGCTCTGACCAGGTACTGGTCCTTGACCTCCACTGCTGCCTGGTTGGTGCCATACCTGACGCACGATACGCACAGAGGCATGGCAGAACGTACACGTGCATGCAGAAACATATGTGAAACGCCGTGTTATTACTAATATTATCATTATGGCAGAATGTGCACATCAGACTGCACCAAGCGTGGGTACATGCAGCAGAATGTGGGCACCACCACACCCAGCCAGGACGTGCACGGGGCGGTGGCTGCAGCGGGTGTGCTTCAAGGGCGCTATCAGCCCTGTGGCTGGGGCGCTGGTGGATGAACAGGTTTCCTATGACATTGGTTGCTATTGAATGTGCATCAACATGAGCCACTTTTAGGGTGATGGGTTGGTCCGCAGTGGAGTATGTAGCCCCACTGTAGCATGCTGTGGTGAGCTATGATTGATTGAGGCTCGCGATGTGCTGCCGAACGGTGCTTTTAAAGCCCCCAGGTGTTTGCTGCACCATACCGTACGCTGCAATGTGCTGCACCAGTTGCGTGCTGCTGTCAAGGGTGCTCCTTTGATGCCTGCTGGCGTGTCCCCTGGGCTGTGTCCAACAGCTCCGATTGTCTGAGAGGACTGTGTGCACGCTGTGCAGTTGATGCAGCATGGCATGCACGCTGGCATGGCATGCGCACCTCCTGACTTCCAGGAAGTACGTCTCCAGGCATCGTTTGGCCACGTCGAGGTTGTTCACCTGCATCGTAGCAACGTTCCCTCCGTGCATTGCGCACACGCAGGCTAACTGCACCCCTCAAAGTTTGACGACAAGGACCCCACCTGAAGAGCGGTCTCCGCGCATATCACAAGCGATTCTAAGCCGGCCCTGAACGTTGACTGGCTTGCGAGATTATGGGTGATGGCATGATAGCATTGCTTGAGCCGCGCAGCGTCCCCAGAGTCCCTGGCAGCTATAAGGGAGCTCCGTATGGCTTCTTGTGTCGCCATTTGCAGTCAAAACACTACCAGTGTTTCATCGTGAAAGAAGAAAACATCGAAGCACGCCACATTCTTTGCAAAGCTTCCATGATATGATCAAAAACATAGTTGAGCCTCTTCGTGAACAACCATGCGCATGACTGCAAAACCCCTTCCAAACCCTGACGCCGCTTTTGTTTGACGGCGAAGAGCTTGGCCGTCGTGTGTATTTGTGCTGGAACTACGCTGCTTGCAACCTTTTTCTGAGGCCATCATGTGAACTGAACAGAAAAACCCTTGTAGTGCAGCATTTTAGTGCATTTAGATGTCGAGAGCACATGAGGAGCTGCTCTTGGAGCATATCCGGCGCCACCCCAATGTAAGCTACAAGGGTGGTGAACAGATTGCGGCAGCCCCAGCCCCGCAGCCCACATCTTTGCCTTTCCGGGGCCGCAGGGCATTACGGATGAGGCTCTTGCGGCCGAGGTGCCGTCCATCTCGCATCAAGAGCGTGCCAACCTTGTCAACAAGCTCTCCAAGGAGAAGCGCATCGCGCTCTTTGAGAAGGGCAAGAGCGTGGTCTACAAGGAGATCACGGCGGAAGAGGCTGCCAAGTGCGTCTGGGCCCTACCCCATGCAATGTTTGTGCCGGGTATGCATATGCATGGATGCATGCCCCACTGGGGCATGGGGCACAAGCTTGGCATGTGCAGCCTGCCAGCTGCACATGCCAAACAGCCAGCAGCACAGCAGCACAGCAGCGGCGCCTGCAGCTTCTCAGGGCAGCTGCACGCATCACCAACAGGGACTTCAGTCACTTCACGACTTGGCAGCGCACCAGGAGAGGTGCAGTATGGGAGCAGGCCGGACACGGGAGGCCAGTGTACTGCATGCTGTACTGCCGGCAGTACGGCTGCAGCAGCAGTACAGCAACTGCCGGCAGGGCATCATGGGGGCATCATGGGAGGCGGCTTGGAACACGACAGCAGGCAGGGTATCATCATCAGCACCACCATTACACGGCTGAGCCCGGTGCAGCCCGCAATTCTGCTGTGCTTTCATACAAGAACAGGGCACGCCGCTTCATGCCTGGTGCCCAATCGCAGCACGTGCACCCAGTACAGCGTGCATGCTGCAGAGGCCGGCTGCATGCGGCTTCCCAGCGCGTGCACAACGCAGCCCATGCAGCACGCCATGCGCAAGGCGGGAACACACAGTGCATGGCGGAAACGGACAGCCCATGCAGCACGCCATGCGGATGGCGGAAGCACACAACAGCGCATGACGGGACGCACAGCATATGGCGGGAACACACAGCGCATGGCGCGCCCGCACGCATGCACACAAGTTCCACGGGCTGCGAGCTCATTTTCTGTGCTCAAGCATGGTTCTATCACCTAGGCGCTTTGCAATCATGTTTCACGCGTGGTGCGTGCTATCACTCAGCAGCAGCTTTTTACTTACGTGGTGCGTGTGGTGCGTGTACTGCAATGTATTCACAGGTTCAAGGGCCTGAACGCAGAGGAGCTGCTGCTGTACCAGATCATCAAGGCGGCTGGGAACACGGGGCTATGGACCAAAGACATGAAGGCGCGCACCAACCTGCCTCAGCCCCACATCACCAAGGTGAGGAAAAGAGAGCAAACGCACACCATCTCACGTCTGCTGCACAGCATGCACTGTATCACATCACATTGTGTCACATATCAGCCGCGAAGCACAGCGTTCACAGTCATCACAGCTCTGCGTAAACATGGAACACCACCTCACAAGGCAGAGTGCAATGCATCAGCAGCCCACACACACCTGCCCAGTACCTTTTGCCTTTCACCGCCAGCATGTGCTCAGTCAATGCGTGCACCTCTGAACCCTAAACCCTAATCCCCGTTCTGCCTCAGACCCTGAACCCTGACACCTTAACCCCAAAACCCAAAGCCCTAAACCCTGTGCTCATGCGCCTGGCAGGCGCTCAAGACGCTCGAGTCTCGGCGGCTGGTGAAAAGTGTGAAAAATGTGAACAACCCCTCACGGAAGGTGTACATGCTGGCAGAGCTGGAGCCCTCACGGGACCTCACGGGTGGCGCGTGGTGCGTGTACTGCACATGCACCGCCGGTGGTTGTACTGCCAGTGTACCGCTGCTGGTTGTAATGCTGTAGCTTCTGTTGTTGTGCTGCTGCACTCTGGAGGTGCGCATGTCACACTGTACTACCATGCACACACGGCACACTGTACCGATCTGTACTGCCATCATACTGTATGGCCCTGAACCAATGTCACACCGTACTGCTGTCGCCCTTTTGTAACCCCCAGTTCACCGTACTGCATTACTCTCGCCACACTGTACCGCCCTGTGCCCGCATTCACCGTACCGCGCCGCACCCTTGTCACATCGTACCGCCCTGTACTGCTGACGCGCTGTACCGCCCCTGCCGCAGGTACACCGAGAACCAGTTTGACTCCGCGTTCATCGACGTGCTGCGTGAGGCGGTGATGGGGTTTGTGCAGCGCAAGGGGGACACCACACTGCGCGAGGTGTCTGACTTCATCGCGGCCAGGAAGTTTGCCAAGGTGCGGACGAGCCATGCTGATGGGGTGGCTGACTGACTGGGTGCATACCTGGGGTGACTGAACCGGTTCTCTCTCGGTGGACTGAATGCCGGACTGAGCTTGTTTTACTTTCTTGGGGCCTGTTCCCCACTCCTTTGGATGAGCGCGTGCAAATTGTACAAGATTACTTAGATATCTTATGAAGTTATTATGAACTGTGTTGCCCATCCAGGTGGACCTGCGTGATGAAGACATCCACTCCATCATCCAGACACTCATCTATGACGGCCGCATCGACGTGGTGCGTGGCCCTGCGCTCATTGTATCCAGTACTAGTATGAATGGGCCAGTTCTATAGTATCAGTGGGCCGATTGACTGTCACTGTCTGTCGCTGTCACTATCCATTGTTGGTATCAATGTTATTAGTGAGCTGCGCCCCAGTCCCTCAACGGACCTTGCCTGGCCTGATCGCTTTTGATCTGATCCTGCCTGGCCTGATCTGATCTGACCTGACCGAAAACAGGCCTGTTGCATGGACAGCTGGTTGACAGCTGCGGTTGCATCACTGTTGATGCGTTGAAGGGCAGCCATCCACACCGCGGCCACCTGCCCTCACAATGATCCCCATCCCCACCCCACAACCCCTGGACTCCCTGCAACTGTCGGGCAACCAAACCCACAAAACATCCCCCACACCCCCACACAACCAACACCTGAACCTCCTCCGGCTGCGGAGCGATTAAATGCACAACAAACCCCGACCCATCCTATTCCAGCCCCACCCCCCAACCCACCCACGCACCCACCCACACCCACACTATACACACTGCACACACACACGCACACTACACACACGCGCCGCGTGCAGGTGGAGGGCGACGACCCCGACGACGACGCGGAGCACTTCCGTCCCATGCTGTACACCGCGCCCCCCACCACCGCGTTCACCTCGGTGCCCTGCGGCGTGTGCCCCGTGTTCAGCGAGTGCCGCGACGACGGGCCCATCTCGCCTGCCACGTGCGAGTACTACAACAAGTGGCTGGAGTTCTGAGGGACAGGGGGCTGGGGTTCTGAGGAACGAGTGGCTGGAGTTCTGAGGAACAGGGGGCTGGAGTTCTGAGGAACCAGTGGCTCGAGTTCTGAGGAACAGGCTCATGCACGCAGGAGCTACAGCATTACAACCAGCAGCGGTACAGTGGCAGTACAACCACCGGCGGTGCATCAGCAGTACACAGCTGCTGCTGTTCTGCGGGTGTGAGGCCGGCTGGAGGTGTGTTGAATGCAGGCCGGCAGCTGCGAGTGTGACAGGAAGCGGCTGGAGTTCTGATGCGCATTCTTTGTGACAAGTCATGATTAAGAACAGCAGCTGCGGCTGTGGAAGGCCCCAGGTGCATTTGTTTTGGCAGTGGTGGGGGGGCACTTTGGGAACGCCTGGGATGCTGATCGCCGTGCTGCTGACAAAGGCATGGCTTGTGGCATTGATTGGCTGGGATCCATTCATGCATCAGCTTGGACGGGAGCTGTTTGCATTGGTGGGAGGATGGTGTGGGCGGCCCAGTGGGCGTGCACACATGCATGTGCATGGTGGCATGCGCATGTACGTGGTCACATGCGCACGTGCACACACCTTGAAGAGAGAGCAGTGACTGCACGGCTGCGCAGCCAATCTCAGCTCAGCTACTGATGGTGTGTGATTTAGTTAACAGGTGCTGGTGCACCTGCACATACATGGCAGCGAGCTGCAGGCCCATGTGAAGCTGTGATGAGGTCCTGGTGAGACGGAGGTGTGCCTGCTTGGCTAGCTTGCGCAAACTGTTCTTAAAGGTGCAGGGGCTCATTGGGGGGAACCATTGGTCACAGGGGATCGACCCCAGGATGAACACTTTGCGTGAGAACTTGAACATACCTAGTGGTACAGGGGGCTGACCAGGTCTGACATGCGGTGGCCATGCTGCAATGCCCTTTTGTGTTTGCATAGAGCATGCATGCCCACAGGCGGGACCCCTGCCTCTGCTGCTTTTCATGAGGGTGTAAACCTGCCTTCTCGGAACAGGTTCGCTGCATCAGCCTTACCACAGGCGCTTGGCCTTACAATCAATGACATGGCACATCGGCTCATGGCCTATGAATCGTACTGCATGTTATGCACCACGTGGCATGCAGTGCTGCACGTAAAGCCGTACCGTACCGATGTACCAGTGCATAGGGAACCAGATGTGACCACGACACACTAGAGAGCGCAATCCCCTCATACTCTGGCCTGCTGATGGAGCAGGTCCAGGAAGGAGGTTGGTTTCGAACAGGAACACTTCACCACATGCAGGCAAGCAATGATGCGTAAGCGCAATGCTCATCAGCCCGTGACTGACTGGCTGGAGGCTCGTGTAGCATGCACATGAAATGCACATAAGTCGGCAGCAGCTGTGGCGTACCATCCAGATGCAACATGAATGTACTCATGCAGCCCTTGCTTACTGCTCACATGTTGGTGCCCTGGCGACAGGCAGGTACAGCAGCTGACAGCCTGGCACATCAAGGTGCTTACACACAGCACGGCAGGTGGGGCGTGCAGACCCCACATAGCACATACAGCTGCTGCCGTGCACAAAACACCCAGCCAGAGCGACGATTTGCGCACTTGTGTGGCTGCTCAGCGAGCAATGGATGCGTGGGCTTGCGTCAAAAAGTATTCATCCCAGCGACCTGCAAGCCGTCTCAAACTCTGAGCATGTGGCTAGGTACATGAGAACTAACAGCGCCGTGAACAAATGGAGCTCTTCTGCATGTATGTACATACAAGCGCCTACGCTACAAATCAATTCATGCAGCAAATAACTGTGCTAGCTAGCAAACCACTTTGGCAAAGGGACCAAAGTGCTCGTTCGCCATGTATGAGATGAGCTTGAGTTCGGCACTTCATCGATCATGTCCACCTTGCGACCATCAGCACCCTTCAGGAGCGCGAGCGCAAGGCATGGTTTCATCAAACCGACGCACGTAGACGGACCACGCCGCCATGGCACTGGCCATGCCTGCAGCAGTGCCTGGCACACATCCAATGTTTGGGGCACTGCCGCCCTTTATGCTGCCGTGAGAAGCATATGGGCCTGCCCCGCCCATAGAAACCCTGTGTGCCCGCCCTCCACCAAACCACACACCCTCCGCATGCATGCGCGCGCACACATTCAAACAGTATGGGGCCCGCCAGGGCCTTGAGCAGGCCAATGACAGCCCATGACAGCCGACAGCCAATGAGCAGGCAGGGGCCAGCATTTATCCATGTTCAGAGAGCCCAGTCATGTGCAGAGATGAAGCTCGTGCATGAACAGTTCAGCCGCCAGTGCTGCTCCTCTGCCCACCACACCCCTGCTGCCGAACCAATGTCACAGTGCCACCCGACTGGTATCAAATGGTGCCGCTGCCCCAGCGTCATGGAGCCACCAAACCCATGCCTGGTGCTGCTGCACCAGCGCACCAACACCAGGGTGCATCATTATGAAAACGAGCGAGCCTCAGTGGAGCCTCAAGGCCCCCTACTGTTCATGCGGCATGCTGCTCAACCGCTGGTAGATAGTGGCTGGCTGCTGACCCCATGCCCGGTGCGGCTGCTCAACCAATGGTGGTTGATGCACAGGTGGCCACGCCATCCACTAGCTTGCAGGTCAGGTAGTCGCAGCAGTTCTGCCGGGTCACGGAGCACGTCTCCTGCGAGATGCAGACAAACAAACACAGTGAAGACAGTGTAGACAATGTACGTACCGTAGAAATAACAGTGTAGTATACACAGTGTGCGTTATACACCGGCTGTGGGCGTGGGCCAAGGGGCCACAGGCGTGCACACTCACCCCATCGCGCTTGCACGTGTCGCAGCGCTGGTTCCCGTTGGGTCCGGTCTGGCAGCTGGTACCCTGCACACACAGGATGCGCATCAGATGGAGCACATCAATACAGAATGAACATGCAGTGGCTGATGAATGGGTGAATTGGTGAACCGCTACTGAATGCAAGCAAAGTGGTGCACATGGCGCACATAGCAGCCGACGCCGCACGGGCACAATAGCATTCCTGCCCTGACTGTTATCCATTGTCACTGTTCTTACTAACCTCGTGTTATTGTTATTATTATTATTATTATTATTATTATTATTATTATTATTATTATTATTATTA
>QAXD01000207.1:1094246-1104991 GCA_004335575.1 Haematococcus sp. NG2 | reverse complement strand
CTATCCAGCCTGCCCCCACCCCCCCTGCCACGCAGCCGCCTTCTCCTTCCCCCTCCCCTCCCGCTTCCCCTCCTCCCTCCCCTTCACCCTTGCCTGCTCCAGGTGCATCTGGTGCAGGGGCTCCTGCCTCAGGCGTTAGTCAGGGGGGCCCAGGAGCCAACGGAACTAATCCTGGCAGCAGCAGCGGCAGCCCTGCGGACCCCAGCACAGCACCGCCCAAGAAGAAAGCAGCCACCATGATTATCGCAGCTGCTGCAGCTGCAGGAGCGGGGGGTGTGCTCATCGTGGCCACCCTCATTTTTGTGATCGTCAGGCGCAGGAAGGTGCTCACGCGCACGCCCCATGCGGCCATTGCGCATGGAGACATGGACAAGATTGACCTGTACCTGGCTCCTGATGAGGAGCAGGAGGGTGGGGATGGAAGCCCACATGGCAAAAGCAATGCAGATATGGGAGGAGTGGATCCCCTGTCAGCTGGTCTGGTGCCTGCAGGGGATGGCCAGGTGGTTGTGGCAGTTGCTCTAGCTGCAGGCAGTACAGCCGCACCTACCCCAGGCAGTACAGGACCACACACAGCAGGCAGTACACCAGGTGCAGGCTCCCACGGCCCTTTTGTACCGCCTCCCCCTCACATAGTACTACCAAAAACAACTGCAGTGGTGCAAGCATCTGCGGCCTCTGGGGTGCGTAGCCATGCGATTGAGGCAGTGCAGACATCCCCAGCTGCAGTACAACCACAAGCAGGAGGCAGCATGGCGCTGCAGGCACTGAAGGCCAATTCAGGCACCCAAGGCTCTGGTCCCCTGCTCGGCCCTGCCAAATCAGGACAGCAAAGTGTGGCCCGCGCAACAGCCACAACAGGCGCTGTCGTACCAGGGCAGTCTGCTGGTGGCGGTACAGGGAGCAGTACAAGGAGCAGTACAAGCAGCAGCGGCGCCAGCAGCAGTGGCAGCAGGAGCGTCAGTGGAGCGGGCGGCTTCAGCGGCCGAGGCAGCAGTAGCGCAGGTGGTGGCAGTAGCATCGCAGGCGGCAGTAGCAGCGCAGGTGGCAGTAGCGTTGGCGGTGGCAGTAGCGGCAGCAGCAGTAGCGGGACGCCCGGCCCCCTGACCCCAAAGCAGCAGCACCAGAAGCTTGCAGCTGAGACAAAGCACTCCCAAGGGCTCCAGCCCACGGACGTGCAGTTCAAAATCACAAATAACAACGGCAGCAGTACAGGCGATACAGACGGCGGGACGTTCGTGGGGCTGGTGACGTCTGTTGCTGGGGTGGGTGCTGCGTGCGCAACACACCACCTGTGCTGCTTCTGCTGCGTTTGCTGTTTGTTTTGCTGCTTTTGCTTCCTGCTGTTCTGCATTGTATGTTGCGACCAGTCCCACGCACCCCACTAAAAAATGATATTAACACTGCACCACACTGCACCACACTGCACCCCACTGGGTGGGCACAACCCAACATCATTTTGATTGAATTGTGCATCTTCAGAACAGAGTGTGTTCACGGTGTGCTGTCTTTTCACTGCTGTGATGGCGTTGCTTGCCTTGTTTCTACACATGTATAAATGCATGGTAGACCATCACCCCATGTGCATCCTGGGACGTGCTGTGCTCTTCCTCATTGCTGTGCTTGCCTGTCTGCTTGCCTTGCTTTGGTGCCTCGTGCTTGGCAGGCCACCACCACCTTGCCGATCCTTGGGCTGTGCCTCAACATCGCGGCTGGAGTGATAGAGGCCGGTAAGTGTCTGCGGGATCCCTACCACCTTTGATGCATCTGCCTCGCATTTCTTTCCCTCGTGCTCTTTCCCGTCCTCTGATCCGGGTCCCACCTCCATGTGATTGGGTTGATAACAATAACATACGGTAACCATATGGTCAGGTTGACCCAATCCAAAAAAAGCACAACTCCTGACCTGTGGCATCACAGGGGATCGTGTGGCGGCCAACCACTTCCGTGTGCACCACCTGGTGGGCCGAGTGGCCGGCATCGTGCCCTGGCTGCAGCGGCTGCGCGCACGCATGGAGAGCAGGTGCGTGCCATCAACCATGGCATGACAGTGGTGCGACTGAGGATTGATCGTGCAAGCAAGTGCGCCATTGAAGTTGTAAAACCATTGTAAACCGTGCTGAATGTTTTGGGAGCTGTGTCAGTACTGCTGAGTGCCCTGGCCTGCTGATACGACCCATTAACTGCCTTGCCTTCACGCTCTGCGGCCCGTTCAGTTCCTTGCCTTCACGCTGTACGGCCTGTTCGGCTCCGTGCCTTTCACGCTGACGCGGCCAGTGTAGCGTCCTGTCGCTGAGTCAGAGTCACTGTGGCACTGTGATGCTGCTTGTCATTGGCTCCACACCTCGGCAGGCAGCTAAATGCTGTGCTACGCAGCTGAACGCTGTACTACGCTGCTGAGCGCTGTACTACGCTGCTGAACGCTGTACTGCGCATCTTTCAAGGTACCATATCTTGTGTTGCATCACCGGCTCCACGCGTGCAGGCACATGGGTGAGGCAGACGCGTCAGACCTTCAGAGGCCCCTGAGGAACGTGCACGACGTGCTGCAGGACGTGAGGGGGGCCGTGAATGAGTGGGCCAAGGCGTGCGAGTCGCGCATGAAGGTGTGCACCCTTCCATTACTTTTTCTTTCCCTCCCTTCCTCCCTGCCTGCCACTCTCCCCCGTTGTACCCCTTCTCATCATTCCCCCTGTGGTCTTGGTGCTTTGCTGGGTGTTGGGTCAGCTCTCATGACGTCGTGCAGTGCATTAGCGGTTACTGGCATCAGATGTCAGGCATCAACTGCCACAGTCAGCCCTCAGGCAGATCCCAACATTGCCGTGAAACGTTTGGGGGTGCAGGTGCTGGTGCAGCTGGTGACGAGCAAGCAGACGCAGGCCATGCTGCTGGAGCTGAATGAGCGGCTGAGCCACGCGGAGCACGACCTCAGCTTTGCCTTGCAAGTGGTCTCCATCCCGAACGTCAGTGGGTACTACTGTACTGCTGTACTGCCAGGTTGCACTGTTGTGCTGTTGGCCTGCGCTGTTGTTGACCTTGTTTCTTGGATTACCAGGCTGCCGAACAACTGTTGTGTATGTACTTCCTGCCGTCTGTACCTCCTGCATGCTTGCACTTCCTGTACCATCCAAACCACCTGTACCGCCCGCATTCCTTGTACCGCTTACACCACCTGCACTGCCTGTACCGCCTGCCCCACCTGTACCGCCTGCACGTCCTGTACGACCCTGCACCACCTGTACTGCCTGTACCGCCTGCCCCGCAGTACCAGCCGTCCGAGGCGCGGTCTAAACGGGAGCTGGCGGAGGAGCTTGAACAGGACATGCGGGAAGAGATGCGGGCATTTGCGCGGCGCGTGCTTGCAGCACCGGCGGATGGGGGTCTGGGGAGCACGGCGCCTGGGCCGGCAGGTGTGTTTCATACATCACATCTGAAACTACTACCTTTACAAGTGTCCGTTTCCAAACAACTGCGCGTTGCCATGTGTCCCTTGATTGTACCGCGCACGGGCCATGTGCAAAACCGACGCAGTAAACATGCACATAGGCTTTATGCCAACTCACACAACGACTCGGGCACCTGTGCACAAATGTAGCGTGGCTGCGTTATAACTGCGTGATTGTTTGTTTGACTGTCGTGTTATTGTGAGGTCTTTAGGGTTTAGGGGTTAGGTGTGGGCTTTTGTGTCAGCCTTGTCTCGTCTTCTTGTAGAATCCTCAAAGCCTGCGGATGTCCTGAAAGCTTAAAGCTGAAAAGGTCAGTGGCATTATGACGCTCACCATGCGCCTGCTCCTTTGCTGTGGCTGACAGGGGCACCCACTGATGAGGAGCACGCACGCTTGGCAGAGGCATATAAGCAGGCCGGGCTGGATCTGGACGACCTCTTGAAACAAGTAAGGCTGCTGTGCGGGCTTCAAGCATGAGGGTTGGGGTGTGGGGTGCAGGCCTCAGGGTTAGGGCTTCAGGTTTGGGGCTGACCTGCGCCAGTGCAGTGTGATGGCTGCAAAGGTGTTGATTATTTGTAGAATCTGCAGAGATCTGAGGTGTGGTGATTGAGGAATGCGAATATCTTTGGCCGTGCTTGATACCTGCACCCCTGACACCATGTTTGACCGTTCTTAACCGTGTTTGACCGTGTTTGACCGCGTCTGACCAGGCACACAAGCGCGTGGTAGCTGACCGGGTCAAGGACCTCATGGTCCCTTGGGCTTCCATCCAGCTGGGAGGCGTGATTGGAGAGGGAGGCTACGGCCGGGTGTACCGCGCACAGTACCATGTGCGTTGTACTGCGCTAGTACTGTGTTGTACTGCTGTCTTGGCTGTACTGCTGGCAGAGCTGTACTGCGGGGGGTGATGTACTGCATGTTGCCTCCGTATTTTCCAGAGCCTTTGATTTACATGCGCTTTGTACTTTACATAAGCGTGTACTGCTGCACTGATGTTGTCCTGCTGGGCCAGCTCTGTGCCTTTAACCACCCTCCAGCTGTCCAACAACCTGGCCCACCCACACCATCCTGCCCTAACCGGGCTTCACTGATCAAACCCCATTAGATCTAATCCGATCTGTTCTATTCTGTTCTGATCTAATCTGACCTGATCTGGCCTGATCTGATCCGACTGGCCTGACCTGATGTGAGCGGCGCGTGTTTCCAACAGGGCACGGATGTGGCGGTCAAGGTGTTCAGCCACGCAGCAGACAACCCACGCCTCAAGTCCAGCTTGAGGAACGAGGGCTACATCATGTCCATCCTGCACCACCCCAACATCATCCGCCTGTATGGTACGTTGACCAGGCGTTGACCGCGTTGACCAGTGCGTTGACAAACGTTTGACCGTGATGACCGGTGTTTGACCGAGCTGACTGGCCTCCCTGTGCCAGTCAGTTGGCCAGCAGCTCACAACGTTTCGTGCCAGTGTGGGTAACGTTCTGAGCTGGTGAGCGAATGACTGTCTGACCAACTGACTGACGGACTCATCTGCTGACTCACTGGATGACTTGGGAACTGCGTACCACTGGTTGGTGCAGGCATCGTGGCCGAGCCGCCCCACTATGCGTTGGTCATGCCCTTCTACCCACGTGGTACCCTTGACGCGCTGTTGGGGGACGACTCACATCCCTTGAGCTGGTCAGTCAGACAACCAACTGCCCGTCTGTCTGTCTTTCTGTCTGTCTGCATGGCTGTTTATCTGTCTGTTTGTGCTTGCTGACTTACATGTGAACGAAGGCAATGGCGCAAACAAGTTGGGATCAAGTCACTGGCATGCCGAAATGCTGCTGCGGCTGCACCAGTACAGAATTCAACCAGAAAATCAGCAGTAAACCTACACAATCTGCAGCACTCATACACACTCAGTACTCATACACAGTCTCACGGCACACACAATCCGCTATGACATGTGGACACTGCTTCAGGGCGGACAAGGGGCGGCTGGCGCTGGAGATTGCGCAGGGCATGGCGTACCTGCACTCCCGCCCCAACGAGCCCGTCATGCACGGCGACCTCAAGCCCACCAACGTGCTGCTGTCCAATGAGGGGTCCGCGGTCATCACGGACTTTGGGCTGGCGCGGTGAGTGAGTTGGTTACACACACACACACAAGCAAACCCATATCGACAGGTGCTTGTGTGCCGCGTTGCAGACGAGCCGTGGGTGACACAGTGTGGCTGAGTCAGCTTGTCAGCAGCACAGCGTGTGTGTGGGAGCACTGCTGTGTACTGCTGTGTACTGCTGTGCATGGGTCCTGGGTCTGCATTTGTCCTGCCTGTCCTGCGGCCATGCAATGAAGCACTGCACAGCACTGCTCAGCCCAAGGCCCCCTGGGCAGGCTGCAAACACCCCCACCAACCACCCAACCGCCCAAACAAAGCACCTGCAAACAACCGCCACCTGTCAACCCAAACCACCTCAACAACCTGCCCAACACCCCACCCCAACCGCCCCAACCGCAGGGTGCAGTCGCTGACGCGGACGCTGACCAAGACAACCGCCCTGGGCGGGGCAGGTGGTGGTGTGTCTGTGATGTACACAGCCCCTGAGCTGCTGTCGGATCCCACTGCCCCACGCACACTCCCCGCGGGTGAGGTGGCCGGTGGTTTAGGGTTTAATCAGGGTTAGGGTTTGTTCAGGGTTTGTTTAGGGTTCGTTCAGGGTTAAGGGTTTGTTCAGGGCTTGCTTAGGGTTTGTCTAGGGTTGAAAGTTTGTTCAGTGTTTGTTCAGGGTGGAGGGTTTGGTGCGGTGCCGGCTTCGTGTCACATGCGTGCATCGCATGCATACACACACACATCGTGTACACACATGCACATGTGCACATACAGACATGCTTGCATGCATGCATGCTGGCAGACGCGTACAGCTTCCACCATTATGCATGTATACATGCATGCACACATGCACATGCGCACATTTGTGATGTAAGCTTATAACCGCAAGCATGCACATGCGCACATTTGAGACGCAAGCTTATACCCACATGCATGCATGCACTTGGCTTGCAGACGTGTACAGCTTTGGCATGCTGCTGCTGGAGGTGGCCACTCGGGAGGAGCCCTTTGTGGGGGCAGCTGCTCGGGAGCCGCTTGCAGTTGTCCACTTTGTGACATCGGGTGCGTGCTTGTGACCAATAGTACTAGTAATAATAACAGTGCTTGTGACTGTGCAGATGCGCTGTTATATGTACACCAGAGGTTGGCCGCCTGCCATGCCTGCCTGTTGCAAGACAGGTTGGGAGAATGACGTTCATGTGTCGAGATGTGAGGTACATGAATCCAAAGCTGACGTGGCTTTTCCCCCACAACCCCACTCCACTCGCAACTCTTCAAGCCACTCTCTCCCAAACCAACCTCCTGTGTCTTGGTCATGGCCACCGCCTTGTTGGTTACAGGTGGCCGCCCGCCCATTCCCTCCACTGTCCCCGCCCCCCTGGCACACCTCATCACCCACTGCTGGTCACACGACCGTGACGCACGGCCCAGCTTTGGGGAGGTGGTGGAGCGGCTCAAGGGGATGGCGCCGGGGCTGCCTAACCCCTGAACCCTGAACCAAGACCTAACCGAGACCCTGAAGCACAGCCACATGGATGGTGATCTCATGACTGATCACTTGCGTCAGCCCTGACGCGGTCGGCAGCCAGGAGCTGGTCTGGCATACAGCGCAGAGCTGGTCTGACAGCCTTGGATGCGGTCTGACAGCCTGGAGCTGGTCTGACAGCCTTGGTGTGGTTTGACGCCTTGCACTGCTGGCCTGACTCTGCAACTGCCTTAATCTCCTTGATCTGTCTGGTCCGGCAGAGGCACGTCAGGGTCGTCTAAGCACAACGGGTGGCCTTGCTGAAGCATTCTTACAACCGCCCAGGGTTCAGGGAGAACGGGTCCAGGCATGCAGTGCATACTGTGTGTTGAGTTAGCAGCTATGCATACGGAACAACAGGGCCTGCAGAGCATGCTGCAGGGCCCCACTGCCTTCACCTGTAACACTGCTCAGTGTGTGCATCAGGGTCGTACTGCTTCTGTAACATCACTCGTGCGCATCAGGGTTGTGCACCCGGAGGGGCTGCCGCCCTTCATTCAACACGGTGGGTGCTGGCCTGTGGCAAGCAAGTCTAAGCCTGCCACCAGGACGGCCATAACAAGGGGCGCTCCCCCCTTACTTGACCCCCTGCCGCGCTTCAGTCAACGTGACCTCTGCTGCTTGCGCCGAGGCAGTGGGTGAGCCCAGCAGCTGAACTGTGGTTAGTGTTTTACAGAAGCCATAGGCGCCAGTCAAGGCTCAACAGCTGAACATCAGCATCCAGACCAGAGTGTTCCTGCCTCCCCAGCCATGCATCAGATGACCCTGAAGCCGCCTTGCCCCTACAGCCTGCTTATCCCAGCCAGCTGTTATCAACAGGCCCTCTACTTCTTCTTCCGCTTGTACTTTGCCTTGGATTTGAAGGCGTGCTTGCCCGCCCCACCACGCTTGATGCGGTTCAGCTCTGCTTTGGTCATCCCACTCCTATCACGCTTAGCCATACCCTTGAAATCCGTCCCCTTGGATGCGCCCTTGCCACCCGAGCCGGCTCCGGAACCGTCGGCATCCCCGGAAGCTGAACGGCCTGTGCCATCGCCACTGAACAGCTCCTTCTTCTTCCCGGGCGCCTTCTTCTTCTTCACGCCTGCAGCATGACAACAATAATAACAAGGAGGAGACTGAGGTGGGAGCACTACGTTGGCAAGGAAGAGACTGGGAAGGTAAGAAGTGGCAGCAGTGGTAAGGGTAGGACCGACGAGTTGAGGTAGGAGGTAGGCATGAGAGCGTGATGCATGAGAGTGACGCAAGGGAATGCTAGCCAGGCCAACAGCCTGACATTCTGAGACAAAGTATTATTGTGGTTGTATCTCGTAGTCTCGTATGGGTCAGACAGGCTGACAGCAGACACGCAGGCAGACACCAGTTACATTGCCAGACATTCAGACTACCACTCAGAGTACTACCTATTCAGGCAGTCAAACAGCAATCGCACAGTCAGACAGCATGCAGTCACACAGTCAGACAGACAGACAGACAGACACACCCACCGGAAGCCTGCTGTGCCGCGATGCGTGCGGCCTTGGATGAGGGGATGCCCTGCTCCATCAGTGCACGGATCTTTGACTTGGCGGACCGGATCTGTGCTCACAGGGGCAGCATATGTACTATATTTGATAACACGGCTTTCCACGAATGTTTTCGCATGCCGGAAGGGGCGACGTTAAGCACACATGTACAAGCAGGTCCAGCAAAGAGCACGTACCAACTGGATGTGCACCATTTGAGACACCAGGAAACACGTGACCACAGTCACAACAGGGATATGTGGATGCAGGTGCCGCAGGGAACATGCTTGGCAAAACAGACAGATCATCAGTACAGGTAGACCTAGACCTGCAGTACAAGCTGTTTGGCAGCAGCATCCGCCATGCAGTACAGTGCCAGCTGTGGCACGTGCACAGCGTGCACCATGACTGACAGATGCAGCTCCAAGCGCAGCCCTACACAAGGGTCTAGGTGTCACAACTCACACCTCACTCGCCCCTCAAACCCCACACCTTATAGGAAACCTCACATCATCCCTCCAAACCTCCCTCCCTGAAACCTCACACCCATATTTCACACACGTGCTAGGTGATACAGCCATGCACCTAGATACAGCCATGCACCCAGCTGGCTAGAGACTCGTATCCTAGATCACGTACACACCTTATCCTAAATCACACATACACACCTGTTTCTGGAAGCCCTCCGTGTCCTTGATGAGCGCGTTGTTGTCCTTGCGCTTCTCCTTCGCAGCCTCCTTGGCCGCCTTGAGCTTCAGCGCCTCCTTCTTTTTGCTCTTGCTGTCCTTCCTCTGCAATTTAAGGGGATGAGGCATGGAGCATATCGTGGGACACAAGTTGGGGAAAGTATCAGCATCACTACACACACAATCGCAAGAGCAACTGCACACATGTACACACTCCCCACATAAGCTGGAGACAGCATGAACTAACTGTGAGCTGGCACAAGTAGCAACACAGCTAAGGAGAAATAGCAACATAACACCGACCACTTGGGAGAACCTTGAACCAGCTTCGCACCATCACAGGGACGCATGCACATGCCCAGTAGTCGCACATGTACACCAGGCGGCAAACCAAGTGCAGCCAGACGCAGCATGTGCACGCACAGCACGCACAGCATGCAATCACAGCATGCACAGCACGGTGCACACGCAGCAGTCCTGTCGCCTCCACACATCCACACCCACACAAAAGCACAAAAAGCACGCACCTCCTTGCCCTGGCCCCTGGCCCCGCCCTCCTCGTCGTCGCTCTCCCGCGCCATCTCCCCGGCCGCCTCCCGCGCCGCTGCTGCGGCCGCCTCACGCTTCTGGCGCTCGGTCTGCGGGCGGAGAGGATCATGTGAGAGTGAGTGAAAGTGAGGTTTATCATGTGAGGGTGAGTGAGATTGAGGTGCATCATGTGAGAGTGAGGGCGAGGTTTATCACGTGAGAGTGAGTGTGAGTGAGGGGGATCATGTGAGAGTCAGGGCGAGTGAGAGTGAGGTGGATCATGTGAAAGTGAGGGTGAGGATTATCGTGAGAGTGAGTGGGTGAGTGAATGAGTGAGAGAGAAAGCGAGCGGATGAGTGAGTAATAAGCATTGAGACCTCAGATAAGTACCTCAAACTCTGAGCACCCACCTGGAACCAGGTGCGTGCAGGTCGTGACTTGATCTCCGCCTCATGGTCGATCATGTTCTGAGGAACGAGACAACGAGGAAGGTGGGAATGAGTGCTCACTCTGCCCGCTCCTGGCCATCATGACCGCGTGCACCCCGCCTTTAGGGTTTAGGGTTTAGATTTCAGGGTTATAAGGGTACATCAACCCTAACCGCGTGCACCCTGCCGCGCACAACTGTGCAACGCACGCCACAGTTCCGGCTGCCCTTTCCCATGTACCACACAACTTGGCAGAACACGATGACACCAGCATATCACAGCTTCAGCTGCTTGCTGGAGCCCAAAGAGGTCAAAAAGCCCCACACTTAAATTCCCCAAGTCAGGTCTCCCACATTTTCAGCCCTTCAACCCACCTGCATCTTGGTAGCCTCCATCTCAGCCTTGCGCAGCTCCTTCTCGTACCGCTCCTCCTGCGGTACAGCGGTACAGTGCAGAACACATCAGTTGTGTGATGATGATAACGCATGATGATGAGCCATCCCCAGCTGGGTGC
The DNA here is from genome assembly GCA_004335575.1 of Haematococcus sp. NG2. Classification (NCBI taxonomy): domain Eukaryota; kingdom Viridiplantae; phylum Chlorophyta; class Chlorophyceae; order Chlamydomonadales; family Haematococcaceae; genus Haematococcus; species Haematococcus sp. NG2. The sequence continues at coordinate 1,094,263 of QAXD01000207.1, read as the reverse complement.
CTAGGCCCAGCTAGGTT
>QAXD01000207.1:1062115-1088679 GCA_004335575.1 Haematococcus sp. NG2 | reverse complement strand
CTCCCCCTCCTCCCCCTCCTCCTCCTCCTCGTCGTCAAGCCCTGGCCCCATTAACCCCATGCCTTCATCGTCCTCCTCTTCCCCCTCTTCCTCCCCCTCCTCCTCCTCCTCCTCCTCTGCCCCCTCATCATCCTCGTCGTCATCTAGCTCCCCTGCAAATGTGGCCAGATCAGGGCAGGTGTGCGTTTGCATGTGGCTGTGCATGTGGCTGAGCGGTGGGTGTGAGTGTGAGTGTGAGTGTGAGTGTGAGTGTGCCAGCAGCAGACAGCGCATAGGCGCAGGGTGTTAGAAGAGGCGGTACGGTGTGAGGTACATGTGCACGTCACAGACCAGCACCCCGTGCGCATGTGTGCACGTGCATGCAAGCGCAAAGCATGCATGTGCACGTACAGGTACCACAGGCGCGCACACCCATTCGTGCACAGCTGCAGGGCTCAGCACATGCATGCGCATGTGCATGTGCATGCACCCATGTAGTGTATGTGCATGTGCATGCACCCATCTAGTACATGCGCATGTGCATGCACTCATGTAGTACACGTGCATGCGAGCGGCAGTGCAAACAATCAGCAGGCAGCAGCACCGCTGCTGTGCGGAATGTCGTACTGCCCAGGCTGAACTGCTTCCTGTGCTGCGTCCTGCACTGCTGCCTGTTGTGCACGCACCAGGCAGAGGCTGATCCTCGTCACTCTCGTCATCTTCATCTGCCCCCATCCCCACGTCTTCGTCCTCCTCATCGTCATCTTCATCATCGTCCTCTCTGCCCTTGCGCTTCTTGCCAGCTTGCCTGGCTTTGCCCTGCAGGGTGCAGAGGCATATGAACAACACCACAGTATGTGCAACCATACAACCCGGACACTGCAAAGGATGGCATGCATGACGGTGCATGGAGCACCATACTGGCCATGCATGGCCCGTTGGGCTGCTGATGCCAAACCCAGCTCCCAAACTACCCAGGTCCTGGCAGTCACCTTATCTGCACGCTCTGCCAATCGCTTCTGGATCTTTGCGTCGATGCTGGTGCCTTGATGCTTGCGGCTTGCAAGCTCAGCCTTTGCCTGCTTCAGGGCTCCTGAGACGCAGTTAGAAAGGCTCTTGATTGAAATGGTGTTTCCATCGAGGACAAGCACGGCTGAACACACTGAAGTATCGCGGTACCTGAAAACTCCCATGCTGACTGCGTCCCTGTGTCGCCTCCAAGATCAAACTTGAACCCGGGGTTGAACTCCAAGTCCGTGGCCATCACTGCCGTCGCCGACGGCCGAGACTTTGCCCTCTCCCAGTCCCAGTCTCAGATTTAATGAAACAATTAATCAAAGTGTGCTGCACCTTGACGGCGCTGCAAATCCCCTGACGTCGGGTGTGCCACCTATTGCTTGCACCAGGGCTCAGCTTAATAAAGCATAACAGGTTTGCTTGCCACAGCAGAAAATGGCCTTGCAGTGATTAGGGTTTGGGGAGGTGGTTTGGTGAATGAGGCGCAGTTTCCCGGCCCTCGCGTTGTAATTCACTTTTCTTACCAACTAGTTTTGGCTGCTGGCTTGGCATCATGGGGCCAGACCAAGGTGAAGCCAAAAAGCGGAAGCGCAACCGTGGAAAGAAGCATGGTGATGGAGGCACTGCAAACGGTACTGGTGCGTTGTCAAGCACACTCCATCGCCTGGCGGCACTACACCCTTCCTGACAGTGCATCTGACCGCCGTCGCCCTGTGACAATATGAATTACTCATAGATAAAGCCAAGCCTGCCGCGGCGTCGGTGCCAGCGGCGAAGCAAAAGCTTGTGACGGCAGCCCCCTCACAGCAACCTGCAAAGGTGCGACAATTCACGAGTTTGGCGTCGACTGCATGATGCGCAGCGCGCTGCAGGAATCATGCCATGCCAAACCCCACTTGCATGGCAGCATGTGTGCATGCATGCATGGGGCTCCAGAAGCTGCCATGCAGCAGTGTGGTGCAAGCAAAATTGAGGTGTGCTGGGAGGGTTGGATGTGCACAAGAGGCAAATGTGCCAAAGGATAGCGCAGGCAGTCTCGCCAATCTCAGATAAGGTGCCCAAAATCTCGAGTATCGTTGCCTGCTGTGTTCTGAAGTGTGGGATGTGGTGCACGGATGTGGTTCCTGTTGGTGTTGGTTGTATGTGGCTGCATGGACTCTCCTAGTCACCTTGGTTCTTGACCTACACGCTTCAACACATGGTTTGCTGACCTGGCGCGATTCTGCTCTATTTGAACGCGCAGAAGCAAAAGGTGGAGGCCAAGCCCCCGCCTCAGCAGCCTCAGCAGCAGCAGCGGGTTGCCACACCCAAGCAGCCAGCAGGCAAGCAGCCAGCGGGCAAGCAGGCAGGAGCCACACATCCAGCAGCCAAGCAGCAGGCAGCCAAGCAGCAGCAGCAGAGTTTGAAGCTGCAGCAGGCGGCGGCAGCTGCAGCTGCCAAGCGGCGGCCACAAGATGTGGACGAGGAGGGATCAGAAGGGGACGAAGAGGAGGATGAGGATGAAGATGAGGAAGATGGTTCAGGAGACCTTGGGTTTGGCCTGGGGAGCAGTGAAGATATGGAGGGGCTAACCGGGAGTGAGGAGGGTCTAGGGTCTGGTGACATGGGCGAAGACGATGAGGAGGAGGAGGAGGAGGAGGAGGAGGAGGAGGAGGAGGAGGAGGAGGAGGAGGAGGAGGAGGAGGAAGGGGAGGAGGGGGAGGGGGATGAGGGTGATGATGACGATGAGGAGATGGAGGAAGGGCCCAGTGGGGACGGGGAGGAGGAGCACGGGGATGATGATGAGGATGAGGAGGAGCCCGCAGCGGCCTCAGCAGCGGCCAAGGCCGCCAAGCAGGCGGCGCGCAAAGCCGCCGATGAGAAGGACAATGTGGCAACGGTCCAGATAGAGCATGAGGCTGGGGCAGGGCCAAGCAGTGGGCCCGAGGTGGAGCGGCAGCATGCCACTGTCTCTGGCATCATGTCGTCCACACCCTTCTCCTCCTTGGAGCTCTCAAAGCCCACGGCACAAGGTGTGTGTGGATGCAGCTCAGGCGCTGCACATGACCGGGTCAGGGTTAAGGGTTCCAAGGTTGAGGGCGCCGCACAGTGCGGGGTTAAGGGTTTCAAGGTTTCAATGTTAATGGCTCAGGCTCAGGCCCCCAGAGGTGGGGTGGAGGTGGGGGAAGGGAAGGGCGAACAGTAGCAGTATTATACTCATCATGGTGATGGCTGCTGCTGCTAACTAGCGCTGGCCTGGTCGTGTGCTCTGTTCAATACCATGCGTTTGTTGCAGGCATCCAGGACATGAACTTCACTGCAATGACAGAGGTGCAAGCGCGCACCATCCCAGCACTCCTGGCAGGGCGTGACGTGCTGGGCGCTGCTCGCACAGGTGGGGGTGCCTGATGTGGCTGCGCCAGACTGTGGTAGGGCTTGGAAATTGGGGTTCAGGGGTTTGGGGGCTCAGGGGTTGAGGGCTCAGGGGTAATGGCTCAGGCTTCAGGGTTAGATGTGACAGCGTTGGATGACAGCGTCGGATGCGCTCGTGAAGGGGGCTCCAGGAGTGGACAGACTGCGTAACGACAGTACTGACTGCCTCACCGGCTGACCGACTGATGCACCAATTGCCTGCCTGCCTGTCTGACTTGCTGTCTGTCTGACGGACTGACGCAGGCTCCGGCAAGACGCTGGCCTTCCTCATCCCCGCGGCGGAGTTGTTGTACCGCGCTAAGTTCATGCCGCGTAACGGCACCGGAGCCATCGTCATCTCTCCCACGCGTGAGCTGGCACTACAGGCACGTACTGCTGTACTGCCGTACCGCCATATAAATACTGTACTGCTGTACCGCCATACTACTGGAAGGGTTGTGTGTTTGCATGGGCGCACTGCTGGAGTGCCACATCCAGGAGATGTACAGAGCAGTACAAAAGGGAGGATATGCAAGCCGTCAGTCACGACTGGCATGCTGCTGCTGCGGCCTCCTTTGCGAAACTGACATGGCTACATGCACGCGTGTGGTGTGACCACAGATCTATGGCGTTGCGCGCGACCTCATGCGCCATCACTCCCAGACGCATGGCATCGTGATGGGCGGTGCTAACAGGTGAGGCCGCACTGTTGCTTACAAGCCCTAAAAATAAGCCTCATTACTATACTCTTAGCCTAAGAGCTTAAAATCCCCTAATAATAAGCCCTACCAATGAGCCCTACGAGCCTAAAACATTAAAGCTGTGCATGGCTATGGCATTGTCAACATGGGCAATGCCAACAGGTAAGGACTGATACATTTCCACCTTGGGGTTCTTTACATTAATCCAGGGTTTAGGGCTCAGGATAGGGTGAACCAGAATGATGGACATTCATCCCCATCTCAGTTAATGGACGCCCACAATCACTGATTCAGAATGTATCAAACATTATGAATGGCTTGAACACATCCCAGAACGAACCCTACCACTATTGCAATCGTCCCTTGATTCATGGACGTCCCAAATGATCCTTGAGTTATACACGCTCAAAATCACATTGTCATGTCTGCCGTGAGAATGTGATTTTGAGAAATATCTTTGCCCACAGGCGCACCGAGGCGGAGAAGCTGGTCAAGGGCGTGAACCTGCTCGTGTCAACGCCCGGCCGCCTGCTGGACCACCTGCAGAACACCAAGGTGCGCGCATGCTGCAGTACAGCTGCAGTACAGCAGCAGTACAGCTGCAGTACACCTGCACTGTAGCTGCAGTACACCTGCAGTACAAGTTCAGTGCGTGTGCAGTGCATGTGCAGGACACCAAGGTGCACGCAAAGGGTTCAGGGCTTGTGCTGATTGTGCAGATAACTGCACAGTTGATTTTACTGTTGGCCGCACCTCTGGCTGTGTGGCTGTGACAGTAACCCTACTGCTGGTTGTGTTGCTGATGGTACTGCTGACTGTACTGCCTTTGTTACCGCTACTGTACCGCTGTACCGCCGCAGGGCTTTGTGTACCGCAACCTCGCGTGCCTGGTCATTGATGAGGCGGACCGCATCCTGGAGATTGGGTTCGAGGAGGAGATGCGTCAGGTGGGCGTCACACTCTTCCCTAAAACAACCCTAAACCCTGAACCCTAAACCCTAAACCCTTTGCTGCGCCTCAACCGCCCCTTTCCTGCCGTGGCTGCGCTGCGCGTGCGCCGCCCATCTATCACATGCATAGAAGAGGCCACGAACACGAGAGGCGCATAGCATAGCATAGCAGCAGAGTCGTGGCAGCTTGCATGCAGCAGAGCTGTGCTGTGCACTCAGGCCTAAACCCTGAGCCCTAACCCCTGCCTGAACCCTAAACCCTGACATCGCCTGACGCCTGAGCTCTGAAACCTACGGCAGGCCTAAACCCTCAGTCTGAAACACAAACCCCAGCTCCTAACCCTTAACCCTACACCCTGATGGAAAGGTCCTGGCGCATGCTTCTGACACATACTATGTGCCATACAACTGCGTGTGCTACAGATCATCAAGATTCTGCCCAAGGACCGGCAGACAATGCTGTTCTCTGCAACTCAAACCACCAAGGTGAGGCCCTAGTCCAGGGGCTGGTGTGGGGGGCTGCAGTTAGGGCTTGGAGTGTGCATAGGGTTTAAGGGCCATGCCACTGGCTAGAACATTCAATCTTATGTATGCATGGTGCCTACACCATGCATACATAAGATTGCATGTTCTGTAACTAGTGTGCAGGGATGTGGGTGTTATGTTGTGGTGGCATTGTTCTTCTTCGCTTCTTACGTCATGTTTCTATGTAAATTACCTACAAGCCAGGACATCATTCTTGCGTCTGTTTCAATCTTGTGCTTGTGTCATCCTGTGCTTGCGTCACCCCGTGCTTTTTTCAACCATGTGAGTGTCACCCACAACACAGGTGGAGGACTTGGCCCTCTTCTCATTAGTCTCCCATGAGTTGTTGGACCCAGCACCTCATCAGTAGTGTGTGTTGTACTTGTGAACCACACCACAGGTGGAGGACTTGGCGCGCATCTCGTTCAAGCGTGCGCCGTTGTACGTGGGCGTGGATGACGGCCGCGCAGTGGCCACGCGGGAGGGGCTGGAGCAGGTGAGGGGTACAGGGGTTAGGGTTTAGGGTTTTGAGGGTTGAGGGGTTGAGGGGTTGAGGGCTTCTGGTGGGTTTTGGTAACTCCAGCATGTTCGGTGTCAGTGTCGAATGAGTATGTAGCTTCGCAGTGATATGCACCCTGCCTCTCTCATGGTCACTCGTGTGCCGTTCGCAGATGCCATATCTACATTTCCGTGTGCCATTTCCATCTGCCATTACCATACACCACCTCCACATGCTGCATCTACCTGTTGTGCGCAGGGCTATGTGTGTGTTCCACCCGATAAGCGCTTCCTGCTGCTGTTCACCTTCCTGAAGAAGAATCTGAACAAGAAGGTGTGTGCGTCAGGATGTGCACTGCCTGGTGAGGGTTTAGAGCCTGCAGGTCAGGGTTGGGGGCACAATCATCTGCCTGCTGGCACGACCTTGTGTACAGCCCTCCAACACCTTCACACCACTTTGGCAAAAATTAACCGGGGTGTGATTTTGCGCTTGTTTTTATCTTCCTTTGTTGCTGTTGGGGCTAGTTCATTGCTGAACCAATCCGTGGACCATTTGGGGCCCTTAAACTCTCGTGACTTGGAAAACAGGTCATCCTTGCACCCTGAAACCCTAAACCCCAACCCTCAAGCGTCAAACCCTAAACCCTGAACCCTAAACTTTGGCCGCAGGTCATCGTGTTCTTCTCATCATGCGCCAGTGTCAAGTTCCATGCAGAGCTGCTCAACTACATTGATATCCCCGTCAAGGTATGGGGCTGCTGTGCTAGGGTTTGAAACTTTGGGATGCGGTGCTTAGGGCAGTTCAAATAACAGGCTAAGGTCTGGCGCTAGGGTGTAGGGTGTACAAGACGTCAGCATGACCATGATGCTAAGGCATTGGTGTTTAGGGCGCAGGGTCATTGGAGAGTTAGCATTGCACCCCACCCCCGCCCACAGGACATCCACGGCAAGCAGAAGCAGCAGAAGCGGACGACCACGTTCTTTGAGTTCTGCAACGCAGACAAGGGCGTGCTGCTGGCCACAGATGTGGCGGCACGTGGCCTGGACATCCCTGGTGCGTCTGGGCACAGTGGCGGTTGTAGGGCTTATGCATAAGTGATTAAGAGGAATAAGGGCTGAAGAAGTGAAGGGAAGGATCGCCACAAGGCGTGGCTCTAAAGGGAGCAGTGACCACAGACCGTGTTGGGGTGAGGTGGTGCGTTTTGATGGTGGCGACTGTACGGTTCAGGGCTTAGCATTTAGGGTAAAAGTAGCGTGCTGCGACTGTGGCAGATCCAACAGATCCAACAGAAACAACATTCACAGGAGCACTGCACAGGACTTTTAGGTGGCTGTAGTTCATGTGATGTGCTCCCTCCTCTTCCTCCTGCTGTGCTGTACTGCCTTGTACCGCTACATTGCTGTACCGCTGTACCGCGCTGCACTGCTGCACCACTGCGCCCGACCTTCCCTGTATTGCCTTGTACCACCAACAAATCGGTACTGCTGTTGTGTTAGCGCCTTGTACCGCTTCACTGCTATACTGCTGCGTTTCTGAACCGCCTTGTACTGCCTTGTATTGCAGCCGTGGACTGGATCATCCAGTACGACCCGCCGGATGACCCGCGCGAGTACATCCACCGAGTGGGGCGTACAGCCCGAGGGAGAGAGGGCAAGGGCCGTGCGCTACTGCTGCTCATGCCTGAGGAGCTGCCCTTCCTGAAGTACCTGAGGGACGCCAAGGTGGGTGCATGCACGTCACTCTGGTACACACAGTTTAGGGTGCTCACATTTCTTGCACGTTTCACATGCATCCGCATTTCAGATATCAGAGAGACATTTGCAACGCGCTACTGATATGTCAATTCACATCACAGCGCAGCGGTGCGTGACTGATAGCTTACATGTCAACATGTGTCAAACATCCTACGCATACCCCACATCACAGGTGCCGCTATCAGAGTATGAGTTCCCAACCCACAAGGTCTCCAACGTGCAAGCGCAGCTGGAGCGGCTGGTGGAGAAGAACTACTACCTGCACCAGGTACGGATGGGCGTGTGTGAGATGATACGCTGCATGAATGTATTAATTATGTTATGTCACACAACCACACGGGCCCAAGCTCACGACCTTGAGACCCTACTCCTGTCGCTGCAGAACTGAATGCATCTTTGACTGCATGGCTGACCGTCTGTCTCCCCTTTGCCGAATGACTGGCGCCCTGTCTGACAAACCCTGTCTGACAATGACCTCTCTGTCTGACAGAGCGCGCGGGACGCGTACCGCGGCTACCTGCTGGCGTACAACAGCCACGCGCTTAAGGACACGTTCAATGTGCACCGGCTGGATCTGGCGGTAAGAGTCTTAGGATTCAGGGTTCAAGGTTCAGGAACAGGGTTCCTAAAGCAGCAAGCACACTATAGCGGACACAACACGTACAACGGCCACTGTATGGATACATTACATGCATCCTGTATCATGTGCCCGATGCCACTCACACTTGCATGTTCTGTTGTGCACCTGCACAGGCGGTGGCCAAGAGCTTTGGGTTTGCAGTGCCCCCACGCGTGAATCTGCCCCTGGAGTCCAAGAGCTCACACGCACGCAAGGCAACTAAGAAGCTGTTGGAGCAGGTAAGGGTGGCCTCAAGCACGTCCAATCCATCTTGTGACCCGTCATGTGTCCACTCTCATACCCTGGGGGTGCACGGTTGTACTCCACGGCTTTGTGCACCTAGGATCCTTGCTGCTGTTTATCTGTTTCTGTATCCTGTTTCTGTCGTGTCGCTGTGGGCGCAGGTGGGTGCAAAGGCGCGTGGCGCTGACTACCGCCGCTCAGGCCACACCTTCACTGCCGCTAACCCCCACGGGAAGCGGGCAGAGGGTGACAAGCGCCAGTTTGCGCGCATCTGAGCCATCATGGTTTAGGTTGTCTGGGGCCTTTGCCGAATAGTCTGAGCCTAGGAGGCTGGCATCATCTGAGTTACCATTGTTTGGGTGCCATAGTACCGTATCAGGTTGAGGTAATCCTGGTTATGTCATGGGTATGTCGGGAAGTCAGAGAGGCAGGCAGGCTGGCTGGCTGAAGGCTCGTGTTAGTCGTGTAACATGAACATGAACAAGTACCGTAGCTGCAGTGTGCAGCTGTTGTAACATGAACATGAACAGCTGTTGCAATCCATAGTAATCCAAAGCGTCAGTCCAGTCCTACCACAGCCCTGGATGGAGACTCAGCTGCTTACAAGCCACGAGGGCCTTGACTGGCGCCTAGCGGCATTTCCGCAACAACAATTCTGGAATCGAAGCCCAGGTGGCTGATATAGGCTGGGGGTAGGTATCGGTGGGTATTACATACATGGTCACAGGTTGTGCAGCTGTGGCAGGGTCACACCAAGTACATACGGGCGTATCTTGCATCAGGTAGCACAATAACATGCTGCAGTAACATGCAATCACAGCCTGTCTGGTGTCAAGAATCGTGTGCTGCATCTCTTGCAGCCGTATGTATACAGAGTGGTGCAAGGCTTGCTCCCAAGAGCAGCATCTTAGGGTTACCTTGGGGACCTGCAGATGCTCTGGAGCAATGCCACTCCCTGCTTGCAACCCCCCATTCAACCACAGGGCACTGGCTTTCAAGCGCAATGGCCGCCAATGCAAACAACCAACCATACATACAGTCCTCAACAAGCTGAAGGGGAAGTCAAGGAACACGCTGGGATGGTGGTCCACGACCCCCCATAGATGCCACGAACACTTGTTGCGCAGCCAGTAGCGAACAAATGAGGAGCAGCGGTCGCGCATGGATAGACAAGGCAGCGCATGTGATGCCCTCACCCCGTGATCCACTCCAAGCTCACACAGCTCGTACTGCTGCCTGTACTGCCTGTACCGCCCGTACCGCTGCCCTCAGCAGCCGCCAGCTGTACGCGCAGCCCCTCCAGCTGCGCCTCACTCATCACACACCCACGCCACATGCGTACTGCCAACCGCCGCTGTACCGCTGCTGCTGTCAGGCACACGTCCCTCACACCTTCCGGCAGCGACCCCCGGCACCCCCACCACACTTCTAACTCCTGTAGTGCCGGCAGTGCGTCCAATACTGCCGCCCAGCCACAGTTGGTTATGCGGCAACCGACCAACTGCAAACCCTGCAGTAAAGGGCCCAGTGCTGAGGCCAGTGCGTGAACAGCTGTGGCGTCCAGGTTGCACCCCTGCAGCTGCAGGTGGGTTATGAAGGAGGCCAGTGGGGCGAGGCCTAACAGCAGGGTGGGCGGCCGTGGGGGGGCCAGGAAGAAGGCGGGCGCCAGACCTCCTGCACCTCCTGCAGCAGCGATGCCAGGAGAGGGGGCAGGGTCCCGTACCGCCACCTCCAGTTTGAACCAGCGGCCGGTTTGCTGGCGTACCGCGCTCCCAGTCTGACCTGGCTGACCCAGTGCCTGACGCACGGGACGGGTCCCTGGAGTGTGAGGCTGGCTATGGCCTGCCACAGCAGGGGTGCCAGGGCTGTGGTGCTGTGGGGGCACCCCCTCTGCAGCAGTACTGTCCACGTCCATCGCCGTCCCGCCATCTGCAGCCGCCGCACCGCTGCCGCCACCAACCGTACCGCCGCTGCCAGCAGCCGCGCTGCGCCCTTGAGCTGGAGCCTCCGCCGGGGGCGGTACAGGCAGTACAATCGTACCGCAGGCGCGCGCCAGGTTGGCAGCCGCCGCGTGCAGCAGGGGTAGTGCGTCTTGGGTGGAGGTGCAGGCACCCAGCCGCAGCCCTGAAATCAGAAATGGGGCCTTAAGGGAGTGTAGCGGCAGGTGAGCGGCCACACGCACGTCAATGTCCGGCCCTCGATGGAGGGGTGGCTGGGCGGAAGACGCTGGGCTGGGCGTGCTGGGAGATGCCCAGGGCTGCGGCAGGTGCGGGAAGATGGTGGGAGTGTGAGATGCACGTTGGGGCTGTGAGATGCACAGCAGAGGTGTGACATGCACAACAGAGGTGTGGGGCACGGAGCAGAGGTGTGAGACGCACAGCAGAGGTAGGATCAGGGGAGGAGTCAAATGCAGGATGGGTCTGACACGCGCGTGATGTCAGAGCTTGAAGGGTGATGCAGCACGGCCGTGAAATGCAAAGGCGTGAGGTGTGACGGTGTGAGGTGTGAAGGCATGAAGTGTGAAGGCGTGAGGTGTGAAGGTGTGAGGTGTTTCATGTCAGACAGGGGGGCCGGCAACCATTGGACCCACCTGGTGGCCCGCAGCACCTGCCCCTAGTGCTTGTTCCAGCTCAGCCCCTTCGTCTTCGGCATACAGCCCCACCCCCGTCGCAAACGCATGCAACGCAGCTGCCAGCGGGTCGTCGCCCTCCTGTGCTGCAGCTGACATCTCCGGGTCCACCGCCGCCGTTGCCACGTGCCACCCCGCCTGGTGCGCAGCAAACCACGCAGCGTCCGCGGCGGCAGCCGTGCGCTGCTGCCTGGCCACGCGCACCGCCTCCTCCGCGGCATGGTGGGCCGCCATGCCTGGAGCGTGCTGGCTGAGGGACAGGCACTCCAGCCCACATGGCGCCCTGCTGAGGTCCGGCTGCAGGTCTGGCAGGTGCAGGCCTGTCAGGGTCTTCAGGCCGGGGCAGCAACGCAGCAGCCATGTGAACGCGTCTGGCGTCAGGCACGCCCCTCCCAGATCCAGGGCTGTGATAGTTGAGTTCCCTGTGGTGTTTACCCCTCGCTCCAATCCAGCACCGCCGCTGCCGCCAGGAAACGTACCGCCGCTGCTGGCCACATCTGCACCGCCTGTACTGCCCGTACCGCCTGGTCCGCCACCAGTGCCCGTGCTCTGCAGCAGCTGCTGCAGCCAGTCATGGCTCATGCCGCAACTGTTACAGCATGGGCTTGCAGCAGCACGTGACTGCCCTTTCCCATGAATGCTGTTGCCCAACACATACTTGAGTGAGAAGGACCGCAGGGCAGGCAGGGAAGGCACAGGTGGCAGGGGCTGGTGCACAGGGTGGGCCAGTGAGAGGTGTGTGATCTGGGCCGCTGGGATCCATGCTGGGAGGGCGCTACGCGGTGGCCAGCCGCTCAGCTCCTGCGCCCGTTCATCTTCCCCAGCGTGAGCGTTCTGATGGTGGCTGGGACCTGCTGCTGCCTGGGGCAGCGACGTTGTTGAGGCTGGTGGGGGGAGTAGCATGCTGGAGGGAAGGGAGAGAGATGTGAGATGGGGCAGCATGCCAGGCGCCTTGGAATCGGTGCTGCCTGAAGCACTCTGGCTGGGCCCTTGCTGGGCCATGGCTGCCTGCCCTGCTCCTTGTGAAGGCGCTGGTGCACCAGCAGCAGTGCTGCCACTCTGCTGCTGTGGACCAGTATGCGCTGGCACATTGTGTGTGCTTTGTGGTCCACCCATTGGTCCTTGGGAAGGTGTGAGGTGGCAGGTAGCAATGTCCAGATGCTGCAGCTGTGGGCAGTTCCTGGCCAGCCACGCACCGATCTGCTGCCACGTGTGGCTCCCATGACTTGCACCACACATGGTGAGAGAGGTGAGTGCGGGCAGAAAGGCTGGAAATTGCAGGGCTGGGGCTTGCATGGCTGGGGCTTGCATGGCTGGGGCTTGCATGGCGGCATGGTGAGGATGGGATGGCATTGGGGTGCTTGGCTGCCCCTCTGCCCCCGTAGCCTGCATCGGTTGTGGCCCAGGTGCTGCGTCATGCGCGATCTGCAACCGTTGCATGCTTGGTGCTCCGCTGGGTGCCGCACCTGATACAGCTGCCTGTGGAACTGTCCTGGTCAAGCCGAGGTGCTGCAGCAGCCGGGGCATGTCCGAACTCTGCAAAACGGTGTACATGGTGCGTGGAGATTGTGCACAAGATGCCCAGGAGACACAAACTACAAGCTCCTGCTGCTTAGATACTTTGGTGGCTAGATACTTTGGTGGCTCACCTCGAGGCACAGAGTGCGAACTGATTGCCATGGCCGAGGGCCCGCTGCATGCACCCATCGCCCCGGCTCTCCACCAGTTGCGTGGTTGATATCATCAACTTTCAGGTTGAGGCATGCAGTTCTGCACACTGCGGACATGATCGAGTCTTGCGTCCATGATGATATGCGCCTGCTTGAGTGCGTCCGCAGCGTTACGGTGGGGGCCGAAGACAACACCAGACCACGGAGTTTCCTGCTGCTATTGCATACAGCTGTTTTAGAGCGGGACCCAAGGCGGTGCCAAACTTGCAGAAACACCGTCTCGGGGAGAGAGCATAACAAGTTTGGCTCATCGTCAACTTCATCGTATGCATTTGTTGAACTCATTGTTGTTGATTTGCAAGCAGAAACGACGCTCAGCGGCGCCAAAGATGAAACCGACCGGTTAGGGTTCTTGATCGAGAACCACTGAGCGTTGTATCTGGTCAATTTGAGCAGGTCATGCCGATAAACCTGCACAATTCCTGCGCTGCGCTGTATCTGGTCATGTGGGAGCGGGTCCAGGTGCTTCACCAGGGCTGACCTGATTTCCTCCCTCTCCCAGAGCCTTGTTAGCTGCTTCCTTCAGCCATGGACGTAGGGTATGATCCAGAACCCAGTCCACAACATGATCTATTGGGTGGCAGATCAGAGGTATGAGGAGCAGGCCGACAGCTGTCGGCACGCCTTGCAGGATGGATGTGCAGCTGGTGTTTGCAGCCTCTGGCGCCACGCCAATGAGCCCCCCCACAGAACGGAGCGCAGCCGCAAGGGCGGCCGCTGCTGCGCCGCCTTCCGCCAACGCATGGGACAGGGCGTGCACCACTGTGTGGATGATGTAGCCTGCATGCGGCAGGTGACGACCATGCACATGTGGTGGTTGTTGTGACCATGACTCTGCTGAGCCCATGCGCATAAAAGGGGCATGGCTCATAGTTCAGTATATCAGCACCCTTGCTACGGACCATGCCATATCATGCCAGCCAGCCTCAACCATCTCAAAACAGTAGCGTGTCACAGCTTTCAGCTGCTTGCCGGAGCCGGACGCATTGATGATGTGCTGGTCAGCCATGCACAGGTCAAAACACAGGGGCTTGGCCAGCTGTAAATTCTGCACGCCACAGCACAGGAACACAGCAACAAAACAACATACTCAGCAGGCCATACCAATTGAGGCACAAGCGCTTTCTGTTCACACAAGCGCTCTGCGTGCACGCACCAGGTATGGCCACAGAGGCAGCCAACTGCCAAATCAAAGTGTCCAGGGCCTTGAGGCCCCCCACAAAGCGCGCCCTGCTCTCTATGTCAGCATGTTTGATGGATTGCTGCTTGGCCAGGTGCCTTTGCGCCGCTGCAATTTACAGGAACATTCAGGGAAACGGTGTGTGTGTTGCAGTCGTGAGCATGCAAGGCATTTGGCACATACCGCTTCGTGTTGTCCTTGTCGTGCATGTCCAGAAAGGCCGTGCACAGCACTAGAACACATATGCAGGCAGAGCACCAGGTGGGCACACCAACACAACCATAAACCCAAACACGCTCCTTTGACACTGCTCCCACACAAGCTGCACCCAACCGACAGCTGGTCAGGGTACACTGCTCAGCCACACCTGCTCGCATGCGTACGAACTTGTCCCATGTGTCGACCAGCACGTAGCCGATGGATACGACATACGACGCAGCAACAACGTAGGAAGCGACGAGCGGCCCGCACGCCTCGCCCACTTCATTCGCGTAACCAAGGTAGCGCAGGGGCCCGTCCCTGAGTGGATCGTATGCCACCTCAGGCTGTCCATGTGTGCCACTGTTCCCATGATGTGCATGTGGCCTTGTGGTCATGCGCCTCGCCCGTGCTGGGTGTTGTGCATGCACGGCGCAGGCTGCGCTGATTGTTTGCCGCGCATGCCTGGCACGCCAGATGCATGAGCCTGGGCCCAGCATGGGTGCTGCTTGCAAGCTCAGCTGGCTGGGAGCAGCTGCAGCTGTTTGCATCTGTGCCACACTGAGCTATCTACAGTCCAACAACCGAGATAAAAGTGTCAGACCACCGCTGGAAGCGCACGAGTGCAGTCAATGATCCATCTGCGACGTGGAAACCGAATTTTGAGCAAAAGATTGCACGAGCCGCAAAGCACTCAGCGGGCCCCCGGTTTCATGCTCCTGCATTCAATGTCACGTCGTGCTTCAAGATGATAAGAAATGCCATGGCTTGTGCTGGTTCTGAAGGGTTTGAAGGCGGTACACAAGGCAGGACACTCCCACTCCGACTGGCGTTGACTGCCCTGCTGATTGATTACAAGTGATGCTCCCTTAAAGAAAGCGTCTGCCTCACGTGCTGATGAGATGATGGACTGACGACAAACAGGAAAGGCGCATTACAACGCCCTGCGGTCCATCAGATCTCACGTTGCGACCCATCTTTGATGTCCTACTGCGTGCTGCGTGTGTCTACCTAATGTGGTCAAATCGTGCTGAACACCATGCACAAGCTCCATGCTGTCTGCATGAGGCAGATGCCCATGTGCCCATGTCCATTTCTATGCTATGAAGCCATCCCATAAGCTGTGCTCAGCAGGCATGGAGCCGACGAGCTCCTACTGCGCTGATCGTCGGTCCTGCTGTTTGCTCTAGAAATCACGAGCTGGCTCCACTCGCCTTAGTGGGCACGCTCTTCAGGTCCACATAGTCTGCAAGTGCGAGCGAGGAAAACCATGTTTAAAGCCACAACCTTGGTTCATGTTGGGTGATGATCCTAGACACGAAGCATCAGGCATGATGAGCATGCCAAAATTGTTATTTTAATCTCTGCACCGTGTTAGCGGCATGATAACAAGCCCTTGTGCACTCACTGGCAGGAGAGGCCTTCCCATCAGTGTATGTAGTGGAACGGTAGCTGATGACCTGGCGAGTCTGAGCCTTGGTCTTGAAAGGCTCCTTCAGAACATTGCGCAGGAGGTCCGCTGAGATGTTGGCATAGCGGAGGAACGTCATACCGGCCGCCCGGTAAAAGGGGCCCCCTGCGCTCGACATCTTTGCAATGTGCGGACGCGCTGATGCAGGAGTTTGCAAGTTGCAAGTCATTGGTCCATGTGACCATCACACGACGAAAAGCAAGAGCCTGATTGCTGCCCGGACCTGATCGCTGCCTGCTCAAGACTCTGCAAGTCTGCATCAATCAAGTCACTGATCAGCTGCTACAGCAGACCCAGGAACACGCCCTGCTGGTCCCGTTACAACTGTGTTTGTGCCGCATGTTGCAGCAACTTCGAGGCACGCACCTAGCACTGTTGGAGCCACTGCAGATGAGTGCAATCACCTAGCACGCCCTACCGGCGCGCTGCGGCGCCCCCTCTGCGTCGGCCCTGCGCCCATCTGCTGCCACTGCGACCTCCCCGCATCGACACCACACGGACCTCCCCATCCTCTTCCACCCCACTCATGCGCTCCCTGCCCTGCGCCCCCTCCCCCTCCTCCTCTTCCTCCTCCCGTCCATTGGCACCTGTGCTGCCGTGCACCTTGCTGCCTCCAACCCTGCTATGCACATGGCTGGACCCAGGCCCACTCCCCCCCTCCTCACTCCCCTCTTCATCCTTCTCACTCCCCTTCTCATCCTCCTCCTCGCTCCCCTTCTCATCCTCCTCCTCGCTCCCCTCCTCATCCTCATCCTCATCCTCCTCATCACTGTCCCCACCACCATCATCATCTTCTTCTTCCTCAGTGCTCGTGCTCCCCAGCGCCCACTCAGGGAAATCATCCTCCTCCTCCTCCTCCTCCTCATCTTCCCCACGGGCCAGCACTCCCACCAGCCCCCTCAGCATCTCATCCCCATCCACCAGCGCCCTCAGACGGGCCATCAGACGCTCCTCCGCCTCATCCTGCTCCTCCCCGCTGCTGCGCTCGTCACTGCTCTCACTCTCATCGCTACTCTCACCCCGCCCCCGGCCCCGCCCACGCTCCTGGCCCCCTCTCTGGCCCCTGCGCCCCCTGTCCCCCTCCTCGCCCTCCTCATCATCCTGTTGTCGCCGGTGTCCTCTGCTGCCCCGACCACGCCCGCGCCCCTGATCCTCAGCCGCCTCCCGCTGCCTGCGGGCATGTATGCCATATGACCACACGTGCATGTGAACACGGACATGTTCGACCCTGCTGCTACAGGAGCCAAAAGCGCAAGCAGTAGAAAGGCAAGTGGTGCTGTGCGCGCACCTCTGCCGCTCGCGCACGCGCCGCCTGAAGGCCAGCAGCTCCAGCATCAGCTCTGGTGGGATGGCCACACGGCGCGCAGCACGGGTGCGCAGCTGCGGATGAAAACACACCACACAGCTGCAGAGGTTTGCGGCAACGCCGCATAGCGGGGGCAATGAAGCAAGTACGCAGATGGAAGCAGGGGTGCGCGCGAAGCCATTCAACACGCAGCTGCAGAGATAGGGACGGCCAGCACGTGAAGCAAAGGCTCGGCGCAGGCACAATGGCCCGGCGGTGCAACAAGTGCAACAAGTGCCACATGTGTGTGCAGCTGCAACTGTACGTAGGGGTGTGCGTGTGCGAGGTGATTCAACAACAGGCAGCTGCAGTGGCAGGGGCGGCCAATGTGTGGTGGAAGAAAAGCATTGTGAAGAGAAGGCAGAGGGAAGCAACATAGAGACCAGCACTGTCCGGGCAGGCAAAGGGAAGCAACCTAAAGCCCAGCGCTGTCTGCTAGCTTGCGCACGCACCTGTGTATTGGCTGCCATCACAGTGCGCAGCTCCTCCTCATTGGTGGGTGAGGGATCATCGGCCGTCGGTGCCCAGATCTTGATGTCATTGTCGATGCCTGCAGCAACACGTCGCAGCGAACGTGTCACTGCACGACATTGAACAGCAGCCCCAACATCAGCGATCGGGTAACAACGACGGCAAGCATGAACAGCAGCCGCAAGCAGCAGCAGCAGCAGCAGTCGCAAGCAGTGGCAGTAGCAATGCTATCACGTAGCTTTAGCAGCAGCAGTAGCATCACGGCAGTCGCAAGCAGTGGCAGCAGCAGAAATCTCAGGAGCAGCAGTGAGTACCTGAGGTTGCCATCACCAGCGGCTGCCATGGGTGGGGCTCCAGGCAGTTGACCACCCAGCCGTCACCCTGCACCACGCAATATCACCATTATTTGACTGTTTGAACAGTTAACTGCAGTTTGATCGCTTCATGACCATGGTCAACCATTGTTGCTGTTGTTCCAGTTGTCACACCGTGAGCCAGTCCAGGGCTTCTGGGTGAACCATGGCCAATGATACGCTCGGACCGCAACTGGCCATCTCACAGCCATGGTCAACTATGCCCCGGCGCAGTGTACAGGTGGCCCTGGCTGTAGTGATCTACCCGTACACGATATTAGGAAACTCACATACAAAACAAATGATCGCGCATCACCTTCATGATCCGGATGGGTTTGTGCCCCTCTGGCCTCCCATCATCTTGCTCCCCCTCCCCACCAGGTCCAGCACTGCCACCGAAGCAGCGTGCGTTAGGCCAGATGAACACATGACCGCAGTCGCTGCCGCTCACCACGAACTCGTCGTTGGTGCCATAGAAGCTGACGCCCTGTACACACACAGCGCACACAGTGTGAGCTCCAGGCCCTGGATCATGGCGGTTCTACCTGCCGGCTGCACGCAATGCTGTAGCGCGCCATCCGGCCTGGCATACCATGTACCTGCCCACCCTGCCTCGCTCGTTGGGTACATTCTACAAGCACACACAGCAGTACAGCAGTACAGCACACATCTCTGTGCCGCCAGCAGCAGCATCACACCTTGACGGTTTGGCAGTTGCGGTGGCCGTAGTACCGTGCAATCACATGATCTGAAGATCTCTCAGCTGTACGCTTTGTAACGCTGGCTGTAGCACGTGTACTGTTGGTGGGGGAGGAGCCGGACGGCCCAGGGCTCCGGATGTCGAGTGACCTGAGTGAGGCAATACAGGCATGCGGCAAGTTGCATATTATACGTCATACGTGTGACTGCACAAAAGATGTGCGAGGCAGGTGTGACTTGAGGTAGGGCACGCCTGAGATGCGGCCAACTGCGCAACAGGGCCCAGGACAGGTACAGTCAGAAAGCACACACATCATGAATGACTGTGGTGTGCTTCTTGAGCTGTAACAGCCCAAACACAGCATCAGTGCAGCTACAGCCCCATTGCTCAAGCTGCATGCGCACTGGTGAAAGTCCCTTTAAGACAACCAGCTCAACGCCCCAGCAAGCAATTGCAAAGCCACCAACAACAGGCTGCTTGGATGCGCCTAAATCACCCTGCCAAAGCTCCAAACGCGCACAGCAGGCCACTCCTTTCGCCATGCACAAAGCATCCTATTCCCTTTTCCCTTGCACACAGCCAGTCACAAATGTCACCTTCCACAGCTGGCCGCACATTTTCCAAAGCAGGCCACTGCAAAGGCTACTCACTTTTCCATGAAGTCGCGGCTGAGGCCCCACGCATCCACCAGCCGCGCTGACCCCTTCAAACCCTCCCCCTCCTCCTCCTCCTCCTCCTCCTCTTCCTCACTCTCTCCATCACTCTCACGGCCCGCCTTGTGGCCACCTCTCCCCCTGGTAGGGCGCGCCTTGCGCTTCCGGTCACCACTCAGCCCAGGGGCAGCTGCATCTCCTGCACATGGCTTAGCCTCTGCAATGGGGGTTTGCTGGCCTGCAGCCCCCTCCGCACTGAACTGGTAGATGTCCTGGGGACACAGCACGGGTGGCACAGTGCACAATAGAACAACGGCTGGTTTGGGCTGTGTGTAGTGCATGCCTGCGCTGGCGTGTGGGATACACCCGCCCTTGCTGTTGTTGGCCTTGTTGGTCTGGTACTGCTGAGCTGCACTACCACTGGTCTGTACCAATCAATCGTACTGCTGCTGGCATGTACTGCTGACCTGTACTGCTGTACCATTGAGTTGTACTGCCTGTCAGACTGCCACCCACCTCGTAGTTGTACGTCGCCAGCAGGTCTCCGGTATGGCTGTAGTACACGCATGTGATGTGGAACTGCTCAGAGGCCCCACACCTCAAGTGTGAGGGGCACAGGGATGTGACCTGGGGTGTGAACAGCACGCCACAGGTCACACTTCAACGCCCCACGTGCGAGTGTGCGCGTGTGTTGGGGCAGGGAGGTGGGTTGGGGCTATGCAGCAGAGGAGGGTGGAGCATCCCTACCACTTGGTTCTTGTGAACTGCGACCACAGCACCGACTCTCCAAGCCATACATGGCACCATCCCACACCCGGTCCTCCCAAATCAAGTCCCAAGTCCCAGACCCACCGGGTCGAAGCCGCGTGCCATGCGTGAGGACGGCGGCCCACTGGTCATGCGCCGCATGTCGTACACGCGCGCCCGTGCGTCTGACCCACCCACGGCAAAGAGCCAGGGGCGGGCGGGGTTGTGGTGCACAGCATTGAGATCCACCACCTGCGATGTGCGTTTGGGGTTGAAAGTTTTAGGGTTTTAATTCTTAACCTCAAAAGGGATGTAGGGATGTACAATGGGGCTCCTGGATTCAGCACTGGTAGACATCAGGGGCAGGCAGAGGAGAATGGGGTGCCAGGGGCAGGAGGAGGGTGGGGTCCTTGATGGAGTGCCGGGTGCGTGATGCAGTGGGTCCTGGGTTCAGCACTGATATTGAGTGCCGGTGGTGTGCGGTGGTTGGAGGTCCAGGGTTGAGTATGAGCACCACGGTATGAGCAAGTACTGGTATGAGCACTGGGAATGTGCACCCGTCACAAGCACTGGTATGAGAAATGGTATGAGCACTGGTATGAGCAGAGGGTATGAGTGCTATACGGGTATGCCAGGTGCATTTCACCCATCGATCCTCACTCGTGGGATGCAATGGTGCAGGACCTCACTCCCTTCACCCATCCCCTGGCCCTGACTCTCCTCACCCCTGATCCCCATCAGCGTAAAGGGGTCAGGGTTTCACTTTCCACACCCTTGGCTCCCTCACTTCCCACACCCCTGCCTCACTTCCCACACCCCTGCCTCACCCACTCGGCACGCCTCCGTCCCTGCACCCTCCAAATCCTTGCCCCCCGCTCCCTTACCCCGCCCCCCTCACTTCCCACATGCCCCTGACCCCCTGGCTTCTCTCACCCCTGCCGCGATGCCACGCCCCGGCTGGAAGACCAGCAGCCTCGACAGCGGTCCCCCAGCTGCAGCGCTCGCACGCCCTGCGCCCACATCTCCACCCGGGGCAGCCCTGCTGGTGCTGCCTCCTCCACCCCCAGCTCCTCTGTTGCCGCTGCTGGTGCTGGTGTTGTTGGTGGTGGTGCTGATGCCACGGGCCGTGCGCAGGTCAAAGAGAGCCACCTCACCATCCTCACCGCACGATAGGAAGGTCTGCGGCATGCAGTAATTGCTGCATTTCAGTGTAGGTTATACGCACAGGGTTGGTCGCTTTGCTGGATGCCACAAACATTGCTGGCTGAGCGTGCTTGCTTAGCGTCGGGGTACAGCTTGCTGCTGTACCCCAACGCTAGGCAAGCAGCAGGCATGGTTGGGGCAGGGATTGGTCAGTTTGCGGAATCCTGCAACACTGTTTAGTTTGCTGGTCTCCGCTGAACCCGAAGCTGGACCCTGAGTGCCACAGGCGCAGCATGCACTCATGCGACATTGCCGAGTGCCACAGGCACAGCATGCAATCATACAGAGCTCCTCATGCCAGAGCAGGCACGCCAGGCAGCACCTGAGGGCAATCCGGCACCAGAGACAGCTTGTGTGCACGGCCCTGGTGCTGGTGCAAGCGCTTGCGGGAGCCCACGCCCGACTCATTCAGCTGGGTAAGCCGCACCTGCGGTGGAGATGGTGGGAACATGGATATTCAGTCACCACACGCGCATGCCGTGATGGTGTGCACATGCAGTGATGATTAGTGCATGCCCAAACCCTCAACCCTCAACCCCTTCCACTGCCTCACCTGCCCGTCTGCTGCACAGCTCACAATCGTCTTGTCACCAGAGTGTGGGATGGCCCGGCCCTGGAACACGTTGTTGTGGTGCCCCGAGTCAAACTGCAGCCGCACGCTGCCTGTGGTGCACCGCCAGCCAGGGTGCACATGTGATGGGGGCAGATCACAAAACAATGAAGTAGACTATGGATTGGACAACTAAAATCGAGCATGGACCAGCAAGCATGGAGGGGCATGTGAGATTGCATGCTAATAACAGTAACCCTGCTAAGCCATGTACTACACATGATGATGAAACAATCGATCATGGGCTAGGGTGTTGAGGAACTGTGGTTTCTGTGGCGTGAGGAAGCTATGGCTTATGGAAAGTCTGTAGCTGCGGTGTGCAAAGGACGCCCGCCTCGCATCAAGGCCCATGCCCCCCAAACTCATGACATGAAGAGTTATACCCAAGCTACCTGCATGGCTGCTGCGCTGCATGGCGCTGTCCCTGATGCTGCTGCCTTCCATTCCGCCATGCACATGTGCACGCAACGCATGGCGCATCATGCCGCATGTACACGATGCGGGTGTCATGCATTATCAGCCACGTGCAAGCACCGGCCTGCAGGCTGTGCTGCTGGCGCCAGCAGTATGCGCATGCCATACTCCCGATTGCTGTTCATGCCCTGGCTGGTGACATGCTGCATGTGCCTTGCGCTGGAAAAACCCACGAAAACCCTAGCAGCACAGGTGCAGTCATCTGACGCACCTCGCTGCCAGTCCCACATGATGAGCCGCAAGTCATCGCTCCCAGAGATGAGCGTGTCGCCCCCTGGCGTGAACGAAACAGTGTTCACGCATCCGTTGTGTCCGGCGTCCCCTCCAAGCACACGCTCGCGCCTGAGGCGATGAATCAGATCCTGGTTCCCTGAAACAAGCCCTCGCAGTTTCCCCTCGTTCCACCCCGGACTGTTGTGCCGGTCCTGAGACAGGATGCGCCACATCCTAGTTATATTCCCAGCATGGTTGCGTGCGGGCTGCCCTGAAAAGGAGTTCGTTTGTCTGTTGGCAGTTGTACTTGTGGCAGTACAGCACACAATTGGCACGTCAAGGGTAGCAGTTGTTGGAGGCAGCATCCATGCCAGTGCATTGCCTGCGGTGCACCCACCACAGCTGTGAGGGGCCGCATTCAAAGAGCTTATGATATGGTCAGCCTCAATGCATATGCGAAGGTTGTACACACTGCATACCTGCCATGTACCTGTCACGGAGCCAGATGGCTGTAAATGTGTGAACTCAAAAGTCTGCCAGCACCTGCCGCAGGGTTCATGGTCTAGCTGCTTGCTACCGTATTTTCAAGGTACATGCACAAGGCTGCACACAACAGCTGACAAAGCAGCCAGGGCGCGAAGGGTTCGTTCATGATGCTGAGGGTTGGCGGCAGCTAGGCTCGTTCAGCTGATTGCTCAAGCACCTGTTGGCTGCCAGTTGAAACACACATTTAGCCGCTGTGTGTCTCTCCACCTAGCCACATGGCCATCTCTGCCAGCTGTGTGCCACTTCCTCATCTATGCATGGCATGTTACACTCTGCAGAAGAACAAGACCACACATAAGAAAACGTCCCAGCTCGAGCTAGCACACGACTGCGCCATACCCAGCCTCACCCCATCGCCCTCTTGCAAAGGTGATGAAAGACGAAGCTGCTTACGCGTCAGGCATGGCCTTGATGATGTCAGAGTCACCTGTGTGATGACACGAGGGGGCAAGCATGTAATCAGTAAAAGATTTTGATCAATGGAATCCTGCCTCGAAAGGATGTTGGAACGAAATATGAGAATGTTCTGAAGGTTGTCCTCCCGAGCCTAAAGCGTACAGCCTGAACCCGTTTAACTGTGCTTGGTGATCAAAGACACACACTGGTCCCATGATGTTCGGCACAAGGTGAACGCGTGGTGATGCGCAGTGTGCATGGCGGTGGAGAGCATGGAAGCTGAGCTGCTGCAGAGCATCTGGGTGCCTGAGCTGCAGTTGTGCACTGACTGCATGCTGCCTGCCACTTGCGATCTAAACCCATAGTTCCTGCACCCTGTACTTCAGGGTGTAGCATACACCCAGCCCAGCAAACCACCCAGCAGTCCCAGCTCTAAGCAATACACAATGCCTGGCCCAGGGCCTATAGAAGACCCAACCAAGCCAGCAATGCAACATGACAGCAGCTGCTAGCCAGGACGAGACACTGCGAGCCTGAACATGGGCACACTTAAACCTTTCAAACCCTTAAACCCTTAAACCTTTCAAACCCTGAGAAGGACTCCAGCATAACCTGGCAGAGGGAGAACAAGCACCCACCAGGGTCGGTGATCGCCAGCACGGACACGCGGAAGTAGCGACCGCAGGCAGTGCCCAGGTCAACGTTGTCTGCACATGGCATGGGCATTGCTTCGTGGTCAGCGCATGGTCAGCGCATGGCCAACACAGTACAATGCGGGCAGAGGGCTATGTTGCGCACGCCGTAATGGAAGGTTGGCACACATGCACACAAACACGCAGCTACATAAGCAAGCCTGCACTGAAATGTGCATGCGGGGCCTGCATGCATGGTACAGTATGCTCCATGCAGACTCCATGCCCTCAGGCCAAAAGGCCACCGCCTGCACTGCCGACGAACCCCGATGCTGCTGCTGCGACACGACACTCACTGCCGCTGTAGTGGTGCACGCCAGTCTTGGAGAGCATGGCGTAGTACTCCAGCTCGGACTTGCGCACGGGCTGGATGTTGTTGGAGATGATCACCAGCTTGGCTGCGAATGTATCGGGGACCAATACCGTGTGAGCGACGACGATAAAAGCTCGCCTCTCGGGGCGACATGCTCCCATGCAGCACGCATGGCCCTAGCCCCCATGTAGCCCACTCCATGTGCACAGCACCTCCACGCTCAAACCCACCCTTGCCAGAGCGCAGGGTCTTCAGGGCGGTCTTGTAGCCCAGGCTGTACTTGCCGGACTTCATCACCAGCGCCAGACGGCTGTTGATGTTCTCGGCAGCCTTCTTGGTCTGTGGCAAGCCCAGAGGAACAAATAGCAAACAGAATCCATCCCTCAAAACTCGTGACTGCTCAGCACGGTCCTATGCCTATCACCAGCATTGGATCCAACACCAAGCGTAAAATAGGGGCTGCTGATTGCACATCAACAGCACCTACCTGCTTCTTGGCCTCAGCAGCGGCAGCGGCCTGTGCGCCGGCGCCCACAGGCTGCTTGTCCTGGTTCTTGGCAACCATTTTTCACTTCCTTCTCAGCACTGCAGGCAAGCCCAGCTGCAGGGCAGTCAGTACATGGGTGCATCTGATTGCACTGTTGCTCGTGGGCCAGCAATCGCTCAGAATTACCTTGCTCCGGAAGTGATGATCAGCGACGAAGAGGGCGATGGCAGCGAGCGCGAACCCCTAGTACCGGGTTCGGGTGATAGAGTGGTGGGTGTCCAGCCAATAACTTCGCAGCTGTTTACCCATTTTGTAGCTACGAGTAAGCATTGCATAAGCGCTGGCCGGAGCTGGGATTGTGGTCCATTCGACTGCTGGCTCGGTTGGGATGTCTTGCATCGGTTTCAAGTACTTGCTGCACACACAGCTCCCATTCTTATAGAGCCATACAGGTCTAGCCTAGCTGACTATCCGATACTTCACCGCCACAGCCCTGTTTGCCCCCAAGTCAGTATTCACCGCACCTCCCCATACGTGGCAAGGCCATACGTGACGGTTGATACCCTTGATACAAAATGACTGTTGTTCTTTGGTGTTCCGGCAGAGCGCTACCACCTGCATCACAACCCATCAACAGTACGTAATTGACGTACTCATGCACCAGTCCCTTCTACCATGGACCCGACACACGCAGCGACCCAGCCGCAGGGTTTCTGCCCTGCACACACAGCACGAAGCTGAAGGGATTGGGGCACGTTCACGGACCCTCCTGCTGCCCGGCCTTGGGGGACCCCTGTTGCCAGATGTGGCTCAGTGTGCCAGATTTGGCTCAGACATATGCCGCGCCTGGCGTGTCTTTCACATCTTCCAAGTGTCCGACGTCTGTTGCGATTAATCCCATCAATGGTGCTGGCGTCATTTCCTCCCGGTGCTTCTTCCATGTTACTCCTTTAGTGTCTGGAGCTACTCTTCCACGCCCGGAGTCTTGCACACAGGAGCCACTCGGATTCACACTGGTCGCCTGTGACGAACCTTGGTGTTGCCACATGTGGGCCCCGTCCCCCGACACCCTGCTTGCCTGAATAGGGACCACCTCATCTGAGGTAGTGTCCACACAATCTGCAGGGTGGCTCTTTGCTGCTCCACCTGCCAGCGCGCCATCTGGCACACCCAAAAGTGTGGTGGGGGGTGTGACGGGCTGCCCACTATCCGATGGCAGGCTGCTGTCAGGCGATACCTGGCTGGTCCGTCGCTTCTGCGCACGGAGAGGGTGGCATGCGAACCGGTTATTATTATCATGATTAAGTATGGTAAAGAAGAGTTGAGTTGCAAGAAGTGATGCTCGTTTGTGCACGTGCCATTGATATTCATGGTATGATCCATAAACTACAATACATCCATGCATGCATGCAGACGGGCCTGACGCCCGTCCCGCCCGCCCCGCATACGGTCTGCCCGCCGCCGTATGGCCCGGG
>QAXD01000207.1:1020775-1037138 GCA_004335575.1 Haematococcus sp. NG2 | reverse complement strand
GTCGCGGCCACAGCCGCCGCCGCCGCGTTCCCCGCCATGCTGTCGCGTGCGTGGAATGACAGCGGCCGCACGAGGTTGCCACTGCTGTCGTCTTCAGGGTCTGCGACGAGTGCAGGCTGTGGGGCGGACAGCTGGCCGCTGCCCCGGAAGCTGGGCGTGCCCCGCAGGAAGGCAAGGGCCCGGGACAGGGTGTCCGACATGCGGCGGCGCAAGCTGCCGCGCTTGTTTTCTGCACCCGCATGGGCTGCAACAGCCCCTCCTCCAGCAGCAGTAGCGGCGGCAGTAGCGGCAGTAGCGGCGGCAGTAGCAGGGGCGGCGCGCGCGGCGCGGGCACTGCCCTGGGGCGTGCCTGGCGGTGTCTGCCACGCGTGGGCCAGGGTGTGATCTGCAGGCGCGCCTGTTGCCGCTGTGCCGCTGCCCACCCTCAGGCTCGGCACGATGTCTCCATCCTCATCCAACGTCAGGCCGTCCTCGTCTGGATCCCCCAGCCCTGCCACTGGGCCGCTGGCGTGCTCCCCGTTGCCCCCCGCCCCAGGGGGCCGCTGCACCCGCTTCTCAGCCGGCCCATCGTGCACACCAAGTCCCTGGTCTGGTGCGAAGAGGTTGGACGCGTACCCCGGCTCGGTGGCGTACCCCGCCTGCAGAGCCGCCAGCCCCGGCACCCCTGCTGGGCCTGCTGCATGTGGCTCAGGCACAGATGTGCGCGCAGGGCCACCACCAGCTGCGGCCCCCACGGCCCCACCCCCAGGCCTGGGCGAGTGGGCCAGCCCAGGCCGGAGCGTGGTGATCATGGGCTGCACCAGCGGTTGGACGGTGGGCGGCCCGCCAGCCTTGCTGCCCCCGCCTGGGCCCCAAGCAGCTGCTGGAATGAGGGCCCCAGAGCTGCCGGCTGTGTGGGTGCTGGATGGTACCCGGGTGGCAGGGGTGAAGCCAAAGACCTTGGAGCTGGTTGGGTAGTGGGGCCAGGCGGCCGCACCCGCGCCAGCGTGCGCGATGAAGGAGCGCTGGGAGGGGGCGGGCACTGAGAGCCGCTGGAACGGGGGGTCGTGTGCGGCCAGTGGCTGGGAGCCCAGCGCGAGGCTGCTGGCGTGCCGCTTCTTGGCCCGCCTCTGCTCCGCCTTGGACATGCCCAGCAGCTCCACCAGCCGCTGCTGCACCGCCTCCATCTGCACCTCCTCCTCCACCTCTGCCACAAGAGCAGCTGCCTGGGACGCATTCATGGACGCCAGCGCATCCTCGCCCTCAAACGAGGACCCCGTCTGCAGCCCGGCCCCGCTGTTCCCCCCGCTGCCAGGGGAGGTGCGTGCGGCGGGCGGCGTGCGCATCACCGAGGGCAGCACCTGGTTGCCCTGCAGGGACGTCGCGGGGGAGTTGTGGGAGGAGGAGAGGGGGGACGACACCGCGTGGCGCGGGGGTGGGGGCCGGCCCGCGCCCAGCACAGGCACCACCCGCGATGCAGCCGCCGCCGCCCCCGGGTGGAACAGCCCACTGATGAGGCCGGTGAACGAGGCGGACGAGCGCTGGGTCACGCTGCTGCGCCCCCCCAGCACAGACCCAAACGCCTCCTCACCCCCGGTGGACATGAGACCGGCTGCCCAAGCCCCCGCATCAGCACCTGCCCCTGACACCAACTGCCCACCACCCATCACCCCAGTCACACTGCCCTGCCGCCCAATCACACCCCCTAGCACACTCCCCAGCCGGCCGGTGATGCTGGCGGTACGCCCAGTCACACTGCCGGTACGCCCAGTCACACTGCCGGTGCGGCCAGTCAGACCCGGGGGGCGCCGCATGGCAGACGTGACTGACGCCAGGCGCAGTACACCCCCAAGGGCTTCGCGGTCTAACAAGGCTCCTCCAACCTGTGAGGGCGGGAGGGCCCACAAAGTGTGAGAAAGGTGCAGCCAAGTGTGGCCATGTCCCATGTGACATACTGGTCAGACCTGGCTTAGGACACAGCAAGAAGGGTTCACAAGCAGTGCAAGTTTCAGGCTAAGCAGTCGCAACGCTCGCTCATAGGAAGAAGGCACGACACAGCCAGGACCAGAGCATGCATGCCATCGCCGTACAGAACGTAACCCCACACTAGCCCCCTTGGGAGCTTATGCCCCAACACCTCACCTCCACTCCCGCAGCTGCTGCGGACGTGCTCTTGGCAGACCGACGCACAGCAGCACTGCCCATGGCTGCGGAGAGTGACTTGCGTGATCGCTCCACCAGCACACCACCACCCCCTGCTGCACCACCGTCCGTGGCACCACCATGCTGCGCGAGCACACATGAGCACACACGAGGTTTGGCATGAGGCTGCGTGTGCGCACATGAGCACACATGAGGTTTGGCATGAGGCTGCGTGTGCGCACATGAGCACACATGAGGTTTGGCATGAGGCTGCGTGTGCGCACATGGGCGGGCACGAGCAAACATGAGCATGCACGAGCGTCAGTGCATCTGGCTTGGGCTTGGATCCCCCGCAGTGCCTTGGACACTGGTCCAGCGTTGCAGATATCTACTGCATTAACACTCGTGCCGTTTTCACGGCCCTACAGCCCCACATCTTTGCACTGCCGGCCAGGAACGAGCGTCTTAACACCCCACTACCTGTGCCAAGAAAGCAAAACAAAGCATCAGCGCCTCACACCCCGTCCCACCTGCGCCCGCAGAGCCGTCAGCGCCACAGCCGCAAAGCCACCGCCCGCGGTCTGAGACCGGCCGCGCAGCCCCAACCCGTGCTCATCACCCAGCGCACTGCCGTGGTGCATGCCGGTGGTCACGGACCCCACGCGCCGCACAGCGCTCAGCACGGCCTTGGACGCCATGCGCAGCGCACGGCCCAGCTTGCCACGGCGCCTCGCCTCTTCCTGGTGACGCATCAGAACCACACGCATTCGTAACAAATGCAGAAGGAAGTTGTGTGGATCACGGATTCTAGCAACATCTGGGGAGGGTATGCGCACGAGAGGTGACCAATCCACCACCCAAACCGCACCCCCACCACACAACGTTTACTAGAACAGGGGGCTGAAACACACGCTGAAGCACAGCCAGGATAAACAGTGCAGCAGCATAGCAGTGCGAAGCAGTACAGGGTTCTAACTTAGAGTAAGTCACCAGCTGTGGCGTACCTCTGGGTCCACTAGCAGCAGAGCCAGCAGCTCATCGATCGACTTATTGTGGGGCGCTTTGTTCGCCCTGATCTGCCACTGCCACCGAGTCAGGGCACCCAAGTCCTGGGGTACGCCTGGTGCAAAGCTGCAGAGGAGGACAGGGGAGGGGCAGGGTGGGGTTAGAGGACGCTCACAATCAGGTAGAAATACCAGATTGGAAGGCGCAACAAGCAAAACCTGCTAGTGCACCATACCAACAGCAGCCACACTCACTAAGCACCGAGCCGGAGCTCAGCATATGGCCAGGCCAGCATTGCCATCACCATGACCTGTGAGGCAGTACACAGTGCGGTGGCACGGCACCATAAGCAATACAAAAGGCAGTACATCATGCAGTACGTTAGGCAGCATACCATGCAGTAAGAGAGGACCTGGAATGAGGTGCTGGCAGCACTGCATGCTATGGCACTAGAAGATCATGAGGCCATGACCACACATGGGGACCACAGCATGCCACAAGCCAGCAACCAGCCAGGGCCATTATTGCTGGTCGCACATCTGATGTAGCTGGTCTGATGCAGCAGGGAGGCAGCAGGTCTGTTGCAACGGGTCCCTGAAACCCTACACCCTTAACCCTAAATCCTAAATCCTAAACCCTAAGCTGAAGCAGCAGGGAGGCAGCTGGCCATGCAGAACGACAGCCACGGCAGATGACAACACGACACGCGACATCATCACCGTCTGCAGCCCAGTTCCACCCCACCCAGATCCATCCCATCCTGCTCCACCCTTGTCCTCAATTGTCCCCTACCGATACACCCTGCCTGAGTGCCTGGACGAAAAAGCGGGCACTCACGCCTGAGCGCTGGCTACTTGCGGCCAGGTCCACACCACCAACACCTTGTGCTGATGTGCGCACGCAGCCCCACCCACCTGCAGCATGATGAGCAGCAGGCAGCGGCCCAGGCCCATGGCCCATGCCAGCGCTGTTTCAGCGCCGTTATTGGCCGGGTCTATAGCCTCAGCCATGAGGAAGGAGGTGAGGGTGCCGCCATCAAAGGTGGCGCCTCCTCCTGTGCCCACATCAGATCAGCAACAGGTCAGAAACACCAGATTAGATCAGCAAAAGGTCAGCATAAGGTCAGAAAGACCAGATCAGATCAGCAACAGACCAACACCGATCAACAACAGACCAGTCCATGCTCCTCCATTTTAACAGTTTCAGGGAGTAGCTTAAATTGGAAACGCCGTGTTATTCTTATCATTAGCTTAGATTGGCAAGGTGGCCACGCGTGGCTGGGCACCCAAGCTCAGGCTCATGCACCCGAGAGGTGCACCAAGCACACCAAGCTCTAAGCGCACACACATACGTACCCAGCATCATGGAGATGAACGAGGCATAGAGTGCATCTGGCCATGTGGCCACCTCCTCCTGTTCGAAGCCATAGCAGATGATGAGCACGGCGGCCATCATGGTGCCGATCGCTGCCAGAGTGAGGACGAAAGAGGCCAGGTCATGCAGCGCAGCAGCCAGCGTGCCTGCGCCACCACGCAAGGAGTCACAACAGGTTCAGGAATTGGGTGTTTAGGTGTTGCGCTTTAGGGTTCAGGGTAGCTGCTGCGTAGGCCATGCAAGTGCCACTCCTTATCTTGTATGGCATCAGGTAGGCTTGCAGAGGCAATGCATCTAAGCAGGATGCCAAGCAGATCGCATGCAGCCACTGCTCCAAACAACCACTTCAGAGTTTCAAGCTATCCGGGTTTCAGGCTTCAGGATTAAGGGTTTCAGCACCTAAGGAGTTCAGGGAGCGTCATTGTTTTGACCCACACCTGTGATCACCGACAGCCTTGGCTGGAACGCGGTCTGGGTCAGCAACCGGATCATGATCATCAGCAGTACAGCGCCCTGGATCATGGAGTACCATACGGCAGTGGAATCCAAACGGTCCAGGTCGTCGTACATCCCTCCCAGTTCTTGGATGCCACTGTCATCCGGAGGCAGCGCCCACCGGCCAGCAGACCCAGGTATCAGCAGCTGGCTGCTGAAATCCGTACCGCTGCTGGCAGGTGTTGTACTGCCGTTGGTGGAAGCAGTGCCGAATGCCGCGGTGCCGCTGCTGCCTGTGACGGAGCTACTGCCGCTACTGCCAGTTGCAGCACTGGTTTCTGAGCGCTTGAGCAGCAGCGGGTGCGCGGGCGCCTCCAGGCTGTCATAGACGCTGAAGCGGCGCACCGTGGGTGCGATGCGGGGGCACAACCCGAGCGAGTACCAAAGCAGCACACACACCGCCGCAACCATGAGTGCGCACAACGTGGTCTCATACACGATCCAGAACGGCGTCATGTGCCCGACGTAGCGCTTGCCGCGCTTGCTGGCCTTCCGCCGTTGCTTGCGGGTCATGGCAGCTTCGTCGTCTGGCCGCGCCTTGGCCGACGTACTGCCGACCTTCGCCGATGTACTGCCGAGCTTGGCCGATGTACCGCCCGCGCCCCGCCCAGCGGAGGACGCGACACCCACGCCCGCATAACCGCGAGCCGACGCATCGCGCGCATGCGTGGAACCCCCCATAGCCCAACCAGACCCGGGTGCAGCGGGTAACCGAGGCCATGGGCGCCGGCCGCCCGCTGCTGTCCCGCTCGTGCCTCCAGCCCCCTCCAGCCCCGCCCTCGGGGGATACAGGGAGCGGGGGGAGGAATGGTGGGAGCTGGACAAATCACTGACGGCCTCCAGAGGCTCTGTGTCCCGCATGTGCACATGCAGGCCCCGTGCATGGCCTGCGGGGTGGTGGTGCAGCAGCGCCCCCACCGCTGCTGGTGCACCTTTGGCACCGTCCACAGGTCCCCCCTCGTCTTCAGACAGGGCCTCAGCCACGGCCCTTGGCCCCGCGCATGCGCCATTGGCAGCTGCCGCAGTTCCATTAGTTCCATTCAAGATGCTGTGGCGGGGAGAGGATCTGGAGGTCCCCAGTGCCTGCGTTGTGGCTCCAGCCCCAGCGGCTGCACCGTTTGCTCCAACAGAGCTGCCACTGGGCTGCCCCTCCAGCAGGTGTGAGAAGCTGTGAGTGATGGCAGCTGCTGCTCCGACAGTGGAGGAGGAGGCGGAGGAGTGCATGAGCAGCGCTGGGGCGGGGCTGCCAAGCAACGGATGCTCAGTGCCTCCGCCCGGGCTGCTCGAGCTGGAAGATGCTGCTGGGGACATCAGGGGCGTGACACTGGGGCTGTTTAAGGCCCCCATGCTGGGACCGGGACCAGCCTCAGCAACAGCACTGGCCAGCATCCCTGCCACAGCTGCGGCTGCAGTGCCAGATGCCTGACGCGGGTGGTCCTTCAAGGTGCCATGGCGTGTGTTGGGCAGTGCAGCGCCTTCCTGCGTTGAGAGCCCCCGGCCTTCCACGCCCTCGGCAATCGGCTGCGGGCCTCTCCCTGCTGCACTGGGGCTGCCCAAGCGCTCGCCAGCAGCAGTCTGGTTGCCAGCAGCACCACCACCAGAGCCCCCAAGGCTACCCAGGGGGCTGCCTGCGCGCCGGCCCCCGGTGGGGCTCCCTGCACCCGAGCCATGCCGTTGACCCCCGGCCCCTCCAGCCGACGACGGGAGGCGCGGCTCTGTGCCCGTCCCTGCACCCGCCGCTTCACGCGCCGCCGCACGCAGGTCCCCCGACTGCGCCAGGGGGTTGTCGATGGTGGTCATGCCGCGGGGGGTGGCGCGCATGTGTGTCGCGCTCCCGTCACTGGCGGTGGCTGAGGAGCTGCCCCCCAGGGACATGCCCATCCTGCCGCTCACGAAGCGGCCAAGCCGCGTGGAGGACACCATCTGGAACATCCTGCGCCCGCTGCCGTTGATGCTGTCGCCGACGCGGCGCAGGATGCTGCGCGTGGCGGTGTTGGTGCGCGTGCTGCCGCGGCCCACAATCCAGGAGCGGCCGCCACCCCCGCCCCGGCCGAATGGCCGCGCACCGCCCGCCCCAGCTGCACCGCCTGTACTGCCGCTGGGGATGCCGGCCACAGGCGGTACGATTGTACTGCCTGAGAGCGGCAGCAGGTGAGCCATGGAGGTGCTGCGGGGTGCGGCCACGAGCGCGTCGCCCCCATCCCCCCACTCATCCTCCTCCACGAATGAGTCATCCAAGGACGAGTCAGACGTCTTGCCTGACAGGGAGCCCTCTGAGTCTGACTGGGTGCCGTCATGCTCCAGCCACTCCTCCTCCTCACTGTACGCGTCCACGTCAGCCGCCAAGAAGCTCAGCCGGTCAGACCCGACCGTACTGCCCTCACGCCGCGCGGTCTGACTCATCAGGACCGCCTTGGAGGAGGTACGGCGCGCGAGGCCAAGCGCCCGCCGCTCCTTACGCTTTGCCAGTCGCCGTGCGCGCCGCTGCCGCTGCTGTGCACGCACAGAAAGCGTGATGTCCCGGGCCGTGCTGTAGCAGTAACCGCTGACCAGCACGATGAGCGCGACGTCGGTTAGTAACCGCCCAAGCATGTTCTCGGTGCGCACTCCAGCAGGCGTGTAGTCCTTGTACTCCAGCGTCTGCAGAAACAGACAGAAACGGCCGTGGCAGTAGTAAGGCGGTACAACCACGGCAGCAGCTGCACTGAGGCAGTACAGTATGGGTACAGTCAAGCTATCGGCCGAGCGGTGCAAGGCGCGAGTGGCACAGCAACATGCGGGTAGGGCTGTTGCAAGCAGCCAAACAACTGAAGAGGGCCCTGATAGGAAGCACGCCGATGTGCCACAATCACAAGTCTGATGACGCACTCAGGGCTGAGATGCACGCTGGAACAAACATGAGTGTGCTGAGACTGGGACCACAAGCTGGAGAAGTCACAAACAGCAGAGAATCCACAAGCTAGAAAACGTGAGCAGCACCATGCACGAGCGGCACTCACCGTGACAGTGAGGGTCGCCTCCACAAAGCCGCCGTCACCCCACACGGCCCGCATCTTGAACAGCCCAAACAGCTGGGCGTTGCGGTTGAAGGAGGACAGCAGAACACGCAGCCGTGTAGTCGCGCCAGCCAGCAGGTAGCCGCCCTGCCGATCACACAACCATCCATGAGGTTGAGGTTGAACCAGCAACTAAGTTGGTGCAACACCCAGAGGTTAAGGTTTTTCTACAGAACAACCCCCGAGCATAAGGTGATAGAGCCTCTGTTGCGAATGGCCGTTTAAATGCTAGTCTAGTTACACACTGTGGCAGCACATAAGGAACCACTTCATGATGCGACAACACACATGCCACGCGCGTACAATATGCATGCCATGCGCATGCCATTTGCATACAACACGAACGCCACGAGCATGCCGTTCCCATACAACACGCATGCCATGCGCATAACATGTGCATGCAATTTGTATACCATGCGCACCTCTTGCAGGTAGGTCATCTTGCGCGCCACATCGGCCTCATTCTCATTCACATCAAACAGCACCGGGTACCCTGCAGGGTACAACACAGGGCGCAAGGGCCCATGCTCAGTTGATATATGTACAGTCTACAGTGTGTAATCTGTGCGTCGTCGCTGACCACATGCCATTGCTTGAGGAACCCCAGTCGACTCAAAGATGGGCAGTGGTTGAACAGATGCAAGTTGTAGCTCATAAAGTGCTGAATTGACTGTGGGCTGGATCAAATGCTACATTCAAGTGCCCACCACCAACCCCAACGCATGCTATGAACCGCACCCAGTTGCATGCCCGCTTCCAGCAAGGACAACAACATGCACTCTGTACCAAGAACCGGCCATTCACCGCAAGTATTTGAAGCTGCTCTGAAGCCCATTAGTTTACTGCACCTGTAGGGAACCCAGACAGCTCGATGGGCTCGAAGCCGTAAGGCACGCCAAAAGCGTTGACCTCTCCCGCCGCAGCTGTCGCGTTGTACCAGGACCCTGGTGAGTCAGCGACCTGCTTGGGCAGCGTGGAGCCAGAACAGGCAACACGGTTCTAAACAGGTTGCCAAGTATGCGCTTGCGTGAGCACTCAACAGGGCTGCACCACAGGACAGGATCATGCACCCATACACTGATCACCAAAGACCAATAAGCCGGCAGTAGCAGCATCCTCCGACCTGAAGTGCAACAAATGCCCCCGACCCTAGTGCCCCGCACCTCCTGCACATAGAGGCTAGAGACGTTGGAGAACGTAGGGTCAGTGCCCACACGTGGCCAACCACTCCTACTGCTGCTGCTGTTGCTGCGAGCTGCTAATGCAGCGGTGACAGCGGAGGACGAATTAGATTCCAGCTGGGCAGCAGCCAGGCGCGTGCAGTCTGGGGCGAACGCGTTGCCAAAGTGGGACGACAAGCAGGAGGGGTCGGTGATGGCCGGCTTCCGCTCCTATGAGTGCAGGCGGAGCAGAACCAGTGATGCAATGGCTGCGTGTGGCTCATGTGTAGGCAGGCATGGTTCCATGGTACCATTTCAACATGATTCAGGCGCAGGGAGCGTGAGGGCAGGGAGTGAGGAGCGGCTGCCAGCTGGGATGTCGGACCTGGACAATGTGCCGGCAAGACTCCATTTATGATAAAACGATCACACAGCTGGACACACGCGCACACACACAACGGGACGTGGCGGGGCACCGCAGGGATCTGAAAAGGCTTTTAGTGTGCCAACTACCAGGTCTTGAACACTTAAAATGCCTCCTACCAAGGCTCATGAGACTCAGAATGCCATGTATTAAGGCTTGCAAGACCCCATGTCCCGGCCACATACCTGATGCAGGAACAGCCCTGCCAACACACGGTTGCCTGCCTCTCCCAGGTGTCTCACACGGCCATACTCCCCACCAGGCCCCACATCTGTCATGGCGGCCTGAAGAGGCGATGCCATGCCAACTGACTCTTCAGGCAGCTCAGGGTAGCCAAACCAGGCAAGCAGCGCCCGTCTTGCACCGCTGCTGGTGGCACCTGCACCGCTGGCGGTTGTCCCGCTGCCGGTCATGGCAGCAGTAGCGTCGTGGTGCTGGACGTAGAAACTGAAGTGGGCCGTTGGACCGCCGCGTGTGGCAGCCACACATGCCACAACGTCCGCCCCCAGCAGGCTGGTGTCAAAATAGGTGAGGGAGCTGCTGGACGGGTTCAGGGAACTGTGCGCAGTGCAGCAGCAGGGGCAGGGTTGATGTCAAAGAACTTCATGGCCAAAGCATATAAACTCCGCACAAGCAGCATCTTGGTGAAGAAAGCATGTGCAGAGACCGCAGCACCTCAGGGTGCAGGGTACAGAGTGCAGAGTGCAGGGTGCAGGGTGCAAGGTGCGCCCCAAGGTGCACCACTACTGCCGTGAGCACAATGATTTGCACGTGCACACATGCCCCCGCAGTCATCAATGATCCACGACATCCAGGTCGACATGATCAGCACCGCGCTGTCCATGCTGTGGCTGACGCTCGGAGTGCAAGAAACAGTGCCAGGCCTCCCATGTGTGCAGCATATTCTAAATATTGGCATGCTATGGAAGCAGGCCCAAGCAAGGAGTTCACACACCTGAGCTGGCCCACAGTCACTCCTGACAGGTCGATGCCTTCCTGCCCGATCAGTTGGAGGAAGGCATTCAGCCGCGGCTGGAAAGAGTACAGCAGGTACGTCTCCTCGTACTGCTTCACCAGGGCGCGCCACTGCGGTACAGGCAATACAGCAGTACAACAACTGTAACGCGGCAGGCAGGGGCGTCCCTCAACCCTCAAGCTCCCTCCAACCTCAAGCCACTAACCCCGCCAGTCGACAGGGCAGTCCCTCGAACCTCAACGATAGTTCAAGCAAACACACTCACCGCTGACTCAACATCCGCATCATACGAATCCAACAGGTCAAAGGGGCGTGGCACGCGCGGCATGGCTGCAACCTCACGCACCAGCGTCCCAGACGCTGCGCACGAAATCATCACCGCACATGCGGGCCGTCAAAAGAAGCATCCCAACAGGCGCAGGCACGCAGAGCGCAACACAGAGCAGCACACAGAGCTGCACAAAGGATCATGCCACACAAGCTCCTGACCTGCAGAGCTATTCAAGAGCTCAGTAAGAGCTAAGAGCCAAACAAGAGCTAAGAGCTAAACAAGAGCTAAGAAAGAGCCAAGCAAGAGCTAAGAAAGAGCTAAACAAGAGCTAAGAGCTAAACAAGAGCCAAGCAAGAACCAAGCAAGAGCTGAGCAAGAGCTCAGCAAGAGCACACCCCCCACCTGCGTCGCGTGCGCGCAGGAGGGCCGCCAGCATGGCAGCCAGTAGGGCCGCAGGGCTGTCGGGGTCATACACTGGTGTGAGGTTCTCGCACCGCGACACGGTGGTGGGTGCGGTTGGTGAGGAACCGTCCAGTACCAGGGCGGTTGGTGGGCCGTACAGCCCGCGGGACACGAGGTACACACTGGTGGGACTGAGTGTGACTGGGCCGCTGAGGAGTGAGGGGGTCCAGGTCACACCACACATGCAGGGCGCTGCGCCTCCCACATACCCGACATCCCCAGGCACACAGCCCAGCTGGATGCTGAGGGGCAGGTCCACAAGGCACAAGGGGGGCATGCCAGCATTGCCTGGGTGCACTGGGCCCCCGGGCCGCACAGCTGCCCCAGCCCCCCGTAGTGCAACCACCCGCACGCGGTCTGCCGGCAGCCCCATCGCGGTCAGATACGGCAGGGAGGCGTTCACCCCCAGTGCGCCCAACTGTGTGGCGAGGGCGGCGGTGCCGCTGCCGCATGCCATGGCCACCGTGAGGGTGAGGTTGTGGCGGGAGCGAGCTTCCACGCGGGCGGTGACTGTGGCCGTTGTGTTGCGCCCCATCGAGTCGGCCACATCGTACCTGGAGGCAAGTGCGGCGTCAGATGAGTGAGTGAGTGAGTGAGTGAGTGAGTGAGTGAGTGAGTGAGTGAGTGAGCGAGTGACTCTCCGCCTGGCACCGGGCGTGTGCTAACGGAGGGGTGCCCCAGGGCTTGCTCAGCAGGTACCCCCACCAGCCAAAGGAAGTGTGGTGAAGCAGTAGTGCGGGGAAGCGGTAGTGAGGAGAAGCGGTAGTGTGGGCAAGTAGTGGTGTGGGGAGCTGGCAATGTGGGGATTAGTCTGGGGGGATGTGGGGCTTTCAGTGCACACCAGCCTCAGAAGTGCGGAAGAAGGAATGAGAGCAATGGAGGGTTTGGGTTGTCATGTGGTATGCACTGAAATGAAGGACGGTTGAATGTTCAGGGGAGCAGGGCAGGCAGCAAGCACTGAGTTCGCAGGAAACACAGTCAGGAGGTGGCGATATGGGATGCAAGGCAACACTCGTCATCCCATACCACACGCGACGTCACATAGTAAACCGCAGTAACACAGAATGAACGACAGTGGACATGATGGCATTGCACAAGTACATCACGCACAGGGCAGCTGCTGGCAGAGCCACTCACTGGAACACATACGCCCCAGGTGTGCAGTACCCCTCATCCGTTGCAGAGGGACTGCATGTCGCGTCACAGCCGGCATCATTGTCACAGGGTGTGATGTCTGTCGTCGCGATGTTGGGTGACAGGTCGGCGCCCTGCAGTCAATGTTGGAGCAGCTCATGCTGAAGCAAACCCCAGGGGAGGTGATATAAGAGTAGCCAATGCAGAGAAGGAGAGGACAATGGCACCACCCAAAGTGTAACTGAGCTGCCACATAACGATGCAGCACATTATGGCACACACAGCCAGCCAGGGACAGGGAAGGCAGGGCTAGGCGGGGCATTCACGGGGCACTTGCAGAGGCGCCCTGCCCACAGCACGAGCACGCACACCCACCAAGTAATCGCGGGCCAACACTCCACACACGGCACCGTCCCCACCGCACGGCGCAATGGGGGCGTTGTACATCCCGCCGACTGCCCGCGCGCCTGGCAGCGCTGAGAAACCGTACGATAGGTAGACCTGCACGTCCTGCTGCGGACTTGTACTGCCGCTGCTGCTGCCCGTCACAGCCTGCTGTAACGACCGGCCGTGACGCCTCAGCGGCAGCAGTACGTCTGACTGGAGTGACAGGCCTGGCGCCATGTCTGCCATGGAACCCGGTTCGTCCGGCCCCTCATCCAGGCCCCTTGAGTTCATCAGTTGCAGCCCCCCACCGACCCCTGCTGCTGCCGGGGGCAAGCCATGCCAGCCGGGCCCAAAAGAATCCCTCTGCGAACCACGCAAGCCGTCATGTAAGCCATCCAAATGCGCGCCCCCGTCCCCCTCATCATTCGAGTGGCGCTCATATGCAGTGCTGCCAACCGGCACCAGCGCACCACTCACAACCCCCAAGCCATCCTGCTCCATCTCCCTGTCTGTCAACCCATGTGTACTGCCTGTACTGCCGCCTGCCTGTATTGCCCTGTACTGCCGGTGGGCTTCAGCGATGCACTGGGCGGTGTGCTCGGCCAGCGGAACCGCCGTCACAGCTGCTACTGCCGCCCGCGTGTCGTTGCACTTTTCCAGCAGCCACTGTGCCAGCGTGGGTGTACTGCCTGTCGAGCTGTACATCGGGATGCCGTCCCATGTACTGCTATGTACTGCCCCGCCAACTGTCACCAACCGCCGCCGCGCTGCAGCCGGGACGCCTGTGACGGAGGCGGGAAGCTGCACAGAAGCCAGCCACTGCACGTTGCTGCTGGTGGGGAACGCCAGCAACGAGGGCCCCGCATGGGTGCTGCCAGTTGGTGGCGGTGGTGGGGCGTTGCCAAAACTGGCAGGCGTCATGAACTTCAGTGTGAGGGTGGGAGGAGATGGGATTGGGATTCTGCCCAATGTGTTGGAAATGGTGGTGTAGGTTGCGCAGTCGACCTGCGGGGCACGACAGCAGCGATTGCACGCATACAGCATGGGCTGGCCATCAATGGAGAGTTTAGAGGCCAAAAGGGGGAGTCAAGGAACTGCACACACGCGTACACATCCATGCCATAGGACCAACCCCATCCTTGTAAAGAAACTGCCCCAGTCATTCACCCACAGCTGTACTCAGCAGCCCACATTGTAGACATGTCAGGGGCACGTTGCTGGGCAGAGAACAGGCACACAGGACAGCTGCCCTGTATGTGTAGTCCCCATCCAACATCCCACATACAACCTGATGGCTCATTGCCATGCACCCACGACCCACCTCCACGCACACGCCGTCACAAAAGTTCAGGCCGTAGCTGCAAGGGTTGATGACGCTGATGAGCCGCACGGTGCTCAACACGCTGCCATCCGATGTGAGCAGCGCGAAGCGCAGCGTGAAGGTGCTGCCCACCTGAGAGTGTTCACACCAGTGCTCACACAAATGCTCAGTAATCACACCAGTGTTGATACCAGTCGCATCAGTGGTCACACCAGTGGTCACACAATGCTCACATCAGTCACACCAGTGTTGATACCAGTCACACCACAACATCTGTCATCAAGAGCGTGACAGAGCTGCCAGATCCAGGTGTACGGGTACTGCTGCTGTGGCGGATGCAGCCCGCATGAAACAGCAGCATCATAGCATGCAGCATCACGCAAATCTAACGCATGTCATCGCAGCGCAGCGCAGCCCCAGGCCGCACCTCGGCGTTGACGGTGTCGATGCCACACCCCTGCACCCCCTTGACCGAGAACTCATGCCCAGGTGGGCAGTAGGAGCCAGGGACCAGACAGGAGTCTGGAGGGCAGGCAAGCACTTGGTCACTGACGTCCCCAAGGTATGGGTCCCAAGCCTGTGCGCCCATCTCACACACGTGGCTGTATGTGGCTGATACCCCTGGTGCACAGGCAGGGTACTCCGTGCCCTGCCTCACACTCACTGAGGGGCCCAACACCCCGGTCACTGTCCTGAGCGTGAGAGACGCCTGACTCAGCGCGTACAGGTCAGACGCCAGGCTGGAGCCTCCCGACGTACCGCTGCCCGTACCGCTCCCCAAGTCAGACAGGCATACGCCCACGTCTGACGTGCAGCCGCCGCTGCCACATGGTATGGTACCTGGCGCACAGCTGGCCTGTACTGTGACCATGCGTGTGACTGGTACTGCCTGGATCCCCCCACTGTTCTGTACTGCAAAGGTCAGGCGGTACACGCCAGCCTGGCCCGTGTCCAGGCCGCATGCTGACAGGGGCTGGGACATGAACAGGATGGGTGGTGAAGGAGCCTGTGTGACAGGCACAGTAACAAGACAGTGGTTAACACATATCAGCGGCATCCAGAGGGAAGCATCTGCATTCCAGAGCTAGAGGAACACATTCTTGAGTGGGGCGTGCAGACTGGGGGGGGTGGGGGGGTGACCCACAGCTTGCGCATTCATGCCATCCAGTGCAGATTCCCTTGCGCTGTGTGTGGAGGGCCACAGGCTGCACTGCACCAGGCATGCACCTGCACATTCGCTGCGGCAGACCAAGCCCCGACTGTTATGCACTCTGAGGAAGCTGCGCTTCTAAGCAAATAAGGTTCCCTGTTCAGAGACTATCAGGGTTTGGGCCATTAGGGTTGTGGGTCATTCAACCCTACCTGTGCAGAGCCGGTGCCAGCGGGCGTGAACGTGCACGTCACGGTCAGGCTGCCAGACAGGTCCCCATCCATTGCGTCTGTAGCCGCCGCCCCACGGTCACACGCCAGTAATGAGTAACTGGACGCCACAGGGGCGGGACACCAGCCGTACACCTGCCCTTGGGGGATCGTCACGGCTGTCGCACCCCGAAGTGTGAGAACAGGCGTGGCAGTGGATGTGGAGGGCTGGGTGGAAAAGGAGATGGGGGGCAGGCTTGCCCCCAGGCACACCCCGGCCACGGAGCACAGCAGGCCGCCTGTGAGGTCTGTGGTGGCGCAGATGGACTCGCCCTGCAGGCAGTACGATCGGCAGTACAATCTTGGCAGTACAAT
Organism: Haematococcus sp. NG2; assembly: GCA_004335575.1. Classification (NCBI taxonomy): domain Eukaryota; kingdom Viridiplantae; phylum Chlorophyta; class Chlorophyceae; order Chlamydomonadales; family Haematococcaceae; genus Haematococcus; species Haematococcus sp. NG2. The sequence continues at coordinate 1,021,218 of QAXD01000207.1, read as the reverse complement.
CAGCAGTACAACCAGCAGTACAATGGGGCAAGGGGCAGTACAAGTACCGCACCGTGGGGCACACGACCGCCACGCGCCGCACCGCCTGCAGTGCCACATTGCCGCTGACATCTGCCGCGCTGTAGGTGATGGTGTAGTAGGTGCCAGCAGCAGTTGGGTGGGTGGTGTCAATGGGGCCTGGGGACACTATTCTCACCACCCGTGTCGCAATCGCTGTGTCATTGTTGTCGGTCGCATTCACGCCCGGGTCAGACCACGTGGTGCCAACCGTCACGGTTGACAGTACAACAGGACCCGCAGTAGTGGTTGCGGCTGACAGCAGTACATCGTACGGCGCCAGGGGGGTCAGTACAGGCGGTACGGTATCCACCAAGGGGGGTGGGTTGACCGGTGGGTTGATCACACTGGGTGTGGAGATGCTGGCGGGTGGCGGGGGGGAGGGA
>QAXD01000207.1:989112-1013798 GCA_004335575.1 Haematococcus sp. NG2 | reverse complement strand
CACTGCTGCCTGCATCAATACCACTGCAGTAGCCAGAGGCTGCACCAGCTTTGCCAGAGGAGAGCGTCACACCTTGGCACTTGGCCACAGGTGGCTGATTGATGATCGACTGGCAGTCGGGGGCGCAGAAACGGATGTTGGTGTCACAAACCTCACCAGCCTCCACCACTCCGTTGCCACATGTCGCCACAACAGTCACAGTAGCCGTGCAGCTGGAGCTCAGGGGAGGAGAGCCGGAGTCGGTGACCGTCATTGTAACAGGGTAGCTGCCAACTGGTAGAGCTCTGGTACAGTCCACTGAGAAGGTGCGGGTCAGGGCATCACCATCCACATCACTGCTGCCAGCATCGATGCTGCTGCAGTAGCCCGTGGCAGCAGCTGCAGCACCAGAAGCGACAACCACGCCCTGGCACTTGGCCACAGGCGGCTGGTTGATGATTGACTGGCAGTCAGGTGCACAGAAAGGGATGTTGGTGTCGCAGACTTCCCCAGCTTCCACTACGCCATTGCCACATGTGGCAGTGACGGTGACAGTGGCCGAACAGCTGGAGCTAAGGGGAGGCGAGCCAGAGTCGGTCACAATCATGGTCACCGAGTATGCGCCAGCTGGCAAAGGAGTGGTGCAGTCGACAGAGTAGGTGCGGGTCAAGGCGTCACCATCCACGTCACTGCTGCCAGCATCGATGCGCGCACAATAGTTGCTGACTTTGCCAGTGTTGTCAGTACCCAGCTGCACATTCTGGCACTTGGCCACAGGCGGCTGGTTGATGATTGACTGGCAGTCAGGGGCACAGAAAGGGATGTTGGTGTCGCAGACCTCCCCGGCCTCCACCACACCGTTGCCGCAGGTGGCCACAACAGTCACAGTGGCAGTGCAGCTGGCGCTGAGTGGGAGCGCATAGTTGTCGGTGACAGTCATGACGACGCTGTACGAGCCCACGCTCAACGGACTGTTGCAAGGGCCTTCATAATTCCATGTGAGCTTCTGGCCAAGTGCATCCTTGGTGCCGCCTTCCACCTGGCTGCAGTTGAGCACTGGCAGCTGACCCGCGGGACCAGTGGCCAGGGCCAAGTTGTTGCACTTGACAGCAGGGGGGGCGTTCTTGCAGTCAGAGGAGCAGGTATCGCCATCAATGATATTGCCGTCATCGCATACTTTGATCTGGGTGCCGCTGCTGGGCGTGGACGAGTTCAGATAGATGGCCTGAATCTTGACACCGTCGCCACACCTGGAGGTGGTGGCACGGCATGATAGCAGAATGCTTAGTTTTCCATGTCATGTCGGTCCACGTCATGGATTTGAGGATGCTGTAACCTACATGAAGACAGATGCGCTGTAACTCTGCCTGTGCTTCACATCCTTACCGGATGTTCTTCCACAAAACCCCTGAAGCATGCCCATGCATGTATGGTGATGAGCCTGGCCGTATGACGCTCAGACATGCTCCTCACCTGAACATGTAGTCACCCGCATTCTGCGCCATGTATGCTGTGCCATTGTCAGCGACACCATTGTAGTCGTTGTCGATGCCATCGATGCCAGCATAGGGCCACCACCGCATGTAGGTGTTCTCACGGCAGGCTGGGTCCCAGTAGTCAGTGTAACCGTTGCCATCATCATCCACACCGTTCTTGCAGTGCTCATAGCCATCTGTCAGGCTCTTGCCATTGCTGTCCCTCCAAGCCTGGGCAACCTGGCACCAGTGGCCAGACATGCTGTAGCCGTCTGTAGCAAAGTTGGTGAGCTTTAGCGTCCAATTCTGCATATGAGCGACAGCGGGCAATGTCACGAGTCAAGCTCAGCTGCACGTTCCAGACTTAGGCGTGCAAACATCTGCAAGGCATGCAAGCACCATGCCAAACCCACCCCGCATGTCACGGGCAGGCGCCACATGGTAGAGACCGCATACGTAGGAGGGGTGCCAAAAGGGTCGGCATTGGGGTTGATGATGGCTGTGACCTGGGACCTGCAGGAACCATGAACATGATACCATGTGAGAAAGAAGGCCCCTGACAGTTGGCACATCCAGCACGCACAGAGCGCAGAAGATGCACTCACAACTTTGCGCTGCAGTCCAGGCTTGTGTCGTCCCAGCACCTGCGAACCGGGGAGAATTCACAGTCAGTACGAACGAGCAGGCCCCCACCACAAGACCTTCCTAGCGCCAAGCTGCGGCACGCACTTGGTGTTGTTGGTGACGGCGGGGTCGGAAGCGCACTGAACGTCCCAGACGGAGTTCCCACGCACTGGAAAGTTCAGACCATCAATGCATCTCCACGGCGCTGCGCGTGCAGCAGAAAATGCACTTCATTGAGTATCAAATCGTGATCCAGCATGCTGGAGGCCAGTCAGGGGCACGGGCGACACATCCCGACACGGTGGCAGGGCTGCTGGCAGGCACACTAACCTTTGCCAGAGGCCGGGGGCGCCTTCATATTGGTGATGGATGTAATGTCTGCTGGGGACAGCGCAGCGGCCACGCCCAGCAGGGCCGCAACGAAGAGCCACCTCGAAGAAGACCTGTGGGTGAGGTAGGTTGATGGACATGCATGCTCAATGGCGATGTTCGTGCACCACCAGGGGCTGTAGAAGGCTTGCCTTGAGCTCCTTCCATGCCGATTCATGCTTGCTCGAAGACACTGTACTGTCACTGCGGTGGGGTTGCTGCGGAAGCTTCAATTCAGCGTATGATCACCGTAGTATAGCGCTTGGCAATGATCCTTTACAACTTTGACCTGTGGAGGGTCGAAGGAAGGGCACTTGGCTCACGGTCATCACACAAGCCAGTGCTGACGCACACACACGCACGCGTTCTAGAACCAAGTTCTCAGCGCGACGGATCGTGTAAGACGCTCACAATGCGTGCTGATCTGTGCGATGTGTGCTGCTTTGGTAGCCACAACCCGCTTACGCACTTGGAAACCGCGCCAAGAAGCAACAGGACATGTTCTAAGACCATCCCGGTCCTTGCAGGCACGCGTGTGGATGATAATGTATGCTGTTGTACAAGGGCGCTGAGGAGCACCTGCAGGGTATGCCACAGTGACACCGCGCAGTTGGCAAGTGCCAGCAGGCCCTGCTGGTGCCTTAGGTGTTGGCAGTGCGCTACTACAGCTGCTCAGTGTACCTGAGCTCCCATTTGCGCTGCAAGCGAGTTGGTGGATCAGTGCGTTGAGCGCAGCCGTCCTTGTTATCCAATTGGCGTACATGGAAGATCACACCATATGTGACAGTACCGGCAAACAGCTGTCACACGCCCCACAAAATACACATGTTGAGTTGCAGTGTTCAGCTCCCATCGTTTTACATTGCAAAGAACTGTTGCTGCTACATTCGTGTCAGGGCTTTGAGCATCCTGAACCGACACGTGGACGAACTGGGTATGGAAATACTGCAAAACATGCACGCATCGCACCAACAAGAATGATCTGTCCACCTGCAGACAACGGTTCATATGCGCAGCACAGCATGCAGTGCTGCACAACGAACAAACTGTGCTGTTCTGGTCTAATCCCCATTGGCTTGGCAAACAGAAGACTGGCACCTCACTCAACTGAACACCATCATCTTGCACTGCACCCTAGGGAAACTGCATGCCCTGCCCTGTCTGAACCTCACCCACTCAGCGCTCACACCTGCTGCAGCATGGCTGTGCACACATGCACGTGGCGTGGGCCGTCCATCTGGCGGCACCCGTCCCCGCACCACAGCTCAGCCTCACACGTGTGGCACATGCACATGGGGCGTGAGGCGGGCGGCTCACCCATGTCTGTGCCACATGCCAGGCAGCACCTGTGGGAACGGAAAAGAGTGATGGAGGGCACTTCGCAAGCGCTGGACATTGTAGGTTAGAGATCGGTGGGGAGGCAGCGTGCAGTGTGAGGCGGTGCTTGCACACATGGCACAAAAATTGGCACACTGATATTGTAGGCATGCAAAACAAGGTGATGCGCCAGTCGACGCTCAGAGTCCAGCGCATGATTGTATGGTTCCGGTTCTCCATCTGCACAGCCGCCTCCGTGAGCACCCCATCCATGTCACGCACCGATCTGGTACCTGTCACGCTCTCACGAATGTAACACCCCTCACTCTCACCTGGTAGGCCCAGCAGCCACCTTGCGGCACCGCGCTGCTGCCACAGCCACGCTGAGGCTGCCGCCACCAATGCCTACATTGCCGCTGTGGCCCATGACCCCCAGCCGCATGCGCGCGTCCTTCAGGGTGTGCTCCAGCTGCAGCAGCGCGCGCGCAGCGCCCCCAGTGGGCAGGTTGGTGGCGGAGGGGGACAGGGGGCAGGTGTGCAGGCGGTGCCACCGCGCATCCAGCTCTGCAGCCGTGCACACAGCAGTGGCCACGCATGCGTTGCCTGGGCAGGGTGCATGGGTTGCCATGCGTGTGTGCGCTGCCACAGCAGGCGGGGTATGAGCTGGTGCGACCAAACCATGAGATTTCAGTGCAAGATGCAAAGTGTGGTGAAATGCGTCCCGTGTGGCTTATACACGTGCAGCAGATGCTAGTATATCGCAACAGCAACCACGCAAGGCAAGACAGCAGACAAGACAAGACAAAAGACAAGTACCTTCGCATGCACGTGGGTACGTGGCCAGCAGCAGGGCCACCACACACGCAGGGCCACAGGCAACCATCAGGTCCAACAGCTGTGCCAGCCCCTCCACACTGCTGGCCAGCTGCACGTCCTGTGCCGCCTTGGCACCCAAGCGCAGCAACATATCAAAGACGTTCAGGGCGTCAGGGGCCACATGCTTGCCCTTGACCACCAGAGGCAAGAGCTGAGAAGCTACAAAGGTGCGCAGCTGCCCATCAGTGCTGGCCACTCCTGTGAGGCTGTAGGGGCCGGCCAGGGGGCTGCTTGGAGCACTGCTGGTTGGAGCAGCCAGTGTCCCCAGTGAATGAGTTGCTGCTGATGAACCACCAGGGGAGAGCAGGAGGGAGAGGCCAGGCCCAGCATAGGGCTGTGCGCTGCCCCTGCCGACCTCATCAATGGGGGAGCTCAGCTGCAGGGTGCCCAGTGCACGTGCGTAGGGTGGGGTGACGATGAGTGGAGATGCTGCAGGTGCCACAGGCGCAGGGGCGCCTGCTACGATGGCTGCAGCATCTGGGCCACTGGGCTGCTGGCCATCATGTAGCCTGCCTGGTGTTGACCTTGGGGACAGGCGGCGCAGCGCGTGAGACAGAAGCTGCCCTGCGCCACGTCTGTGGGGTGTGACGTTGGCTGCGGCGTTGGTGGCTGCAGCGGGGCTGATGGTGACATGCAGGTCCTGGGGCCCAAACTGCGCGATGCCTGCAGGCGCCTGGATTCCTGTCATGACGTCGTGAGAATCTGCAGCCTCGATGTCTGCAGCATCTGTGAAGTCGCTTGCATCTGACACACCACTGGACACAGCCATGCCTCGGTCCTGGCCGCTGTTCGCGCTGCGCATGCTGCCGGTCTCATCATCTGGGTCAAAGCCTGAAGTGTGCCGGCCGAGCATCGGCATATCATGTGCTGTGATCTGAGCTGTAGCCCCTGGGCCCGGCTCCGTCATCACAGGCACCTCAGCACAAGGAGCTGCAGCCTCTGCTGTGATGACCCAGGCTCGCCTGCCTGAGCGGTTGGTCTCACCCAACCCACTGCCAGCTCCTACAGCAGCAGCTGATCCCATATCATAACCAGAAGGCTCAGCTGCGATCTCTGCAGGGCGCCCCAAGGCTCCACTGGTGGTGCCCACAGATCCACAGGTTGCAGGGCCCAAGCCCATGGCCTTCAGTGGGCCTGCACATGTGAACCGTCACGTGTCCGCACATGAGCAAGGAAACCCTACTTTTCTAAACCTGTGACCAACCCCCTGTATGGCATGAGAGACCTGCGCCGTGTGGTTGAGCGTTTTCAATGGTTCAAGGCATCCTGGATGTTTGGCTAGTGACTGTCAGGCTCCGGCATGCAGAAACATCTGTGAAACGCCGTGTTATTATTGTTACTAATGGTTCAAGGCAGCAGGGGCCTGTAAGTCATGCCTTCAACAGGCAACTGGGTGTTGAAAGGCGATGGAATCAACTGGCTGCGATCATCACTGACCTGCCGTTTCCGTCAAACATGCCTGGCAGCAGCTCTAGACTGCTGAGTGATGACGCATGTACAACCACAAGTCATGCACACGGCGCAGGACCACCCACCCGTGCAGGACAGCAGCTTTGAGAGTGTTGTAGCCAGCTCCAGCTGCTCCCACTCCCAGTGCTCCTCATCCTGCTCGTTGCCCGATCTGGGGCGTGGGTGTGCAAGGGCCTCACACAGCGCTTGCACCAGGCCAGACTGGACCACCACTTCCAGGGAACCCAGCGCGTGCTGCACTGCCTCTTGGGACGGAGGAGCGCCAGAGATGCTGGAGCCCACAGAGTTGTTCAACAGAGATCCAGGGCTGGAGAGAAGGTGGTGAGATGCTGCAGCGCCGCCCTCATGGGGGAGGGCTGCAGCAACCATCGCGCTCATTGCGTCCAGTACTGTGCTTGCGATGTGCACGCAGCGGAAGCGGCCCAGCCCTCCAGCCTCAGACAGCGCCTGGCGCGAGTGCTGGATCGAAAAGCTCATGTCCCCTGCCCCTGCCCGCTTGCCCTCCGCACAGCACTTGAGCAGGGCTGCGATGGCTGCACAGATCTGGGCGAGGCAGGGTGCGCGCATCACCTGGAGGGATGCAGGCCCGCGTGCAGATGTCAGCAGCTGCAGCAGCGTGATGCCTGCTGCCGCATCTGCAGCTACTGCAATGGGCAGAAGTGCGCACACTCGCTCCAGGTACGCCCCAGATGCACTGCCAATGGCTGGGCTGCCAGCCAGAACCTGCAGTCAAGTTCAAACATCATAGTGCGCTAAGCTCGGTCATGTTCCTCCAGCTCTTAGCCATGTGGTGCAGAGGTCATGTGCTCATGTTGTGCAGAAGTCACCAGCTGGTTCAGCATACACGGGCATGGGGTGCACGAGTCATGTGCCCCATGTACTGCTTTCCCATGCAACACCTGGCCCAAGCCCCTCGTTCTGCACCAGCCCACCTGCTGCAAGACTCCCCTTTTCAGGCCAGCGTCAAACTTGTTTAGCCTTGTCTCCTGGGGGCAGAGGCAACATGTGAGCCTGGGGCAGTCAAAGGGGCTGGACACGCAAGTGCAGTGTGCACGTGCATCGTGTGCGGCTTGCACTAGGTAGATGGGGAGCTTTGGTGTCCTCATGGCTGGCACCTTGTCAGCTATCAGCCAGGGCAGCTACAGGGCCTGCACAGTAACCGCCTGTGCAGAGCTGCATATACATTCCCTTGGCATAGTGCTGTATTACACGACAATGTTTAGAAAATGCCCTGCTCTAGCCCTGCCCGCAACGCAATGGATGCCCCCATGTGAAAAATATGTGCGCACCATGACATCGCGCAGCTGGTACAGCTGCTCCACGAGAGCCTGTGTGGCGCCCACATCCCCAGCTGCTGCGCCTGCACCATGGTGAAGGCAGTCCTGGAGGTGCGTCTGGATGAGGTGTGTGCACTCTCGAACTGCTGCTACATTGCTAGCTTGAAGGGTTCCTGGTCCTCGCATCGTGCTGGGTCCAACCACCCGCAGCTTGCAACTGGCTGTCAGGGTCGTAGGCCACAACTGCGCCTATTGGGGTGAGAACTGGGCAAAGTGCAATCACATGCGCGCGTTGTGTGATGGGTGTGTATAAATGACTCCGGCACTCCGTGGGTCGTTTTGCCGCGCTGCTGCAGATCGTCTTTTCCCATTCCATTTGCTCCGTTCCTCGCCTTTTTAAAATCCGAATGCTTAACACACATTCCGCACCCTGACATTTCCTGGCCCCAGTGGAAGGCCCCATGGTGCAACCCTTTTCTCCCTGAGCACATGAAGCTGGAATTTAGTCGGTTGACGTGCACAAGTCAATCTGCCGGCTGTGCTGACTAGTTGCTCTCTTCGTAAAGTGGTGCGCCGCGATCGCCTGCAAATACAATACGTAGGGGGAGGATGGCCAGGTGCAAGTGGGCGGGGTCCCCCATGCAGCTGTAGCAACCCTGCCTTTGTGGGTTCCTGATTGTATGTAGACCAGCACCATGGCCCTGGCGTTTGATACGGATGAGGCGGCACGCTGCCGCGCGCTGTGGGCCAACAAGGGCCTGGCAGATGTGCTGGTGGTGTTCAGCACACGGCCGGACGCAGCGAAAGCTGCAGTGCGGGAGCACATGGAGCAGCACCATGGCCAGAGGCAGGAGCAGAGCAGCAGCGACGGGACAGTGGATGGACATACACGCAAGCGTGCACGCATGGAGCACGCAACCGCTGTACAGCGGCCCGCGGGCTGTGTGGTGCTGGAGGCGCACCAAGTACAAATCTACAAGTGCTCTGAGTACTTCAGGCGGCAGCTAGAAGGGGATGCAGATCTGCATGCACAGCTCTTCCTCCCACGACAGCTGCCCAGTGGCAGGCGGATCGACCAACAGGTTGTGGTGGTGGGCATGGAGGGTCAGGGGGAGCTCGACGCTGCAGAGCCGCTGGTGCGGCTGATGTACCACCACGATGTGTGCAGCGAGCTGCGGGGCAACCCAGCCGCCCTGCTGCAGCTGTGCCTGCTGGCGGACAGGCTGCAGGCACGCGCATGCGCAGATGCATGTGCTGATGTGTTGGCTGCACTGCAACCAGCTGATCTGCCTCTAACCTTCATCAGCTGCCTGTTATGTGCAGCGGACACAGCAGCCGGAGACAGCGTGCCACAGCTGAAGGTGCTGGGCCGCAAGTGCAAAGATCGCATGAGGCAGCGGATCAGGCAGCAGCCGGCTCCACAGCTGCGTGCGCAGCTCACAGCCCTGACTGCGCTGCCCGGTGATCAGCTGCACCTCGATGTGGCTGCTGCAGTGCTGCAAGTTCAGATGTACAACAAGCGGCACTTCCCAGAGCTATACGAAGCATGCAGTGCGCGTGTGATGCGTGCATTCGGGCTCGCGGAGCACATTGCAAATGACGAGGCGCTGCTGTCAGCGTTCAAAACGCTGTCACTGCCAGCAGTGTTTCACTGGTTGACCAGCAACCAGCTGCAGGCGCACTCAGAGAACACCGTGGTGTGGCTGCTGCACACATGGTACCTAGCACGGTGTGATGTGCTGAGCCAGGAAAACATGCAGAAACTTAGTGCGGGCATGCTGTACGTGGCAGCACATGTGCGGCTGCGCCACCTGTCCCCTGCATTCCTCTTCCAGATCCTCCCCCAGCTGTCATGGTTTGGGCCCAAGGAGCACCTGGCTGCTGCATCATGTCTTGCTGCTGATCGTCGCGTGAGTCTACACAGCCGGGACGCCTTCAGGGGCGCCCACCATCTGCCTGCTGCCTGGTTCCAGGAGGCAGCACGGCCAGCGCCTGACGCCAGCCGCAGCAACCTTACGGTCCTGGAGCTGCAGTTCTCTGAGGCGCAGATTGCTTCAGCCATTGAAATGGTGACGCATCGGCAGGCTGGTCGGGCTGAGGTGCTCTTAAGAGGGCCGCCGCGCGTTGTTGCGGTAGGGCCATCTGCATGCCATTGATTGTGTGCCCATGCCATGACTCAAACCATCATCTGCACCAGAGTTTACCTCCACTTGTCACAGCCTGCGCAGCCGCTTGCCCTGCACGACATCCCAGCATTACATCACCATCTTGGTTTGGTCACAGTTGGGGTACATGCATGCACACAAAACATAGGCGCCGATCACCTAGGTGTAGGGATATGGTGTGTGTGTGTGGCTGCTGACTGCAGGGCTTCAAGCTCAAGGCCACCTTGGCAATCACTAAAGATGGCACTGCACACGGTCATCAGGACCCCAGCGCCGGCGCTCAACTCGCTTTGCGTATTCTGGCAGCAGGCACCATACAGGATCGCAGCCCTACCCTGAGCTGTTCGGCATGCATCAACAGGGTCGGCAAATCAGAGTGCACGGCTGAGTGCTTTGATTGTTTATTGTTTCCAGACCATGCGTCAGGTATGCAGGACTTCCTTGGGCTCGGGCCCATCTCTACTACCGAGCCCCTGAAACCGTTCCTGACTGATGGGGTGCTCAAGGTGCAGGTGACTGTGACACACCTTGATGGCCGGGACTTGTGTGGAGGGGTGAGCATGCACCTGGTGTGCTAGGTGAATGATCGGATGAAGGTATGGTAAATTGAATGAAGGTATGGTAAAGGGGCAGTGCAGCATGAACCTGTACATGACCACAGTATGCAACTCATGAGTTACGGTTTATATGCGCCGGTTGCTGAAACTGTGGCTTCAACATGATGACTTGAAGGCTGCTATGAAGCTTGTTCATCAAGCAAGGCCTATAATAAAGAGTTGACTTGACCTCGAAGCTGATCTAGAAGTGCATCCAAATAGGCACTAGAGTGTCATCTGCTGCCGATTTGCCACCTTGAAGCGCTTGAGCGGCTTACGGCGTAAATACAACAACTGCACCCTGTACATTTTCACCGATGCGAAGGCGTACACAGGGCACAAAGTTTGAAGAACTGGGACTGTTGGCAGGCGCAGCAACGGGCATATCCTGTATGCATGCGCTGAAGTGCTTTAGCGTTCTTGGTCAGATGTGCGTGCTTGCATCTCCGCAGTGCGCGTCCACGTCTTGTGCCGACCAGCTGCTGACCAGAGGGCAGAGGGGTGTTGGCTTCTGGCTGCTCTGTGAGCTGATTGTCAGCTTGGAATGCAGTCAGAACTGGACACAGTGTAACAAAGCACAGGGGGCGTATGTGACTTGCCATGGCTGTATCCTGCATGTTCAGCATGTCATCAGCAACACGGGCAGAGCAGAGCGTGGCACGTGCCGCAGGGGAGCATGTGCTCAGGTACTAGCACAATGCCAAACCAAAACAAACAGGGTGACACAGCTGCACAAAGCACAGCCCCCTGCAGCCGCACAAACTGCCCCCCGACGCTGCCCTCACTCCACCTCATTGCTCCAGCACCCACATCCACCTGTGAGCGCAATGCTCTGCCAAACTGCGCGCTCTGAAAAGTTCACGTGAGGCAGAGCACCTGACTCCTCAGCATGTTCCAGGATATGCAACAAGAGCACAACCATGCGGTGGCTGGTGTGCAAACCAATAGCCTGGTGGACATCACACCGGCCATCACCAGGTTTGCTGCCCCTGCCATATCCCATGGCTGGTAGGCTACTTGGAGTGGTGAACACCCAGCCGATAACGCCACACACAAAATGAACGAGATCCAGGTACCAGGACTCGTGCAGCAACAGCTGCTTGATGGCTCTCTTGCATCTCAGCAGTGCCCACCGCCCTTGAAACAGATCACGCGTGTGCAGCAGACTGCACAGAATACACCCTCTGGCACCATGCATACACAGCCTGTTGCCGCCCATGCTGTGCTTACCCCACCGGCCGCCATCCTCTTAATGCAATCCCGAGCTGCAACTACGCATGCTGGCTTCCAAGTGGGCTTATGTGAGCCACAGTTCACTGCTTATCATATGCTAGTCATGGGTCCCACCCTCGGCACCCTGCCTGCGACCCACAGCCACCTGCAGCCCCAGCACGCTTCCTGTGATCACGAGGGCCAGCTGCTGCCATCAGTCAGTCAACCATGAGCATGTCCCGCCTGACATCATGCAGCTGTAGCTGCCACAGCTGCAGCTGCCTCAGCTGCTGCCGCCTCCTGCGCGTCAAACGCAGCCTCCAGCGCGTCCCAAGCCGCAAGGAAGCGCGCCTCCACAGCCGCAACAGCCGAGATGGAGGCTGCCTTGTCAGCCTGTGGGGGGTCAAGCGCACATACATACACGCACCAGTGCAGAAGGCCGTCTGGGTGTGCCCACGCATGCAAGGGGCATGCAAGGGGCATGCAGGGGGAGAGCCAGGTTGTAAGTGTGCACATGCAAGGAGAGGCATGGCACGCACTTCTGCCTGCAACCCGTGTAGCAACGCACTCGCATACTTGTCATGCTTAGAGCACAAATGGCAAGTTCTGAGCAAGGTGTGCAGGCAGCGAACCACCGCCTCGCAAGCTGCATGCACAACCGACCACTACACCAACTGCCAACCCAAACTACCTGACAACTCAGCAACATACGAGCCACACCGACCCAACAACTGACGCTCCTCACCTCGGAGATGAAAGATGCACGGAAGGAGTTGGCAGCCAGGCGCGCGAGGTCAGGGATACCCAGTTGCAGCGCGCACGCAGCCCACTGGTAGTTGGTCACAAGGTAGCTGCGGTTGCACGGTGGTTGGAAGTAAGTTGGGGAGCCAGTCATGGGGAGCCAGTCGAGGGCAGTTCAGTTAGACCCCTATCTACATGAACCAGACACAGTATAAACACAACTCGGCGCAGCCTACGACAGCTTCTCGTAATGATTCACAGCCTATTGCAATGAGTTGTACATGCTGAACGCACCCGCCAAAGTATGCTGGGTCGTCCGAGTTCAGTGTGGCCACCAGGTCTGCATCTTCAGCAACCAGCTGAGACAGTGCAGCCTTCAGATCCGCACCGCCACCTGTTCCAACCATGCAGAAAACAAATGACATGGGCACAAACGCCTTGTTGTTCATATTATTAGCAGTCTCAGCACATGGTGCTTCACATGTGTGCTGAAAGCCACGCTCAGGCTCATGGTTGCATGGTTACTTGTATGGGCAACCAGGCACAGCCAAGGCCAGGGTAACTTGTGCAGCAAACAAGCAGGTCAGGGTCGGCCGACGCACGACGGCAGCACACCCAGCAGAAGCACCAAACAAACCCTAAAGCCAAGCCCTTACACCTTGATCCCTGACCCCTATGCCTCAGAAGCAAGGTCCCAGCTCAGCAGCTGAGCATCAGGCACGCCACCCTGTGTCTCACCCACCCATGACCTTGAGCTTCACGTTGGACACAGGGCAGAGTGTCAGCCCAGTCTGCGGGCACAGCATCACAGTCATACTTGGTCAGCAAATGAAGGGTGGCCTGCACGGCTGCAGCCTCTGCCGTCACCCTGCACCACCACCGCCGCCACCATCCCCACCACCACCACCATCCCCACCACCACCACCACCACCGTCACCACCTATACCATCACCGCCACCACTATCATGTCCTGCACCCTTCCAACTTAGTTATAACTTGTGAGCCTGGACCTGAGCATCTTTAAGCTGTACCCCACCCACTTGCGTGCCTGCAAGATACTGCCTGAGTCAAGAGCAGCCACAAAGCCCTCAGCCTCTGCTGCCTTCCACCTCCCTTGACCTCTTCCTCCTGAACCCTAAACCCTGCACCCTAACCTTGAACATGTAACCCTGAACCTGTTCCCCTAGACCCTACCCTCCACATCCTCAATCCCCAGCCCTCAACCCTCTAAACCTTAACCCTGCCGCCGTACTTCCTGCATCCCGCCCAAGCCCTAGAGTTCCAGCTCTAAACCCTAACCACTCCACCTGTGTGTCTGACAGGTACTCCATGAGTGCAGGAGAGTCCACCGAGTGTATGCCGTGGTCGATGCGCGCGGCGTGCAGCAGATTGAGCGCGTCCCACACGTACGCAGCTGGGCCTTCCTCCCCCGCGTGGGCGCACACCTTGAGGCCCGCCTGCGCAGCAACGATTGAAACAGCTTCGTGGTTCTTGAAGAAACAGACAGCATAAAAAACAACCACCATCGCAGAACAGGGAACAGCGACTGGGGAAAACGACACACACGAGATCAACATGGAACAGATCAACATGGCCGCACCTCGCGCGCCCGTGACATCACTCCTTGGAACTCCCCCGGGGGGTGGCCCTGCTCAGAGGAATCCAGGCCCACACCTGCCAGCACGTGCCGCCACTGTACGGACTGCGCACGCGCACAGGAGCAGCAGCAGCAACACAGCCACGAGCAGCGGCATCAGGAGCAGCAGCAACAGCATGCCGGCTTGTGATGAGCCGGTAACGAACATGCACGCCATTCATCCTGCAGCCTATCAAAACACAGCTGCAGCAGCAGTGGCTTATTGAGTGGGGTGTCCACAAAGCATCAATGTACGCACTGCATACTATGTGGCAGGCACCACACTTGGCATACCCCCACCCATCTCTTCATGCCTGCCAACACTAAGCCATGAACACCAAGCTTGCCTTTTGCCTTTTTCCCTTGGGCCCCGGAATGCACCCCCAACATGGTGCCACACAGGCGCCACACAGCCACACGCGCACCTCATTCCATGTCTGGAGCGCCTGGTCGGCTGGTAAGTGGCGCAGGAAGCACATGACAGGCTTGGCATCCACGCCGATGCTCTTGGCATCCTGTGATATGACATATGAGACAGGAGTATGGGTACTACCTACACGTATAGGCCTTAGTGTGGCACGGTGACGGGCCAAAGCAGCCAGGTTCATGCACTGTATGGCCAGAAGCATAAGAAGTTAATTGAAATATGTGGTTCAGGTTGAGTATGAGCCAATGGCAGTGTAAGGGAGGTCAAGCTGGCGTGCACCAGGGCATAGCAGGGCAGGCCAGGGCAGGACTGAGCCCTGGAGGCAGGATGGAAAGATAGAGGGCTAAGGATGCACAGCAGCCATCAGACCTCTTACTCCCATGAAGTGCATGTAGGCCCATAATGCTTCTGACTATATCGTAAAGGACCCAAATGGAAGCCAACCAATCGTCCAGTAACAAGGCGCCCCATCACACCCAACCTTTGGCAGTTGTGGCCCAACGAGCCGTGCGGAAGCACCACCCACCCATTCACCCACCACCCTCCCAACCTACAGCACCTGTGCCGCCATGTCAATGGCCTCCATAAACGTGGTCCAGGACAGCCCATTGGCCAGGTGCGTCTGGGGATCAAAGAAAAACTCCACGTGTGTGACGTTCATGTGGGCCGCGGTCTTGAAGTACGCCCACGCCAGGTCCTGCGCAGTACGGAGCAGTACAAAGGCGCAGGCGGTACAGAGCAGTACAGGAACGCAGGTGACATGGGGCGGTACAAA
The DNA here is from genome assembly GCA_004335575.1 of Haematococcus sp. NG2. Taxonomy (NCBI): domain Eukaryota; kingdom Viridiplantae; phylum Chlorophyta; class Chlorophyceae; order Chlamydomonadales; family Haematococcaceae; genus Haematococcus; species Haematococcus sp. NG2. The sequence goes on along the minus strand of QAXD01000207.1, from coordinate 998,859 downwards.
GGCACAAGCAGTACAGGACAGTGCAATAGCACAGGCACCACTGCAGTCGTGTGTGCGTTCATCGGCTGTGTGAGGGCAGGACACACGCGCAATAACCATACGAGCATGGCCCTGAGCACATTAGCTAGGGGCAAGCAAGGGCAGCATGCCACGGGTTTGCTATTGCGGTCCATGGCTGGTTGAACATTCGGCCAGCAAGGCATGCAGCAGGTCAGCATGCACATCACAAGCAGCTGGCTGCTGCCAGCGCGTATGACTGGTCACTGCAGGTGCACCACGCACGTAGAAGTCTTGGGACTTGCGCAGCACGCTTGCGCCCTTGTAGTAGATGTCCAGGAAGGACTGTGTGAGCAGATGCACAAACAGATGCATAGAAGGAGCAGGTTGGCAATCAGGCTGCACACAGCTGAGGGTGCAGCCACGCAAGCTGGGGGGCACGTAAAGGAGTGCTAGCGCTGTATGTTACCGTAATGCAACAACACAACAAGACCAAGTTGCAAGTGCATGGTGAACAGGACCATGTGTATGGGGGGCTGTCGGCACGCAAACCTGCAGACAAGTGGGCCACAACCTGGCCGAGCACAGGTACGCAAAGCACCGCCCAGCAAGCGCTTAGCAGTACAGAGCAACACACAGCAGTACAAAGCACAGGCAGCAACACAGCAGTACCAGTGGTACACCCTCCCACCTGCAGGTCCTTGAACTTGTATGCCTTCCGTGCAGCTTCCACCGACGGGTAGGGAGCCGGCAGGCCATTGCGCTGCGACCATGTAGCAGGTAGCATGTGCAGTAATGTGTACATGCGCGAATAGCGCGTGGACTGAAACCGGACCACCGGCAGATGGACATCGCAACCAAAAGCAAGCCGCCAAACCACATCCCTTCACAACCCCGAAACCCACCGCAAACCCTCTTCACGACGCTTCTACCCATACACCCGTAGACCGCAACAACCCCACCATGGCACGCTTTTGAGCATCCCCCCATAGCCCACAAGCACCTCACCGCAGCAAACTTGAGCAGCATCTCCGGCTCCAGTGTGCCCTCAACGTGCACGTGCAGCTCAGCCTTGGGCACCTGCACGGCCCAGGTGTGTGACACGGTGCTGCATCACACGATGTCATGTGTGTCATATGTGTCTCTAGCCGTTTAGGATGCAGGGTTCAGGGTCTAGTGTGCTCGTGGTGCAGTGCCAGGCCCAGGGTGCAGTGTCAGACTCAAGGGTGCAATGTCGGACCCATGCTGCAGTGTCGGGCTCGTGGTGCGGTGTCAGACCAAGGGCTATGTCACACCGCGCCACATGGGCAAAACGCATGTGTGCCGCACATTGCCTATTAACAAAGTGTTGTTGTTCTGAAAGGCATTCTGGGCCGTACTGAACACGTATGTATGGTGCATGCAGGCACGAGGCTGCAAAGGCGGTACAGCAAACCAATGGTAGTCAGGAAGCGGAAGAAACAATGCCGATGCACATCCACCTGGCCTCCAGAAGGAACGTAAAGCAGCGGACAGAACAGTGCTGATTGGTGTACGTACAACCTGCCCCACCTCCCAGATGAAGTCAGAGATGAGCTTGCGACGCGCCACCTCTCGAGCACTGAGACCTGGCTGTGTTTGGAACCAGTCCCGAGGGGCAGGGCCATGCTCCACACTGGGCGGCATGCAGGCATCCCATGCAGCCTGGTCAAAGCTGCCGCCACGCTGTGTTGACCGTGGCCTGCCGGCCTGTATGCTGTGCATGCTGGGGTCAGTAGAGCCACGCAGGCGTGAGCTTGACGTGTGTGCTGTGGCGCAGCATATGGCCGTGCACAGCAGTGCAGCCAGCGCTATGCGCGTGCAGCGCCTGGCCATGGAAGCTGTTCGTGCCCCAGAACCTGGCCAAAACAGGTGGTCGGTCGCACCTGCAAGCGCACCCATGGCACGTGCGTGAGCTGAGATTGCATATGCATGCAAGCATGGCCCACTGGCACATCAGTTTGGGGCACCGCAGGTGCTCGCAGATGAGGTTGTAAAGGGACCAGCGTGCTGGTCCACTTGATGCATGTGCATCCATGTGGAGCATACTGCCACATGACTGCTTGCAGGTCCATGCAAGGGTTTTGTGAATGATGCTGGTGCCCGGCTGCGCAGTGCTCATTGATCAAAAGTGCACTGTTTGATCCACAAGCCGGCGTATGTTTCGGATGCGTGCAGCAAGAACCACGCGAGTTATGTGAATCATGCAACATGGCCTGCACGGTATGCTTAGCTCCAATCAGCATCCCTGGAACAAGCACTTGCTTGCTGTGTTGCACAGTTGCACCCACACTCACAGTAAGGATTGCACCTCCGCACTAGGTTGAGATTGATGGTGTTGATCCCCCGACTCTAGTTTGTGCGATGCGCATTGTTATCCAAGTGTTCCCAATGAGCCTTGGTGTGATTTTGGACTTTCGGTTCGGCTGTCGACCTTCGCCTGTTGCAGAGGCACATGATATACAGGATGTAAAATGCCTTGCGTTTTGGACGAAGAGCTGGTGCGGGCGCTGCGGGTGCTGGTGGGGCAGGAGCGGCTGGATGCGCTGCTGCAACAGGATTTGAGCGAGGAACAGGTCAAACAGCTCTGGGATGCAGTCAAGGCACGTCAGCTACGAGATGATTTGGGCGAGCTGAAAGCCCATGAAATGAGGCGCCAAGCCGAGGAGTACAACACACAAAGTAGGCTGCGAGGTTAGGAGGCGGGTTCGTTGTCATTGTGGTCATGGTCATGGTGAACTGTTGTGAACGCTCATGCTGTGACCGCACGCCCATGCTGTGCCCATGCACAATGTGCAAGCTCACCATGCTGTGCCATGCACTGAACACCTGGAGCATGTGTGCCACGTGCTGCAGCCGCGTTACTGCGCGAGCAGCTGGCGATCCTGGGCGTGGCCCCGGAGACCCTGTCAGACGAGGGCCGTGCAGCCCTGACAGAGCTGTCCCAAGCTGCCAGCGCGCTGGGGTTGACCTGCGCGTCCAGCAGTGCCCTCCTCGCGGGCTGGGCAGGCCTCACCCTTGAAACACACAGCGTGACAAGAGCGCAGGTGTGCAATGATTTTCACCTGCATGGCTGTTTTGTCAACCTAGTGTTAGCCGCGGCTGACTGCATGCACATTACACAGACACACCGATGAGATGCTCATCAGCTCATGCTGCCATGCGTGATCAGCCGCGGGCAGCCCAAACGGCGCAGATTTGGCGGCCATACCCCAGCACACACTCCAATCCATCACGCAAGCGCTGACGTGCCCAAATGTTCATGCTGCACAGATGCGGGCGGAGGCATGCGCGCACAAGCTGGAGCGGCAACTCAGTCGGGCGCGTGAGGCTGTTGGTGCGCTGCATGCATCCATGGCTGCTGCACGCAAGCGGTTAGCTGTGGAGGCTGAGGAGCTGGAGGTGAGTGGGGCTGAGTTGGAGGTGTGCTGGTCTGCTAGCCAGCATATGAGTAACCCATACCATCCCCGTCTCCCTTAGCCTACCCGGAACCCACCTCCCTCAGGCTGTCCTGAACCCTGGTTCCTGAGCCCTTTTCACACAAGTGCTGTGGTTGGCCATGATGATGTCACGAACCGAACCCGGTCATTTACACATGGTCCACGGTCTGTCGCATAATCCATGGCGCACGCATGCATGCATGGTCACAACATGTGGCATGCACTTGTGGTGAGCAACACGTGCTCAAGGGCAAGGGGCGCTGGGCTGTGCGTTACGATAACAACTCTGACCACACCATCGCACCGTACTGAGCTGCACGTCAACGCCCGTGATGCATGTGATGATGCACCACACATCACATGCAGGCTATGAGCTCAAGCCTGGCAGACTGTCAGGCGCGCAGTGCAAAATATGACCGGGAAGTGGAGCAGTACACCAAGTCACTCAATTCCAAGGGCTACAGCTTGGAGGTGCGCCCGCTGGGTGACTGGCATGATGCAATTGTGCATCCTGACATTGCAACATGGGGAGCATGCTGGGGCTTGCTTATACAGTGAATGTCTGCGGCCATGGGTTGATTCTGCCTTCTGACTGTGCTCATGCTGGGATGCTCAGCCCGCCCATCGTGCTGCCCATGGCCTGCACAGTAGGATGGCCTGCATGAGGGAGCAGACTCTTCTGTGTTAGCTTTGTTTAGATAACCAGTGCAGTAGAGGGCACTTGTGGTGACTGCCGATTGTGCAGTACATGGCCCACATCTGTCCCAGCATCGTCCAGGGCTCTAACACTAACAAATATTACACGGCGGGTCTCTAACACTGCTGTGTACATAATTAGCCAGCTTGTGATCCGGGTCACCCCATGCGCTTGCAGCTGGAGCACAACAAGCTGGCGGCCATGTCTGTGCACAATGACACGCTGCGTGCACGGCGGTCGGAGCTGCAGGCCGCACTGGACGCGTACGGGGAGCTGCCTGCGAGCATGGTGCGCAGTGATATGCCCGCCTGTGATATGATGTTGTTGTGTGGCACAAGAGTGTGGCCCAGGGCCTTCAAAAGCTGGTGGTCACGTGGGCTGCGCATCATGCGCTGGGGAGGTGGCTGCACCACTACCTTGCCCGTGCGCGTGAACTTCACTTCGTTGGGGTGCCTGCTTGATATGCAAACCTCAACGGAACTGACTATGTCATTGTACGCCCCCTTGTTACGTCATGTCAGACATGTTTGATTGACATGTGTGGCGTGCAGGTTGGCGCGGAGCTGCGTGTGCAGCAGCTGCAGCGGCAGGTGGATACAGTACGCGCCAAGCTAGAGAGTGGTATGATGGCTATGGGGTGATTTTGCTGCCAGCAGCACTGGACACTAGTGGCAACCGCGCGCAGATGCGAGCCATCTGGAGGTTGCAGGGCGGCCGGGGGGCCACACTTGACGCTGCATTGTCACAAGCAGGCGTGGGTTTGCGTTGGACGGTCCTAGATTTGTGTCACGTTCCGCGATGGTTGCGGTGTGACTAAGGCCCTGGGGCTGATAGTGGGGGTGCACCCCTAGTGGTGCAGGATGGAGCTGCTGGGTGCGGGGTATTCTGGCCATCATGAAGAATGGAGTTGAACGGATCATGTGACCCTTTGTATTCACCAACACTGTTCAAGTGCTTTAATGGGCCTGCCGTGTAACATTCCTCCTGCTGCACCTCTAAGCTAGCAGTCACATCCATAGCATCTATTACCCATTTACCCGACATACTACAGCCATGCAGAGGGTTTAGGGCACAGCCTTGCGTGGTGACACAGCCCATGCGCGAGGGAGCGCTAGGCCGAGCGGCCTGTCGTATGCAACATGTTATGCGCCATTGATGAGAGCCTGTATCAGGCCTTGGTGGCGCTTGTGGGGCAGGAAAGGGTGGATGCCCTGAAAAAGCGGACCCTGACGGAGGAACAGGTGCAGCTTCTGCGAAGCAAAGTTAAGGAGCGGCACCTGCGGGATGAACTGAACGAGCACCGCATCTCAGCCATGAAGCGCCAGACCAAGGAGTATGACGAGCAAAGTGAGTTTTGCCAACACGAGGTTTGGACCGTCCGTTTTTGACGCTCCTTCATGGGACATTGTGGAACGAATGGAGCACTTTGGACATGCATGTTGACAGGTGCGCCTTGATTGGTTGCATGGGCAGCACTGTCTTTGATCTGACATGGCCCATCATTCTGGCCGTGAGTGCAGCTGTGGTGCTGCAAGAGCAGCTGGCAGTGCTGGGGGTTGGCCCACACGACCTGACCTTCAGGGGTCGAGCTGCACTGGCTGAGCTGGCAGAGGCTGCCAGTGCTCTGCAGCTGTCCAGTGCGAGGCAGAGCATCATTTTAGCAGACTGGGCTGATCTGAGCCTGAAGATGGCTAGCGCACAACGGGCACGGGTAGGGGGCATCATCTCTGAGTGCTGACAATGTGTCATGACATTAGATCTGCAGCACCTGACCTACGTCAATGCTGCAGTGCTTACTGTTCTGGCATGCAGAACTGAAGCACTCTTGTGCATGCACATGCATTCATGAAGCCCCAAGCTCATGGCCTTGCATGGCCATGCATGTGCAGATGGCTGCCAAAGCGCGCGAGAGTGCACTGAGGCGCGAGCTGAGCCGTACACAGGCAGCAGTGGGGGCTCTGGCCTCAGGGTTGGCTGCTGCACGGGCATGGCAGGACAGCGAAGCAGAAGTGCTGGAGGTACGGCGCCCGGTCTGTGGCCATAGCATCACTGCCATCGTGCCATCGATGACATGGCAGTGGTGTATCACAGCCTTCAACTGCTTGCCGGAGCCTGTCAGATTGAACGATCTTGTCCATCTGTGAACGTACTGAATGGATCGCTCGCAAACAGTGCTCGTTGCACCTGATGCCTGATCTGTACTGTGCTGATCTGTACAGAGCGGCCCCCCTGTGCTGCCTCCGACCAAGGTCAGCTGTGTGGTGCAAGGGTTCCCTCATACGAAACAAACTGGTGGTGAATAAATTTGAGATTGCTGGCATTGAACACCCAAACACAGGCATCTGCCCGTCATCAGTTACAACCGGCAGTGCACATGGTGCATGCCCCGCCCGAAGCCACCATGATCGTGCACACTGGTTGTGTACACCCTGCAGCACCACAAGGCGGTGGGGGACCTAGAGAACACCTGCGCCATATGCAATCGATATGACGAAAGGATTGCCGAGGATTCTGCCCGCCTGAAGGCCGAGGGCTACAGCTTGATGGTGAGGGCCGAAGGGTGTAACACTAGCGGCTGTGTAGGACCCGATCACCATGTAGCAAGTGCAGCCCACATGTTGCAGCTGCATCCTGCACATGTGCAGTATCACAGGTCTAACCGCACCGAGCCATGTGCTGATGATGACTGCACATGTGCCAGGCATGCCTGCGGCTGGCTGCCTGCTTGGAATGGATGCTGCATGATGCTGCCTCTCACAACAAGCACACTGTTGTTGTCGGTGCTGGTGGAGCGCTTCTGGGCGTTCTGGCTGATCGGCAGTGCAGTAACATGACAGCGGCGTACTAGCTGCTTTCTGGAGCTTGACGGTGTGTCGAGGACATGCAGAAAAACAACATGCAAGCCCGGGGGACCCCACTGGTATCCTGCTGATGCTTGAAGCTCAGCAAGCTCCCTCCATTCAAAGTTCACAGTCTGCACTGTGGCCATGTGATGCCACTGCCCTGGGATTCTTTTCTATGTGATTGCAGTGTGAGCACCACAAGCTGGTGGCCATGTCACGCGCCAATGATGAGCATAAGGCGCAGATGCTAAAGCTGCAGGCACAACTGGACAAGTACCTGCCTGACGTGCTGCCAGCCACTGTGGTGCGTATCTACCACGAGCTCAAGTTTATGGTGTTGGCTGTGGCATGTTGGCAGCTGCTGGTGCTGATATGCTGGCTGCTGTGTTTTGAAACCCATGCCACATCGCAGGGAGCAGTTGAGCTGGTGAACCAGACTCTTAAAGATCAACTGGCTGCCACACGTGCCAAGATAGAGGGACTGCAGTCAAACCTCAACTGAATGGCCGGGCTGCTGCCACAGCATTCTCCCTGGTGGTGGACGGGGATGCATGGCATGCTTCCTGCTCGCACTGCTGCTGTGATCAAACATCGCCCGGGCCGCGCTAACGTGAACCAGCTTGGGTGGTGCAGAGACAATGCTGTGCACTCTGAAAGCAGTTGTGTGAGGAGCTTAATCATGTCTGATGTTCTTGCTGTGTGCCATGCTACACGGGGGTTTGCGCTCGTGCAAGGCCAGATGTGCCGCGGTATGCCAATGGACCAACCATCTAACCAACCTTCAGGGAGTGGAGACGGCTTTGCAAGCAGCGCCGCGAAAGTTTTCGATTGTCATCTTGAACCCCAAGCACGACGCTGTCTTGCATGGCAGGACACCGCATATCCAGATTTTTAGATCGAACATAAACAGGCGGGAGGGGCAGCTACAGCTCAACAGCATGAGTATATAAGGAACAGTACTTGGGATCTGCAAGATGCGCACAGCATTGCTAGCCGTGGTTTTGGCATCGCTGCTGCTACTTGCCCCAGCAGCGCGACTATTGCGCGGGGATGAGGAATTCTCGGATCTTGAGGATATGGACTACGCCGGTGAGGCAACCCCAGTTGCAGCAGCGGATGCCAGCAAGGCTGGTGCTGCGACGAGCACCAATTCTACGGCTGCTGCAGCCGGCAGCACTGTAGTGAACGGAACGGCTGCCACGAACAGCACCAGTACAAACAAAACCCAGACAACCGTCCTCAAGGCGCAAGGCTATCCAGGTGAGTCGTACCCCTGTTGCTGATTTTGACGAATTCGAGGCAGGATGAGACTTGAGGATCCGGTACTTCCATGCACCTGCTCACCCATGATGCACCCTCAACTGCTGAGCATGCATACCTTGCCGCCCCATGGTACCACTGAATTTCGCAAATGGGTTGTTGTGCACGTAGGAGACGAGCTGGACATAGACATGGTCAACGAGCATGGCACCGATGCAAAGCAGGTCGCAGCCGCAGCAGGGGCAGCAGGCGTAGACGACGACATTGATGATCTAGATTATGAAGAAGATGAGGATGATCTGCTGGCTGGCAAGCCAGCAGCACCAGATGCTGCTGCCAAGGACCAGGCTGCAAACTCAACGATCTCAGCCAGCACCGGGGCAGCAGGCGCAGGCAACAACTCTACTGTTGTCCCTGGTGTGGCTGGGGCCAACAGCACAACTGCAGCCAGTGCCACAACCGCACTGAACAGCACTGGTACAGTTATCAATGCCACGAGCAGTGCTGCTGCAGCCAATGCCACATCTGCAGGCGCTGCCACCAACGCAACAGCTGCCACCAATGCAACTGTTTCGGCAGGCGCTAGCCTGGCAGGGACCAATGCTACTCAGGTGGCAGATCCCAGCGCGAACGCCACTGCTGCTGCTGCTGCTGCTCCACCCGCAGCCAACAGCACTGCAGCTGCAACCGCAGTGGGTGGCAGCACCCCTGAGCCTCCTACAAGCAACGGCACCAGCACCACTGCCGCTGCGAATGCAACTGTGGCAGCGAATGGCACGGCAGCAGTTGGTCCAGGCCCTGCAGGCAGTGTTACCGCAGCTGCTAATTTCACATTGGATGGGGCAGCGGGCGCGAATGCTACTGCTGCAGGACCCACAGCCATCAACGCCACAGCTGTGAGCCAGGGTGCGGGCAACACCACTGCACCAGCCATCAACGCCACGTCCACAGCTGCTGCACCCAACGGCACCGCAGCTGCTTCCCCTGCGGCAAACGCAACCGGAGCAGCAGCGGCCAATGCAACCGGAGCCGCGACCAGTGCGGCAGTGAACGGCACAGGTGCTGCTGCTGGGCCCGGCAACACCACGGCTGCCAACAGCACATCCACGGCAGCTGGAGGTGGTGTCGCTGGTGGTGCTGCTGCTGGCGCGGTGGGATCAGCAGCCACAGGGGGGGTGGCTGGTGCAGCTGCAGGTAGTGCAGCAGCTGGACCAGGGTCAGCAGGCACTGGTGCTGGGGATGGGGCTGGTGGGACAACGGGTGGTGCTGCAGGGGGGGCAGCAGCTGGGGAGAAGGTGGGGGCCGGCACCGGTGCAGCATCCGGCACGGGCGCAGGCACGGGCGGTGAGGTTGGGGCAGGGACGGGGGCGGGTTTAGGGCCAGGGGCAGTAGCTCCTGGTGGGGGGGCCATCAGTGGGGGCGCTGGTGGGGCAGGGGCAGGCGCAGGTGCAGGCGCAGGCGCAGGGGCAGGGGCATACGGTGCCGGGGGCCT